>ML787101.1:178785-222857 GCA_009831015.1 Picea engelmannii
TCCTTTGATTATCGGAATTCTCTTCAATGGTGCTCCTATGCATGGAGAATTTTAGAGTTAGGGTTAAAGGTTTATGATTAGAGTCAGGCTCATGGTCATTTAAAAGGTCAAAAGTTGTTATTTGGTTGGAAATGAGGATATCATATATCACATAATCTACAACATTACTACCTAGCCCATGAATACAAGTCATTTGGTTGGAGTTTGGCCACTTCATTACTCCATTGCAAATTATTAGGTCTTGAAAGTTGTAGAGCTTGACCAACTCAGTACCAAACAAATTCTCAATTAGGCCTTCAAAGCTTCTTTTGTAGCTATTAGATAAAACAAGGTCATCATCTAGCCATAAAGGATTATGGTTGGAGTCATCACTTAAAAGAGTAGCTTGTTTAGTTGTAGTCCTAGCATTAAAGTCTCCTAACAGGAGGATATTACCTTCATTTTTGAAATTATAAATATCTTGTTCTAAATTATTATAGGGACAATTTTTATCTAGGTTATTTTTATATAAGTCCTTAGTGTTACTCATTAATATCAAGTATATTTCAAAAATCAACAAGTCCAACTTAGAGATCATATGAACTTCATTGATACATTGAGTGCATAGTTTGGATAAAGTTATAAAAATGAAGTAATTGTAATTGTTAGTGCCTYTGTGAGGTAATATGAACTTATATGAATAATATAATAGAAATATGAACTTATATGAATAATATAATAGAAA
Source organism: Picea engelmannii (assembly GCA_009831015.1). Lineage (NCBI taxonomy): Eukaryota > Viridiplantae > Streptophyta > Pinopsida > Pinales > Pinaceae > Picea > Picea engelmannii. The sequence continues at coordinate 179,510 of ML787101.1, forward strand.
AATATTCTATTGTGTTATGARAACAATKAAAATAAAGTTAAAAACCAAATGTATAAATGTTATTATTAGTTTCATAAAGAGAAACTTCCATAAAGTTGTACTAATAAATAATAAATAATTCACATGTATAAAATTTCTATTGCTAAAATAATTTTATATAACAATATTAAAACCTCCTTTATAAATTAAAAGTATAGTTTTCACTTAAAATGCCCAAAGCCAAAGCAAAGATATGTTGCATACATGAACCTCTTCTCTACTCAAAATATGAGGATATACAATGAAAATAAAAAACCCTGACAATGGCTGCCCTATAGGCTACCATCTGCCCCTTCAAACTTTAGGGTTTTGCCAATGATTATTAGACACATGCGAGATATGCAACGATAAAGGAAAAAAGTGATGAATCCATTACAAGGACGAAGGAAAGGAGAGCTCCTATGACCACCATTCCAGGGGAAGGAGAAAACGCTTCCTCTGTCATAGAGGATACAATGAACATGGCAGATATGATCAGAAGAAATACAAATGCAATCGTAAATATAACGGACTCCATTGAAGACCAACGTAGACAGATTTGATTCCTGCTCAGATCATATGTCAAGATTTAGAAATAAAAAGGAAAAAACCGTTACAAACAAAGAAAAATGCAACGTATATGAATTTGATTCCTGCTCAAACCATATGTCAAGATTTAGAAAGAAAAAAGAGAAAACCCTTCCAACCAAAGAAATCTACAGGATCGATCCCCAAGGCTTACCTCAAGCAATGGAGATAACATAACAACAGTGGGCGTCAGGCGATGAGCGATGGAAGCGATCTCATGATTTATCTAGAATCCTCTGGAAGGTCAAAGACGCCAATTTATTCTAGAAGGTCCTAGAAGAAGTTTACTAGTCAAAGTGGTTGTAACCAGGAGTTAATCATGACTTAAGTTTTTGCAAAAATATAATAATTAAAAATAAATTAGTTGCAACTAGAAGTGGTGAGTTTACTATTTGTGGATAAAGTGGTTGTAAGTGGACAAATGGTTAGAAGTGGGCTAGCTCTAAAAGAAGGTAGTTGGGTAAAGGTAGTTAGAAGATAACCCCTTGAGGAAGCCACTTGGAGAGTATAAATAAGAGAGCAAGGGTGTACTATTTGCGCATAATGAGCACATTGAATCTCTATTATTTGTGAAATGTTTATTTTAGTTACTCATTTATACATCTGAATTTACACAAGTTTGAGGTAGCAAAGGAGGGTTGACGATGAAAGATTTGGAGTTTCATAATTAATGGAAAAAAACCCTAGTTTTTGAGGTCTACGCGGGCTACAGTGGAAGAAGTCACATAAATACATAGGCTATAGTAGATGAGGGCGTGTGCATACACAGACTGAAGAAGAAGAAGAGGTCGCACACCACTGGGAAAATCCATGAAAGCTTGAGTAGATGAAGATGTTAGGTCTTTAGAGTCTGAAAGCAAGCTCCTAGGAATCCCTACAATGATCAGGTACAACAAACCTTTCTATAGATTCAAAAGGTATGTCATATTAATATGAGTAGTTGGATATTGTTGTCTATATGAGATATGGTTATGGGAGATTGAGGATTTTCCCTAGAGAGGTGATTGGTTGTGTGAAACTTATTGTATGAGCTAGATCTATAAAAATACAATGTTGGTATGTCTAGTATTAATCATCGGTACATCTTGTTGGTTTGAGTTCAAGGCATATCTTGTATTTCTTGGTACATGGTTGAGGATTTTGGTTGTGATGTGTTTGTGAAGTTGTTGGTGTAGTTTGAGGTTGCATATCAATGAGGGTTTCATGTCTAGTCCATATGAGGGTTATTACACTTGATCATGATTGTATACACATGTAATGCACATGACTAGAGAGACATAGATGCACTTGGTTAAGGGATATGTATGATGATGTATGCATAGGGAAAAACTACAGAGTGGACACAGTGAAAAATTACAGGTTGATGTGATAGAGGCAGTAAAGTGTCTGAGTTTCATAAAGGTGAAAACCATAGCTTTTTGAAGGTGTACGCAGGCTGTAGTATAGACAGGTCACGTACATACGCAGGCTGCATAGTATAGAAATGTCACGTACATACACATGCTACAACATATACAGGTCATGTATCTGTTGGTATTTGTTGGTACAAGATGATTGCTAGTATAGGTTGATTACAAGTTATTGGTACAAGTTAGTTATAGGTTGGTGGGATAGATTGGTACATGTTTACAATGGTATATCTCACAGTGATAGCGTGGCAGTGGTTTCATCATTTATTTGATACTTATATTTCAGGGAGGTTGGACGGGGCAAGGATAAGTGGTTGTATCCACCTTTCAGTTGTATCTAGAGAACATATGGGGTTGTAGCCTCCTTCTTATTGTAGCCAAATAATTTGGGAGTTGGAGCTTCCCTCAGGTTGTAACCTAAAAATATAAGGGATTGCAGCATCCTTCCAGTTGTAGCTAGAAAACAAAGGAAGTTGGTGCTTCCATTGAATGTAATTCTTAAATAATTATAAAAAAAACATTTTATGGTTTTCTTCCGCGTTAGGTTTCCACATAAAAATATTGGTGTATTGTGTATATGTGTGATTTATTATTGTTTACACTTCATTTATTCTGCACTTGTTGAATTATATTGGTAAATTGATCATAACATTAAACAACACTTATATAATCTAGTTAAAAATGATTAAAAAACTCTATCACTGATTCACCCACCCTCTTAGTAATACAACAATTGGTATCAGAGAAGGTTCATTCAGGAATCGGTTTAACCACTAGAAGGTAGATCATGGAGAGAAACTGTATGTATAAAAATGGAATACCACAATTTCATGGACAAAACTATGCATTCTAGAGCAAAAGGATGAAAACATATGTACAAGCACATGGATTTGAGGTTTGGAAATCAATAGTAGATGGATATAAAGAACTTGTGATTCCTCCAACAAATGAATATGGAAGGAAACTCAGTCAAAATAATTCGAAAGCCAAAAATGCTATCCTGAATGGTCTCGTTGTTTCGGTATATGTCAAAGTTATGCATTTCAACTTCACAAAGGATATTTGGGACAAACTTCATAATGTTTATGAAGGAGACACAAAATTCAAAGAAGCAAAGCTTCAAACTTACAAAGGTCAATTTGAAGAGTTGAAGATGAAGGAAGATGAAAATATTGCAGCTTACTTCTTACGAGTTGATGAAACAATGAATGAAATTAGAGGATTGGGAGAAGAAGTTGATGAATCTATATTTGTTCAAAAATACTAATATCTCTTCCAATAATATTTTATCCTAAGATCTCATCACTAGAAGAAAGAACAGATCTGGATTAGATAATCATGGATGAGCTACATGGAATATTCACAACCTATGAAATGAGAACTAAACATGAGAATCCAGTTACAAAAAATGTAGCATTCAAACATCCAGGAAGTCAAAGAAAAAGGGAAAGAAAAAGGAAAAGTTAGATAGAAGCAACAATGACATCTTAGAATACAGTGAAGAAGTAGGCAACTTCATCATAAGGTTGAAAAAGGGAACCGGAAAATACAGATGTAAGTTTCCATTGATTTGTTTTGATTATGATGGTATTGTTCATTTCACTAACAAATGTCCCCATAAGAAAAATAAAATGAATGAATAAGATGACTCAAACAACAAACAAATATACAAAGACAAAAGAACCAAAAATAAATTTCTTAAGTAAAGTTTTTGCACCAAAGAAGACAACACCTCATTAGACGCAGATGAAGTTAGTGAAAGTTATACAGAAAGTGTTCTATTCATGGAAGTAGAATATTTTGATGACGAAGGCACCGAAGAAGAATATGAAGAGGAAAAATTTGACTACAGAGAAGAACTGTTGAATTCCATAGAAGTTATAAAAAGAGAAAAGAAGAAAAACAAGTCACTACAAGAAGAACTAAAAAAAAAAGAGGAAACTCAAAATTCCAACTCCGAAGAACTAGAGAAGATGATCACTAAATTAAAAATCCAAGTTGAAGAAGACAACAAAATTAAAGAAGCACTCAAATAATGGCAGGAAGAAAAAGACAGGATCATTGGAGGTTTGGAAGCAGAGATTGTCACATTGAGAAAAGAATTTCAAAAGAAAAACATGCAGAACAACTCCAAAGTTTTGGACGATATTATTAGCAGTCAAATGCCAAATCATGACAAGTCCAAACTTGGATAGAACTAGACATAAAGTGGATCAAGCTCCAAAACAAAAGATCAAGAAACACAACCAAGAAGCTATGTAGAGACAATCAAAGGAGACAAGAAGTTCTACAAGGAAGATCACAGAGACACTCCTCCACCTAGAAGATTCAGATTTCAGAATCAATGATAGTAAAAAACAAGAAGGCCTCAAGAAGAAGAAGGGTTCACAAGAGTAACTCATTTTAGAATATCTATAGCTCCCAAGTACCAAACCATTTTTCTTGGTTTATATTATTCATGTAATAATTTTGGACATAAGGTTGTGAATTTCACAACAAATAATAGGAAAAGAGATAACCGTGAAAGTTATGCATGAAATGATTATTCAAGAAGGCCTAGTGAAACACACAACATAAGCTACAACAAGTTTGAATCCTTAAGCACTGAGATGGTATGCTACAAGTGAAACAAATTTTGACACATGGCCAAAGAATGTAGAATTATAGTTCCTCCAAGAGAATCAAAACAAAATAATAACAGTCACAGACAAGAACCTCAAAGAATATGGATAAGAAATCAGAATTAGTTCAACAATGAAGAATGCACACTTGCTATACAAGGTAAACACAAGAAACATGTTTTTTGTGTTGGAAGTGGTTGCTTAGATCACATGACAGATGATGCAGACAAGTTTCTAACCTTGATAAAGGAAAGAGATGGATCAATCTCCTTTGGAAACGATGACTCGGCTAAAATCATTGGAAGAGGCACAGTCATAATTGGAAATAAGGATACCAAGGTAGAGAATGTTCTACTAGTGGAAGATATGAAACAAAATCTTTTGAGTGTAAGTCAAATGTGTAAGCCAAGGTCATAAACTTGTGTTTGACTCACAGAAGTGTGAGATAAGAAAAACAGGTTTAGGAAGAGTGGTTGCAATGACTGTAAGAACTTCAAGCAATATATATGTATTAAGTGAAATTGAAAATGAAAAGTGTTTTCTAGGAAAGGAATATGAAGTTTGTCTATGACACATAAGAATGGGTTAAATAAACTTTGATAACCTTGTCAAAGTTGTAGCAACCCCTTTGTTACGACAACAAACAATGACGTATAATAGGTAAAAAAAAAAATTGCATTAGAAAATTTAAAATTGTTATGACATAATTAAGAACAAGACAAGCTACACATAATCATAATTTAATAATGACACATCCCACACATTAACATAATTAACAACAATGCATAATCATCGTGTAAACATAGAGAGTGACACAATTGAACACAACACGATCAATTGAAGAAATTACAATAAATGATCAACCATGCCACTAAGTAATAAATAACTACCCGCCCAACCTATCCTACAGGGTTAGGACCTCCAGGACACATAAAAAATGCTCAAGCCTAGGATTCATCCAATCGATTTTGACCATTTAAGGTCTCGGGGATGGAGATTGTTCTGAGGAACAAGAAGGTGTCTAAATCCCACTAATCCAATGAAGTCGAAAATCAACTAGATCAATTAATCAATCTTAATCATAAATCATTCATGGTGCACGGGTATTCATCAACTTTATTTTCATGGTGAAAGAGTAATCTAATTACTTAATTAATCACACATCAACAATATTTTCAAGGCACACGAGAAATCTAATTTCTAAAACAATCATACATCAGATAATTAATGGCGCAAGAGAATCTATTTATGCAAGCACTCATACATCAACTTCAATTTCATGGTGCAAGGGTACTCATTCGTTTTATTTTCATGGTGCAAGAATAGGCTACTTACATATCCAGATAAGAACTGTAAGGATGCCAACGAGGTGTAAACAAAATTCAACTTCATAGGTAACTTATATATTATTATTAAGATCTAAATCAACTCATAAGAAGTATTAAATAACTTGCATTACCAATTTACATCCACCACTAGTACCATAATGAGGTCACACATAATAATTAATTATTCTAGGACAAGCCCACTTATATCCATCAAAAATAAGAGATCAACACACAATGAGCCATCATAAGCTAACTTTCTAACTTCCTAATCCTTTCATTTGAAGAGAATCGTATGTAGATCCAAAATTCTAAAAGAAAAGAATACCATTCAAGGTTATTGCGCACCCCTTAGAAATCTTTGTGAGTGACTGTATCAGTCTTCCCTCACGACATTGTGGACCTCTCGAACTAGGTAATCATTAAGATACAATTTGAGCCATGACAAGAGTGCTAGTAGGTTGTGACAAGGACACTACCACACCTCTCCCTCAATATCTGGTCTATGTGCATGGCCCCTTTACTCCTTATGTGAGTCAGATTAGCAAGCTTTCGTCAACCTACATGCATCAATGAAACATTGTCAATGATCCATATACAAAATAATACTATAACAACCATATGTCACATATTCATAAATGAAGCACTCAAACCAATACAAGCCACTCCATGACTCAATCCAAAGTCCAAGGAGATCCATTAATGCCCTCAACATCCACAATCTGTCAAGTGTCCTGCACACTCAGGGAAACTCATCAATAACATCTTTCAATATCCATATAACAAATAAAATAAAAATCCTAATCCATCAACATCATCATAAGAATCCATAAGTGAAACAAATATCCATGTACTATAACCGGATCACTTGCATGCAAGTGTCCTCAAAGAATAAGTCAATAACATGTGCTCTCAAGAGTGAGATATTACATACACCCCCTCTTGTTTTAAAATTCATCCTGAAGTTGTAGAGTATATAAAATGCAGAAATAAAAGTATCTAACAATATCTATATGTCTAATCTATCAAATAAGTAAGGAAATATTTGGCACATATCATATGTGTCCTCCCAAGTAGCTGAGTGTGGACTATAATTGTCCCACTGGACCTTGAACTGTTTGACTTTTTGACGCCGTAGTTGTTGAATGAGATGGTCTAGAATGTGAATTGGCTTCATCCCGAGTGCACCCTCATCCGAACCTGCAAAGAATTCATATCAATCACATGTGTATAATCACTAACATAATGCCTCAAACCAGATACATGAAAAACATCATGCATATGCCTCAAAGAATTGGGCAAGGCTAGTCGATCGGTCAGGGGTAATTTATTTTCCACAACTTTGAAAGGTCCCACAAACCTAGGAGAGATATTAGAACCCTTTCCAAACTTGATCGAACTTTTGTGTGGTTTCACCCGAAGGAAAAATTGGTCACCAACTTCATAATTGCGGTCAACACGATGTGCATCAACATAACTCTTATGTCGATCTTGCACCTCCTTTATCCTTTGTCTTATCATTTTCATTTTTTCTTCCATTTCTTGGATCACTTTTGGTCCTACCAGGACCCTATCCTCAATTCGATCCCATCTCAATGGAATTCGACATGGTTGCTCGTAAAAAATCTCAAATGGTTCCATCTTAATGGTACTTTGATAGTTGTTGTTGTAGGAAAACTCTACTAGTGGCAAGAACTATTCCAAAATTTGGTTCATTCTTTCTGTCTTCCCATCGATCTTAGGGTGATATGTTGTACTAAAGTTCATTTGTGTTCCCAAGGAATTTTGGAAACTAGTCCAAAATCGTCTTGTAAACACCAATCCTCTATCAGATATGATCGTTTTTGGCACACCATCTAGTCTCACAATCTCCCTGACAAAAACTATAACTATGTATGGTGACTGATACATCGTATGCACAACAATAAAATGTGCACTATTCATCAGAGTGTCAAATACCACGAAAATCAAGTCATGCCTCCGTGTCGTCAACGACAATCCAACAATAAAGTCCATCAAAATGACCTCCCAGTTCGATTATGAAATATCGTGTCGCTGTATTAATCTTTTCAGATGTCTATGTTCAGCCTTCACTTGCTGACATTCTCGAAATCATGCTACGTAGCTAACTATATCCACCTTCATTCATTTCCAGAAGAATAAGGGCTTAAGGTCTTCCCTCATCTTCTTGACTCCTGGATGATCCATGTATACTTCTCTATGAGCTTCGCTTAAGATCAAACTTATCAATTCATCATTAGGCAGTACATAAATCCAATTACTATACCTCAAAAATCCGTCGTTGTCCAATGTATAACCTTCAAACTTTTGTACCATGATGGTGTCTTGTCCGATATTTTCCTTAGCCTCCTTATACCAATCATCATTGAATTGTATAGTTAGAATATTTTCTTGAATATTTTTTTGAAGAGGTAGCATTGAGAATATGCATGGTCTCTGACTCAATGCATATGCCACTTTGTTCATTGTTCCTTGTATGTAAGAAATCTCAAAATTGTATTCTCTAAGCAATTCTGAACAACACCTTTGTTGTGCACTCAAGTCACTTTGCGTAAAATGTGCTGCAATCCACAGTGTCTATTTTTAGTTTGAATTTCCATCCAATCAGATAGTGTCTCAAAAATCTCAAGGCATACACAATGGCCAATAACTCCAAATCATGCATTGCATAGTTCTCCTCATGTTTTCTTAGTTTCCTTGAGATGTAAGTGATCACTCGACCGTATTGCATCAAGACTCTGCCTAAGACTTCCTTGGATGCGTGTGTGCATACCGAGAGTTCCTTGTCCATGTCAGGGAATTTTAGTATCGATGATGTATTCAATATCCCCTTGATCCTTTGAAATTATTTTGCACACTTCTTGGTCCATACAAACTTCTTATTTTTCTTCTACAATTCCGTGATCAGATTTGCTATCTTTGAAAAACCTTCAATGAACCGTCAGTAATATCCTGATAAACCCATAAAGCTACACACTTCTAGTACGTTTTTTAGCACTAACCATTCCATAATATCCTATACCTTCCCTGGATCCACAACAATTTCTTCACCAGATATAACATGCCCTAAGTAATGAATCTTCGATTGGTAGAAGGGACATTTCAACAATTTCTTGTATAATTTGTTTTCTCATAAACACTGTAGCACCAAGCACAAATGTTCATCATGTTCTTCCATTGTTTGAGAATATATCAGTATATCATCAATTAATACTTGAAAAAACTTTTCCAAGTGTTCAAAAAACACCCCATTCATCAATCTCATGAATACCCCCAGGGTGTTTGTTACTCCAAAAGGTAAAACAATAAACTCATAGTGTCCAAACTTCATCTTGAATGCAGTGTTAGGAATATATTCCTCTTTAATTCATAATTGGTGATAACTTGATCTCAAGTTGATCTTTGAAAACACCGTCGCCCCTTTCATTTGATCAAAAAAATCGTCTATTATTGGCAATGAATATTAGTTCTTGACCGTTTCCTTGTTCAGTTGACGATAGTCAATACAGAGTCTCCACGACCCATCCTTCTTTCTTATGAAAATAACAGGTGCACCCCAAGGTGACACACTTGGAGGTATAAGTCCTAGATCCAAAAACTCCTTCAATTGCATTTTCAACTCCTGTAACTCAGGTGTTGACATCCGATAAGGCATCATTCTTTCTATTGGTTCAGTCCCAGGTTTCAAGTCGATCATGAACTCCAAATATCTTTCAGGCAGTAAACCTGGAAAATCCTTTGGAAACATGTCAACAAACTCTCGTATTACTGGAAGGTTTTCTAGTCCTTCCACCTCACCCCTTTCATTTAGCGCTAAGATTGCATACAATTTACATCCTTTGCACATTCTCTTCTACACCTATAGGGAATAAATGAACCTCAAGGACACTCCTTGGTTTCTCCCTATGATCACTCTTCTCTGTCCCTCATCATCTGTCAAGCTCAACCATTTTTTCTTACAGTTGAGTATCACATCATGTGATTCCAAGCATTCCATACTGATCACTATGTCGTAAGATCCTAAGATCATGACATATATATTGGACTTCATTACAAAGTATCCCAAGTCATTGTTACAGTCTGTAATCCTTCCTCCAACCTTTTGTTTGGCACCCAAAACCATTTGTACATATCTAATCTTGTCATGTTTGACTTCCTTTACCTTAATTCTTTTTAGGGATGCACCAGAAATAAATCTCTCTGTAGCACCTAGATCTATCAAAATGCTAAAATTTTGGTCGACGATTATACCTGATGTCTCGAGCAAAGTGGATTGGTGATCATCTTGGCGATTTATTCACCGCTGCATGAATCCTGTGGGTCTTACCCAAATCTCCAACTATAGTGTTTCCTATTGATCTGGTCTCTTTGACCTTCTCAACTGGAAAATCTCGCTGGTAATGTGGCTCTCCACATGTCCAACATCCGGTCTTCCATCCATTGCTCCTGGTCCCCGAAGTAGAAGCTATTAGCCTTCCAACCTGAGATCTTGGTCTATTCTTTTGAACATGCATAAACTATTGTTGTTGTGGGTGACACTGTTGTTGATGCGGTGGTCCTCTGTAGGGGGTCCTCTACTGAGGAGCTATTCATCATGGTGTCATGAATGTGGGTCATCCCTACATATCTCAATACCATGATGTATGTATGGCTGGTGTTTGATGCTGTTGTGCACCTGTCGTCGTCTGTCCAGTCGGTCTTGTAGGAGTCCTACCCTGACCCGCGCTAGTCAACTCTTCCTCAGCTATGAGGGCCTTCTGGACTTCATCATGCAATGTCTGAGGCATTAAGATCCTCACCTTCGCACGTATATTGAAGTTAAGGCCAAAAAAAAACTTGTTGACCTTCATCTTCTTCGTGTTCAGATATGGGGCATACTAAAATAGCTCCATAAATATGGCCTCATACTCCGACACCATACGAACACCCTATCGTAAGTTGTTGAACTCATTGAGATGGTGTTCTATTAATTCCTCTCACATATACCTCTCTCAGAACCATTCCTCGAACAATTCCCATGACACGTCTTCAACAACCATGTACAGTTGAGTTAGGAGCATCTTCCACCACAGAAGAGTGCTCCCCTTCAATTGAAATACCACCATGTGGACTTTCATGTTGGAGGTGTAGTCACAAAGTGCAAAGCACATTGCCATATTCTCCAACCATGCCTTAGTGGCTTATCCTTTTGTGGCACCCATGAACTCAGGGAACTTAACCTTCTCAAGTTCTCTGTGAATTCTACCACTGCTAGCTGGAGCGCATTGTGGAGCCTCATTGGGTACAAGAACCCTGTCCTCATCTCTATCTAGTCGGTTAATAAAGGCCTCTAACATCCTCTGAAAGGACCTCATCAAGCCAAACACATCCCCCACAACAATCTGCACCTGTCCAATGACTTTTTCTTCTCCTTGTGGGTTACACCCCTCTGGCGTGGATGCTACTGGAGGCGTCACACCTCCTATCCTAACCTCATGTTTTCTACCTGCACGATGTCCTCTAACCATGATTACCTGCATGGAAAAAATTCAATTTTAATTAGTGATAAGTTATTAATCAAGTTCTTAATACAGTGGAAGGCATAATGATCCAATTCCCAGGGTTGAACCCACTCTATTACCATATGTAACGACCCCTCCATTACGACAACAAACAACAATGTATAATAGGTAAAAAAAAATTTTGCATTAGAAAATTTAAAATCATCATGACATAATTAAAAACATCACAAGATACACATCATCATAATTTAACAATGACACATCCCACACATTAACATAATTAACAACGACGCATAATCAACGCGTAAACATAGAGAGCGACACAATTCAACACAACATGATCAACTGAAGTAATTACAATAAATGATCAACCACGTCACTGAGTAATAAAGAACTACCTGCCCAACCTATCCTGCATGGTTAGGACCTCCAATACACATAAGAAACACTCAAGCCCATAATTCATCCATTTATTTTGACCATTTAAGGTCTCAGGGTTGGCGATTGTTCTGAGGAACAAGGAGGTGTCTAAATCCCACTAATCCAATCAAGTCGAAAATCAACTAGATCAATCAATCAATCTTAATCATCAATCATTCATGGCACAAGGGTATTCATCAAATTTAAATTCATGGTGCAAGAGTAAGCTAATTACTTAATTAATCATACATCAACAATATTTTCAAGACGCACGGGAAATCTAAATGCTAAAACAATCATACATCACATAATTAATGGTGCAAAAAAATCTATTTACTCAATCAATCATACATTGAATTTGATTTCATGGCGCAATGGTACTCATCCATTTTATTTTCATGGAGCAAGAATAAGCTACTTACATAACCAAATAAGAACTGTAAGGAGGCCAACTAGGTGTAAACAAAATTCAACTTCATAGGTAACTTATATATTCTTATTAAGAGCTAAATCAACTCATAAGAAGCAGTAAATAAGACTGCATTACTGATTTACATCCACCACTAGTACCATAATGAGGTCACACATAATAATTAATTATTATAGGACAAGGTTACTTATATCCATAAAAAATAAGAGATCAACACAAAATGATCCATCATATGCTAACTTCCTAACTAGCCTACATATTCCTATGTACATTAAAATTAGAACTTGGATCTTTATGAGAATTAAAAGAGACCCGTATTATTAAACAATACACACACACACACACACACACACACACACACACACACACACACACAGNGAGAGAGAGAGAGAGAGAGAGAGGATGAATCCCTTTATTTGAATGGAATCATATGTAGATCCAAACTTCCAAAAGCAAGGCACACCATTCAAGGTTGTACTTCATTACTTAGATTTGACAAGAATAATCAAAAGTAGAATTGAAGATTGTTGTATATATATCCAATCGAGGATCAAATTATAGACATGGTAAAGGCTACATCAACTTTCATTTCCTTAAATTTAAAGTTTTAAGAAGATCACATTATCAAGTAATACAAAAAGTCTTCAATGTAACTTACCTATCTTTAAATAAGGGCCTAAGAAAAATAAAAAAAGAGAAAGGGAAGTCGATGATTTTTAAATCTATTTAAAAGAAATCAAGAAGGCTAACATCCTAACTAAATAAAACAAGTGTTTTGTGGCAGCATAGTCCCTGTCGGCTTGAATTGAGAATAAATACAAAGGGATAGGAAAAAGTAGCAGAGGCAGATGGAAACTGTAGTAGAGATGTGGAAAGCAACATGAAGCACAGGTGGTATTCATACATTAAATGACACATGGCCTCTAGAGCCCCATTTATCTTTTGAAACATTGGGTCTATTTTGTCTCTATATGTGGCAGGACAAAAACAAGTTATATTCAAATTAAGAAAATACAATTTCTGCATAGTGGAAGATAAACATTTGTGACGACATAAATATAAAAGGAGATAAAAAACAACTTCATTTGAAATATAGAAAAGAAGTTACATATTCCTGGAAATTTAAATGCATTTTTCATATGGACTGGTATTGGGGATTGCGTGGACCATAAGCATAGTGGAAGATAAAAATTTATGAGGACATAAATATTTTTTATTTGTAATATATCAAAAAATAATAGTCTATTACAAATTCCTTTTAGTTTAAGTGCGTTTGTCATATGGACTGGGATTGGGGCTCCCACAGACCATAAGATAAAGATGTACAAGAAATAGGACTGTAGAAAGAAGAAGTGGCCGTTGGTAGAGTGCAATACCTTAAAAGAATAATTTTAAATGCATCAGTCTTTGGCTAGACATTTCTATTTAAAAAAGTGGAATAACTGGGTTGATAAATAAAGTAGGATGTGATCAATATAGACTTACAATGATGGTACATATGACCTATTTTTCTATTTGCTTCTTGATTCATTTTCATTGATGTCATTGACGACTACTGGAATCATGGTAAGTGCTTGTTGCCTTTCATCGACGATCTCCTTCAATTCCCTTTCATGCCATTCTTAAATGTAGCTTATCATTCTAGATTTTTATGTTGAAAAGTTCATTTTCTAATTCCATGAAGTCGAGAGAAAGATTACGCAGAGCCTGATAAATTTCCTTATTATGTACTCAATAGTCAACTAGCCAGTTGTCAACGTCATCTTGATCATATTCAAGGATGTTGTAAAACTTCTTCAAAGACAATGCCTTACAAATATCAAACTGTTTAATGAAGGTTTTCTTAGTTAAGGGAAAGGAGTTGACGATTAAGTTGGGGTCTTGGAAGTCATTGGTCCTTCCGGCTAAGTTTATTCTGGACATATTTGTGGATAATTTTTCTTTTTTTGATATGGCTTGTTCACATGATTGGATAATGAGATGCAGGTTCTTCACTTTTTCTTTCCAACATGCATTTAATTATCTGATCCGGTTTTTGGATGGGAGATCTTGTTCTCTTATTTTTTGTTTCTGTCGTGTTGTTGACAATGGTGCCAAAATGAAGGAACATGTTTAAATAGAAATTTTATTCATCTTTTAACTCTACTTACAAATGTTATAGAAAACTATGTGCCCTCGTTCCAAGGGAAGTCATGGTTTGTGATGTTTCCCACGACTCAGTGATCAGTTCCATTATTTTATATCCTCTATAGGATGCAAGGAGGTTGGCAGATGCTTTTAACTTGGCTGCAGGAGTGACAAGCATGGTTATTGCCAAAGGATTCACAAGAAATGGCATAGAAATCAAATCTTCTTCCAATTCCTTGACCCGGTCCTTTAGTCTTGCATTCTCATGCTCAATGCCTCCAATGGAATCATCAAGAGCATCTATGGTCGCTATGTGAAGTCAACAGATTTGGGACGATCACATCTTGGCAAGGTTAATCTCTGAACGATATTTTCCTTTCTTATTTTGGACATTTTTTTTTCAATAATTAGTTTTTTGGACTGGTTGTCAAAAACAATGCTCTAGAACATGAAGAATTCATCTTCGTCGAAATTTTCGGTATCAGATATGTCCATTGGAAGACTATGTTGGATCGCATCTCCGAGATGATCAAGGTAGTGGAATACACTATCCAGATCAGGTTCAAGTTCCATGTTCTCACTCTGAATTTCGGGCTCTTCCGCTTATCCCACAATTTTTTTTCTCTTCTTGTCCACTGGAAGCTTGTGAGAAGTATCAATTTTAGGGTGAGGAGGGTCATTATCTCCTCCTCCATTTGAAGAACTCTAAGTTTCTTTGTTTTTGTGGTGGTTCATTGGAGCGATGCTTTGGGATGTTGTACTTTTGGGAATGCAATTCGCCAATTGAACACTCTTCTTACTGGGACCTTTTCCATGTTGCTTGTTCAATTCAGTGGTGCTTTGCAATGTGTCTAGGTCGCCAACATCAAAAGTAGGAGTGTTTTTTCCAGTGCCTCTATTTTTGGTCGGGTGTTTTTTGAAAAAAATATTGCCCAATCCAAGTGTTTGTAAATGTTGTAAAAAAAAATTGTCGGGGTCGAATCCTGTTAGGATTTCATCATATATTAGGTTGAGGTTGCTAAAATGGGCTGGGAATTCGTCAATTTTTTTGACGTTCCTCAACACGAATTCCCCGACTTTCCAAGGAAAAGGAATGAACTATTTTTTCTTCTTCTCTTGGAATATATGCAATCAGTAGTTGTATTGCCTTGCTACTTTTGTAATAAACATTATGTCTGTAATGTGACATGGAAGCAAAGTAGGTTTTTCCTTGGAGCCAAAAATCCTTATCATAGTGTAATTATCCATATATTCAATTTCCCCCTTCTTGTCCAAAAAACTGGTTTCCTGGTCAACCATCCGAGGAGTATTTTCTCCTAACAACAAAAATTCGAAAACAGACACAAATCCATTAAAAACCTCATAAAAACAATGGGAGGCCTTGTTATTCCACAAGGCTTGGTACTAGAATATTACTGGGTCGAATTCCCAGCTGACCTTCTTGGACAGAGACAGTTCTGGAAACTGGCAGCAATGTGCTATCACAAAAACTAAGTAGGATGACATACACAATTTCTTCTCCTCTTTGAAGCTTGACAATTGGGAACAAATTTCATGGGAAATTACCTTGCCCCAATAAAAAATGACTTGTTTCTTGACTGCGAAATACAAAATATAAAGAGCCATCCGGGAAACAGTTGTTGTGGAGTCCTATCCTG
Source organism: Picea engelmannii (assembly GCA_009831015.1). Taxonomy (NCBI): domain Eukaryota; kingdom Viridiplantae; phylum Streptophyta; class Pinopsida; order Pinales; family Pinaceae; genus Picea; species Picea engelmannii. The sequence goes on from ML787101.1 coordinate 195,628, forward strand.
TTATTCTTGTAAATAGACAGGCAATTTCTCAGTATGGATTTCTAAATGAACTAACCTGGAATCTTGTGATATCTTCAGGAACTACCATTGGGTCTTCTAAGAACTCAGGCAAGAGGTCCAACCCGTTATTATGATTTCTTAGGAACTTCTTGGAGTCTTCTCCTTTGAATGTCAATGTTGGTTTTGACAATATTAACATCTAGAGGAAGACCTGAGGCGACGAAGAAACATAAGAGCGGTCCCGCAGTGGAATAATTATTTGGGCTGGAATAAATTTATCCGTGGACCAAGAGACCAACTCCTTACAGTAAAAAAATTTAGGGACATAACCTGCATGAGTAATCCCAGAGGTCCAAATTACTTTGTTATGGGTGGCATGGGATGAGTAATAAGACTATGCCCTGGACCACTGGAAATTTTGGTCCTCGTGTCGAAAGATGTTCACTATATATCCACAGAACTGTTGTCGATATGGTGCCATAGGTTTATGAGAACGTTCATTTGCTAGAGACGATGATTGAAATGAACAATTGAAGGAAATAATATTAGTCTCCGCAAATGTTGCTTCAATGCTAATTAATGGGAAAGATCCTCGAGCCTTTCGCTAATTAACGACAATCTCTATGGGTGTTATATGGTGAAATGTTAGAAGTAAAACTTATTTATTGCATATTTATAATTGCAAAGGTGGCGGGTATGATGAAGAACAATTAAATATTGGAGGTTTCATGAACATTCTATCCCGACGAGGTGTGAACGACATTTCATGATTTTTAAATTAACACTCGGAAGGGATAATATAATGCTTCACAAATATTGGTTTAATGTGTATTAATAGGAGATCTCCTCGAGCCCTTCTCCCATCAATGGAAATCTATACGGTTCCTGCACGATGAGATATTAGAATTAAATGTCACTAATTGCATATTTAGAAAAAAGATNAATTTTTTTTTTATTATAGACAAGTGCGAAGGTCACGAAGATGGGGAAGAACAAGGAAACAATGGAAATGTCTAAAAAGTGGTTGGATGGAATTCAAAATAGGGTTACGGGGATACTCAAGAGAGGTGAGTGTCTGACGGTCAAATTTTATGTATCGTAATTTTTGACAGCAATACGTGTAAAATGGAAGAGAGTATGATGGGGTGGTTTAGCAGCCAGTTTGTATATTTGTGGAATTATGAGAAAGTGGCTAAGTATGGAATAGGTAAATGGTCGGGCAGACTCATTTTCAGAATTGAGGATTGAAGATTTCATGGGAAAACCAACCCAACAATGCACAAATGACATTCCATGATGTTTGAAATAAACACTCGGAAGGGATAATACAACCATCTAAAAATTTTGGTTTTATGCGTATTAATGGGAGATCTCCTCAAATCCTAGTTTGGCATTAATGCTTGCTAGTTTCATACATAGAAATAACAATGTATATATAATTTCCAATTGGTAATTGTAAAGGGTGCGGGCACAAGAAACAACTATTAGGAATTGGATATTTCCTGAACTCGCCAACCCGATGATCCGTGAAAGAAATTCGAAGAAATGGACAAGTATGGAAAGAGAACAAATGGGGCTCAAAATGGGGTGAAAATGGTTCCACAATAGACGTTTGGACCCGACGGTAAATTGTATGTCTTAGAAATTTTCAGTGAAAAATGTGTACCACCGAAGAGGGCATGATAGGTAGATTGTAATACAGAAGACAGTATGATGTGAGTCCGGTTATAAATTTGTATATCGCGGAAGTCAGGGTACTATTTACAGGTCATAGAATAATAGAAGTGCAATCTAGAGCTTGCCTACCCGAGAATCCATGGTCAGAGAAGTGACTGGACATGGAATGGAGAAGCAGGTGATTAGAGTCGCAATATAAAAGCACAAGTGAAAATGTGAACCCACAAGTTCGCCAACCTACGCAGCTAGACATTTTCGGAAAAATGATTAAGTGATGAGAAAGATAAAGTACAGGGAAAAGAGAAACGAGAATTTTGTTAAGTATAGAATACAAAGATCGATCTTTTCTACATGTTTTTGGAGAAGTTATATACTTATTGCATATACTTGGAAAGAAGTGTGAAGGTGGTAGGCACATAAAACAATGACTAGGAATTGGAAATTGTCTGAACATGCCAACCCGATGATCTGCGGAAGAGATTGCAAGAAATGGTCATGGAAAGTGGATGAGCGGGCTTCAAAATAGGTTGACAAGGGTTCCCGAGAAGACATGAGGCCCCGACGGTCAAGTTGTATTGATCAAAAATTTTGAGTGCATAGTGTATAAGTCAGAAAAGGGGTTGATACAGGCATCTAGAAGGAAATTTGTATATCGCGGAAGTCAGGTGGATGTTTGTAGGTCAAGGAAAACTAGAAATGCACTCCACCTATTTGGGAATCCACAATTGCAGGCCTCATAACTTTCATGTGCAAACTGTGTATCACAAAACATGGTATGATGTGGGAGTGCGGCAATAAATTTGTATATCGCAGAGGTACAGGTGTTGTTTGCAGGCCATGGAACAATGGAAATGCAATATAGAGGTTGCATGCCCGGGAATCGGTGATCTAAGAAGTTCCTAGGCATTGAATGGCTAGTGGTTGGTTTGAGTCATGATATAAAGGCACAAGCGCAAATGTGAACCCGTGAGTCGGCCAACACGTGCATTGAGACATTTTCAAAAAAATGACTAAGTAACAAGAAAGAGAGTAGAGGAAAAAAAGAAACGTGGATTTGGTCATGTATAGAAGAGGGAAAAGAAGGTCCAATATATTCAAATCTACAATAGATATTCCATTTCTTGGAAAGATATTTTTTGTATGTTGTTGGAGAAGTTGTATACATATTGCATATACTTAGAAAGAAATCTGAAGGTAGTGGGCACAAGAAACAACAAATAGAAATTTCAAATTTATTGAACCCACAAACTCGATGATCCATGAAAGAGATGTCAAGAAATGGTCAAGTATGGAAAGCTGTCAGACGTGCTTCAAAATAGGGTGAAGGGTCCCCGAAGAGATGTAAGGCCCCGACTATCAAATTGTATATATTAGAACATTTGAGTGAAAAATGTGTAACATGGAAGAGGGGATGGTGTGGGATTCCAAAAGTAAATCTGCATATCACAAAAGCCAGAGTGTTGTTTATAGGTCATGGAACAATTGAAATTTCAATTTAGAGAAAGTGGAAGCGCTTGGTCGAAACACGTGAATTCGCCAACCCGTGCAACAATAAATTTTTGGAAAAAACGATTAAGTAACTAGAAACAAAAACTATAGGGGATAAAAGAGTGGGAAAATAGAGAGGCGGAGGGCAATTTTCGTAAGTAGGAATTGGTTTCAAACAAGCCCCATTGTTGCAAAACCATTATCTTCTAGTAATTATCAGCAAATGATTTCTTGAAGATTAGACACATTCTTCCACGACTGTAACATATTAACTTAAGCATTAAACTTCTGGCATTATGGGTTGTTAGAATTAAAACTTAATAATTGCATGTCTAGAAACAAGAATGATGATCTTGCTGCAAAATTGTGATTTGGTATTGCTATGTTCTATCTGCATTACGAATAGAATTGAATGTTGGTTTGAAAACTGTCTGAAATTCATTTTTTGTTTCCATAAAAGCTTGATGGATCGACACAGTGCATTTCCATATAATTGTTAAATGCTCCATTTTAGAGAAAATTACCTAAGAAAATACAATATCGAAGAACTACGATACTATAAAACCATGCCAATGAGAAGAGGTGTTAAATCTAGAAAAGAAGAAGCAAACAAGACTCCCAAGGATTTTTTTTTAATAGTAAAGCCATTAAAATAAAAGAATAATGAGCATTGTATATCTATGGTTAGAAATTAGACTGAGTTATTTGGGCCAAAACATTGAACATATTTTCCATAGACATAGGCATAGGATCTGCAACATGCAAGAGACATCAAGATTCTATTCAACATGCATACAAAACTGATTACCGTGGCTTTTTTTTTAAGGAAATCCTTGGAGCCTTCTCCTCGGTGGATCAATGTCTAGTGCCCCGATCTCAATATTTTGCACAAGACCTGAGCCGAAAATGAACAGGAAAGTGGGTCCACAGTGGAGTAAATCCTTGGCTTGAAGCAAATGAACAAAAGCCATGTGGTAAAATTCATAGTTCTCACAAGATTCCTATGAGGAAGAAGAAGAAAAACATTGCAGGGAAAGTGGAATAGCCTAAAACTGAAAGTTAGGACACACTAAGAAACCAACTCCTCACCTGAAAACTTCAGGGACACAGGTTGCACATGCAATTCCAGAGGCCCAAATTAGTCCATTCTGGGCGAAAGGAGATGACACGTAGGAATATGCCTTGCACCAGTGGGAGTTCTGGTCCTCATTCCCTAAGATGTTAATTGCATATCCAGATAACAGGGAAGTGGTCCTGCAATTGAATATTTTTTTGGCTTGGAATATATCTCTGGGAGCATCAACATATCATTTCCTTATAGTGAAATACTCTCACCCTGAACGGACTAATCTAGACCTATGGAATTCCTACTTTCGAGCTGCAAAGAGGCTATTTCGTTCAACGTCAATTTCTTTTCTATAACCCTTTATTTTGGTGTTGTCAGGATTTCCATTGCCGAGCCAAGAAGTGCCGCCCATTATATTTGATTTTAATTTGGGTGTAGTAGTGGGACTAGTCTCTGCATTTCCGTCATCCAATGTCTTATCATCTTCCATCAGATCATCTTCTTCTGGCTCGAAATCCATTGCATAAACATATGCACCATGTATCAATGTAAGTCAAAAAGTTGTCTGAGCAGGTAGGGTTGCCTTAGAATTATTTGGCTTGAAATATATCTCTCAGTGCACTAAGGAACCATCTCCTTTTTTGCTCTTGGGTGGAGGGAGATGAGTAGTAATAATATGCCCTAGAATAACGGTACCTCTGGCCACCATGTCTGAAGGTGTTTACTGTATCTAGACAAAATTGTTGTGGAACTACTGCCATAAGTTAACGATAATTTCTGTTTTCTCCAGATGATGTTTGAAATGAAAATTGGGGAGGGATAATATAATTGTCCGCAAGTATTGGTTTAATGTGTATCAATGGAATATCTCCTCGAGCCTCTTGCTAATCAATGACAATCTCCAGGGTTCATGCGTAATGAGTTGTTATCATTAAAGATTTCTAATTTCATATTTAGAAAAAAGTGCGAAGGTGGTAGTGATGATGAAGAACGATTAAGAATTAGATATTTTGTAAAGGTGCCATCCAACCCATGCATGACTGATTGCATCATGTTTGAAATGAATAATTAGAAAGGATAAGATTCTTCTTCGCAAATCCTATTTTAATTCGTATTAATGACAAATCTTCTCCGACCTTCTGGACATTAATGACAATCTTAACAGTTCGTACATGATGAACTGCTAGCATTAAAGTTTTAATTGCATATCTATAAAGAAGTACGGAGAAAGTGAGGATGGTGAAGAGTGAGCAAGAATTTCATATTTCGTTGTCCCGCCAATCCATGAAACAGATTTCAAGAAATGCCCAAGTATGGAAAGCGGTTGGGCGGGTTTCAAAAATAGCGCCAAAAGATATACCCAGGAGACGTGAGGGGCTGATGGTCAAATTGTACGTCACAATGACATATTTCGACCATCAATTTGCATATCACGGAATTTTGGGTGCTCTTTGTACGTAGAGGAATAGTGGAAGCCCAATGTTGAGCAAGCCTGGCAAGGAACCGACAATGGTAATAGTGACCAAGTATGCAATGGACAAGGGGTTGGTAGGAATCAGGAGATAAAAGAATTAGACATAGTAGGAACAAGAAATATTGATGGGCTTGAAAGCAGGCCCACAAACTTTTCTCAAGAGACATGAGGGGTCGATGGTCAAATTGTATCTACCCCAATTGTTGAATGCAAAATGCGTAACATGTAATAGGAGACAATTACGGATTTCGAGGGTCAATTTGTATATTGTGGAACTTCAAGTGTTGTATATAAAAGAATGAGACATTTGGAAAAAGGACACATTCGAAAAAAGGACCAAGTAAATAGAAAGTGAAAGAAAAAGAGATAAAGGGGAATTTGTTTGCTAATTTCTAGATTGCGGAAGTCCGAGTGTTGTTTGCAGGTGGCAGAAAAATGGAAACGCATGTTGAACCCATCTATCTAGGAACCCGTGATTCAAAAATTTTGTTCAATATGAAACTCGAAAGTGGTTGGTCAGGCTGGTGATATAAAAGTAACAAGGGAAATCTGAAGACGTGAATCCACCAACTCCCGCACCTAGACATTTTTTGAAAAATGAGTAAGTAACTAGAAAGGGAAAGCATAGGGAAAAAAGAAAGGGGATGACAATTTTCAGAAGTGGGAATTGGTATAATAAAGGCCCGTTGATGGGAATTGGTATAATAAAGTGAGGCATGCTTATTGTTTTCAGGATCTGTTTGTATAAGAGAAGTGTCAAAAAGCTACAAGAAAATCAATTTTGGGATGTTTAAGTAAATTTATTGTACTATTAGCTCAACCGCAAGTATAACAATGAAGAATTTGAATTTTAATGTCCTCTCGTTGATAAGATAGTTTCATTGGAATTCTCACAGTGCATATTCTTTTCTCTCAAATTATTCCAGGAGATGAATTTTGCTAAGTTCATCGATCAAGGAAAAGTGCTAAAAATGAGATAAAGGGGAATTTGTTTGCTAATTTGTAGATTGTGGAAGTCTGGGTGTTGTTTGCAAACGGTGGAACAATGCAAACGCAATGTTGAACCCGCCAATCCGGGAACCCATGATCAATTTTTTTTTTCAATATAAAATGGGGAAATGGTTGGTCATGATGGTGATATAAAAGTAAGTGGAAATCTAAAGACATGAATCCACCAACTCCCACACCTAGACATTTTCCGAAAAACGAGTAAGTAACCAAAAATGGAAAGTAGAGGGAAAAAGGAAAAAGGGATGGCAATTTTCGGAAGAGGGAATTGGTGTAAGAAAGTGCATTGATGGTCCTAACAGAAACTATGAAGTGCATTAAACATGTGAATTGGTTCTTCAATCAAGGAATAGATACAGTGAGCCATGCTTATAGTTTCCAGGATCTGTTTGTATAAGAGAAGCGTCGAAATGCTACAAGAAAATCAATTTTGGGATGTGTAAGTAAAGTTATTGTACTGTCAGCTTCACCACAAGTATAACAATGATGAATTTGAATTTTAATGTCCTATCGTTGATATGATCCATTGGACTTCACACATTATATATTCTTTTATTTCAAATTATTCTAGGAGATTAATTTTGCTGAGTTCATCGATCAAGGAAAAGTGATAAAAACAAGATAAAGGGGAATTTTCTTGCTAATTTGTAGATCACAGAAGTTCGAGTTCTATTTTTAGGTGGTGGAACAATGGAAATGCAATGTTGAACCCAGTTATCCAGTAACTTGGCTATGTGGGAACACGCGATCCAATTTTTTTTTTTTCAATATGAAAAGGGGAAGTGGTCGGTCAGGCTAGTGATATAAAATTAAGTATAAATCTGAACACGTGAATCTGCCAACTTTCGCACCCAGACAATTTCCCAAAAATGAGTAAGTAACCAGAAAGGGAAAGAAGAGGGTAAAAAATAAAGGGTATGGCAATTTTCGGAAGCGGGAATTGGTGTAACAAAGCCCCACTGATGGTATTACCAGTAACTATGAAGTGCATTAAACATGTGAACATGTTCCTTAATGAAGGAATAGATACAGTGAGCCATGCTTATAGTTTCCAGGATCTGATTGTATAACAGAAATGTCAAAAAAGATACAAGGAAAATAAAATTTGGGATGTCTCAGTAAAGTTATTGTACTGTCATCTTCATCGCAAGTATAACAACAACGAATTTTAATTTTAATTTCCTCTCGTCGATATGATAATTCCATTGGACTTCACATAGTATATATTCTTTTATTTCAAATTATTCTAGGAGATTAATTTTGGTAAATTCAACGATCAAGAAAAATTGTTAAAATAAGCCACATACCACATTTGCATCACATAGCTTATATCAAAGGGCAAAGCATGTCCTCTATAGTCTTTAAGATCATATAAAAACTGCGAAGATCCTGAATGTATTATTAATTTTTTAGAGCGAAGCATACAACCAAGAACCAGGTAAACACCAACTGTATTGATATATTGATATATTGAACAAGAAATGGAATTCCATTATATATCAAACAATTCGATATATAAAAAAACACATCGTTGCATTGGTTTTAGTTTCCTGACAAAGATTGATACAATTTTTTTTTCCAGCCGATATGCAATATCGCATTGTCGTCATTCAAGATAAATTTTCTATGTATCCGAAAGTCATGCATCATGTAGACACTCTTTGCATTTTTCTATAGGTATGCTTCATATGGAAATTTTTCTAACTCAAGAATCACATATTGTAATAGAGGCTGTCGAATTGTACAATGCACTATTGTGTTGTCGATGGTTCATATAGTAGCATTGAGGCAATGTCTATATATGTATGGACATTTTTTACTACATCGTAGACAATCAATCATGTTCGACAACACATATATTCCAATAGAGGAAGAGAAGCTTTAGTAACCACTCACATAACCAGATCAAATATCAACACGTCGATGCTTTCACGTGGTAAAACCCCTACGAGGAAACATCCATGGCCCCAGCCAAAGAGACCACTTGGAGCAGTTTATTAATGCAAAGAAAAAGATTACAGAGATATTTTACGAGAGAGTTTCTCACAATCTATCATCGGAAAATGACCCTCCATTCTCTTTAAATAGAGATCATGGACCAATCGAGTGTTAAGCCATGGATCAATAGCTGTTAAGATCGAGGAGAGTATGAACCGTCAGATCACTCTATGTTGGGAACATATCGTGACCGTCGAATTTCCTAACTACAAATGCAAACTAATGCATAATAAAGAAACACACTAGGAAACACACATTTACCTAATGACACATTAGACCAAGTAGATCTTAACTAACTCCTAAGTGTATAAATATCCTAACATCCCCCCTTAAGAAAAACTTGGGATAGGATTGAAGGATTTACAATAGTGACACAATAGGAGAAGGAAGGAGGCATTAGAGCCTATCCCCCCTTAATGACAACTTCCTGAACTCCTAACATAGATTGAAGTTTGGAAAAATTCGATATTGTAAGAGACTTTGTGAAAATGTCTACAACTTGATCTTCTGTACGACAAAAGAGCACTTCAATAACTTGATAATGAATGAGCTTTTTGATGAAGTGCATGTGTATATTGATGTGTTTTCTATGCTGATATTGAATCGGGTCTTTGGCGAGCTTGATGGCACTCTAATTGTCACACCAAAGGCTGGTCGAATGTTGTTGTTGGAATCCAAAATTTGAAAGGATCTCTTGAAGCCACAAGGTTTCCTGACTTGCATTTACCACTGTTCGGTACTCTGCTTTTGCTGAAGAAAGTGAAATATCATGTTGTTTCTTACAGGCCCAAGTGACAGGTCCTGAACCAAGGATGAAAACATAATCTGCAATAGACTTCTGATCATCAGGGTCATCAAACCAATCTGAATCAGTGAAACCAACCAATAAAGGAGTCCCCCCTGAAATATAATATATCTCGAACTGAACTGTACCACAGACATAGTGAAGTATCCTTTTAGCTTCTTTCCAATGGATTTCATGGGGTGTTTGCATATACCGAGCAACAATACCAAAAACAAAGGAAATATCAGGATGGGTATGAGTAAAGTATAAGAGGCTACCACGTAACTGATGGTACAAGGTGGCATCAACTTTGGGATAAGTATAGGTGGAAGTAAGGTTGACTCCGGACTAGAAGGGATAAGGGGTTGGTTTACAGTCATCCATGTGAAAGCGATGAAGAAGGTCATAGGCATACTTAGACTGCGAAAGAAAAATGCCTTCATTGGTTTGCAAAACTTGGAGTCCAAGGAAATAGTGCAAAAATCCAAAGTTTGTCATCTCAAATTTCTTTTTAAGTCTGGTTTTCACATGGTTTAAAAGTTTTGAGTCACTACCAGTAAGGATAAGGTCATCAACATAAAGGAAAAGGATTATGAGATGGCTTCCTAATTTCTTGGTATAGACATTAGGATCAGAATGGCATCTAGAGAATCTGATGGGAATAAGAAAGCTATCCATTTTGGCATACCAAGATCAGGGATCTTGATTGAGACCATAAAGAGATTTCTTGAGGTGACAAACAAGGCTAGATTCATTATGAACATAGCTAGGAGTTTGTTCCATGTATATTTCTTATTGCAAATCTTCGCACAAGAAGGCGTATTTAACATCCATCTGATGGACCTCCCATTCATGTGAGGTAGCAACAACAAGAACAAGGTAGATGGAATTCATTTTGGCTACAAGGGAAAATGTTTCATTATAGTCAATTCCTTCAACTTGGGAAAATCCTTTGGCAACTAACCGAACCTTATGTCTTTCAACACTTCCTTTTGATGCATACTTAGTTCTGTAGACCCATTTTCATCTAACAAGTTTTCTTCCTTTTGGAAGAGGTACAATATCCCAAGTATCGTTTTCCATTAAAGAATGATACTCTTCATTCATTGTTGTATCCCAATCTGGATGACCTGAAGCTTCTACAAATGTCTCTAGATCATGATTTTCTGAAACTTGAGGAAAAAGAGAAGAGGCTCACTAGAAATGTGAATGTGTCTGACGTTGATCTAAAGGATCACCGAAAAGATCACCAACTACTTCTCGTGTTGAACGAACCCATCTAGGAAGAAGTGGAGTTGGTGCTATTTCAGGTTCAAAGGACTCATCTGGAGGAGGGTGAGCAGGCGGAGGTGGATTTTCACCCTCACTGTCAGCATATGAAGAAGAAACAAGATCAGAAGAAGGCACAAATGCCGAAGATGTCTCACAGGCCGAAGAAGACACAACCACCAAATTAGGCTCACAGGCCAAAGAAGGCACAAACACCGAATTAGGCTCACAGGCTAAGAGATTTTCATCAAATTTAACATCTCTTCTAATAATAATTTCATTACAATGTGATTGAAGAAGTCTGTAAACTTTGACATCTTCATAATAACCAACAAATATGCACTTCTCACTTTTAGGCTCCAATGCTTTCCTTTTCTCATAAGGAATGTGAGCCCATGCTATACTGCCAAATACAAGGAAGTGACTTACATCTAGTTTAATTTTATTCCAAGCTTATTCCGGTGTTACATTTTTAAGAGCCTTTGTGGGAGTGTGATTTACTATGTAATTTGCATAGTTGATGGCTTCCGCCCAATACTTTAGACTTAATCCCTTAGATTGGATCATACAATTAGCCATTTATTTTAATGTGGGGTTCTTTCTCTCAGCAACACCATTTTGTTCTGGTGTATATGGAACAGTGTGTTGCATTTGGATTCCCTGTGTAGTGCAGTAACTTGTAAAATTATTGTTCACATATTCTCCTCCATCATCTGCTCTTAACCTTTGAATTTGATGTCCAGATTGCTTTTCTACAAGGGCCTTGTAAGACAAAAACTTGTCAAAAACTTTGTTCTTAAGTTTTAAGAAGTAAATCGAAGTACGTCTAAAAAAGTCATCAATGAAAGTTAAGAAATACTTGCACCCAGAAAAAGAAGGAAAAGAAAGTGGACCACACAAATCATTGTGAACAAACTGCAAAGGACTCGAGGCATGCCAAGAGGCACGTTTGTCAAAACTGTCTCGATGATGTTTTTCGAGAACACAATTGGCACAAACACCATCTCTACATGAAACAAGAGGAAGACCATTCACCATCTGTTGATTACATAGTTTCTGCAATGAGTGATAGTTTAGATGACTAAACTTCTCATGCCAAAGTTTGCTCAAGTCATCTCTATGAGCAACAAAAACTGATGAAAAATATGATGAACCAAAGTTGTCAAATTCGTACAACCTAGTAATATCATCAACAATTCCAGTTGCAAGAACATGGTTAGGATCTTTTAGATCCTTGATTACAATTTGGTGAGGTGAAAAATCTATGGTTTTACCTTCACCTGAATGAGTGATTTGATATACTAATAGAAGGTTACAAGAAAGACTTGGAACACATAATACATCATTGAAATGGCCATTTTCTACTTGAACTGTTCCAGATCCTTCAACACTAAAAGATCTGTCATCACCAACAAATATTTTCTTGGTGTTACATTCATTTAGAGTAGAAAATATGGCTCTATCCTTAACCATATGATAGGATGCTCCAGAATCAATAAGCCACTCATCAGAAGTAGAAGTAGAAGTAGAATTTCTATTGAAGGAGAAACCAGAAGCAGAAAGTGAATGTCTATGAGAAGAAGAAGAAGAAGAAGTAGAATCGATACTGATGTTGTGCTTCTTCATCACTGCTTCTAAAGTTGCCATCTTCTTGAAACATTTGGACTCATCATGACCATCTTTATCACAAAAGTTGCAATGTATGTTAGTATTCTTACTTTTATATTTTTCTCCTTTGTCTCCATTAGGAGAAAAATCTATCTGAGTGGGTTTTGGACCCTTATATTGTTTGTTGTTGTGGCGATGATGTTTCTTCTTGGGATTCTTGGGTTTATCTTTCTGATGGACAACTAAGGATTTATTGGAGGTACCTGCAGTGCTGATCACTCCAAGTTGTACTAGCTTATCTTGCTCCCTAATCAAAGCATCAAAAAAGTTCTCAAGACTAGGTTTTTGATAAGATTCCCCTAGAGCCTCTTGCATGGCATAAAAGGTAGATACAAACACAGAATATGCACTACCTAGCTTAGAAAGAATAAGATAGATGCAACTATCTTCGTCTATCTTTATCTTACATTCTTCACATAAATTTATGAGTGTTTTAAACTTAGATAGATAGTCTTCAATGCAAGAAAATCACTTGGACTTAAAGTTAGTACTTGATGTAATAACTGTTGTGCTTGAATAATATTGTGTTTACCAAACATAGATTCAATGTTTTCCCAAGCTTCTTTGGGTTTATCAATTGATTGAAGGTGGAAACTTAAATCAGGAGAGATGGACATTTTGATTAATCCACGTGCTTCATCATTCTTATTATCCCATTTGGCTTTCTTATTGGCATCAATGGGAATTGTTTCCTTTCCCAAGGTAATCCGGTACAAGCCTTTACTTCTTAATAAATCCTCCATATGGGATTTCCATTGGAAGTAGTTGGTGTTGGTAAGTAAGAGATTACTTCTAGAAGCCATATTAAATATGCATATAATACAGATTTAAAACTGAAATTGATGATCTGAATGAAAAGAGCTCGAAAAGTTATGTAGTTTTTAAAAAAATAGCCCTAAAAATGGACTTTGGATGTGAGAGTTATGCTCTTTTTAAAAAAGGCATAAACGGTAACCAAGGGACCACGTGGTAGTGTAAGTTGCTTTATGAAGTGACCCACTTTTATAAAGAGAAGTGGGGATCACTTTTACAAAGAAAAAATGCATGAAAAATAAGTAACTCTAAAATAAAATATTAAAGCTACTTATAGTGATTCACTTTTATACTTGAAGTGAAATACACTTTACAATTTTAGCATGAAGTTTTTCAAAAAAAATAACAAAAGAGAGACTTGAACTCAAGACCTCTTACTTAATAAGGCAACTTTTAACCAAATGGTCTAGCAAAACATATTGTAATGTTCAGAAGGAGGATTGAGGTTTTGGTTGTTGTTATTTTTGTTGAAGACGGCCTTGGAGAGCGTGCTAAAAAAAACTCTTTTCACACAAAAAAAAATGTTTTCTTCTCGACGAAAACAAAAAACATTTCGCTTCTCGATGACAACAAGGGTTAGATCTCGGTTAGCTTATCTGGAAGATGCACCTTTTCCTATCCGTTTCTGATCTGTTGAGATCACACAGGGCATGGGGCAAAGAGCATACACAGATCTAAAAGAGTAGCAACCCAGAAAAAAATAATATCAAACCAAAATAAAAGTTTGCAAAAATTAAAAAAATGCATATTCAGGCTTTATACCTCTAGATTTGACTGTAATGACCATATCTTGGGGAGACGGAAACCTTTTCGAGTGAAACGAAAAGTCTTCCTAACTGAAACGAGTGCTTCAGACACAATGGAATAGTCCTCTCAGCCCAGAAATGTACGAAAATTCCATAAAATCGAGATGAGGAAACTCGGCTTCATGATCTCGATCTACAAAAGGAGAAGGTCTTCAAACATGCTCTAATACCATGTTCGACAACACAGGTATTCCAAAATATTATGAACACCTTTAGTAACCACTCACATAACTAGATCAAATATCAACACACCGATTTTTTCATGTGGTAAAACCCCTACAGGGAAACATCCACGGCCCCAGCCAACGCAACCACTTGGAGCAGTTTATTAATGCAAAGAAAAAGATTACAAAGATATTTTACAACATATTTTATCACAATCGATCATCGGCAAATGACCCTCCATGCTCTTTAAATAGAGATCATGGACCAATCGGGTGCTAAGCCATGGATCAATGGCCGTTAAGATCGAGGAGAGTATGAACTGTCAGATCACTCTATGTTGGGAACATATCATGACCATCAGATTTCCTAAATACAAATGCAAACTAATGCATACTAAAGAAACACACTAGGAAACACACATTTACCTAATGACACATTAGACCAAGTAGATCTTAACTAACTTGTAAGTGTCTAAATATCCTAACAAATCATATCATCGCTTATGAAAGTAGAAGAAGAAGCAAGAGAGTTGCATTTCTCACACACAAGCTCAAAGGGGGTCAAGTATGCATTCACTACAACAAAAACACCTTCAACCTGGAAACATGAGCATAGAAGTTAATATATTGAACAATATAATATACAACTGCACCCCCCCCCCCAAAAAAAAAAAAAAAAAAAAAAAAAACTGTAGAGATTTGGTCAAGGCTATTTGTATGAGAAAAGTGAGGATGAAACTGTAGATGTATACGCAGAACAGTTGTAGAGCTAGTTATCTTCTTGATATCCTGTACTATGTATGCTCACAACTCTGTTACAGATGTTGATTGAGTTGTGTGAGAGATCCTTTCTTTACCATCTCTTTTCTTTGTTATATTTTTGAAGAGCAGAAGTGGAAATTGCCCTTTATGCAATTGTTGTTCGACTGACGAAAACAAATTTGAATAGGCATCAAATAATTGCAGTTGCAACATGGAACAATGAAATATTTTTGTAACTTAACCAAGATACATGGACATGCGAAAGAAAAGGACAAAACTGGATATGGAGAATGGTACCATTGCCTTGTCATTGTCTGACTCTCCATATTTTATATGGAGAATGTGTTGCGAGCCAAGTTTTCTCACAAGTGTCACAACTGCGCCAATGGTTATGATTGGGTAAATGTCATTGCTCTGTGCAAGTTGGATGATAGTTGTGTCTGGGATGAAACAATATTTTGAACAAATAGTGGGGATTTTTTCCACGATACTTGTTTCATTGAGCGATATAATCTTATCACAATCACCACATTCATATACTGTTTTGGGTAGTATATTAAAATTTGTAATGGATATCCCATTACCCCACAATATCTTTTCTGCATGTTTGTGTACAAGTTGTGTAGGAATAGTTAGTGTGACTGTCATGAGGGCCTCCTTGTCTATCATGTCAGCATGCATAATGGATATAGTTTTGTTTTCCTTTTCTAAGTAGGTGTTATAGATGACCATTATGTCCCAGATGAACACTTGTCCAGTTCAGCAGCTGTTAAAGCCCTTTATTGATAGTATTTTGGGTGTTACAAGTTTATACCTGGTGACAATTTTTGAACAAGAAAATTAATGTGAATGGTAATGTGAATTATTTTTTTGTTTTCTTTTTTTTCCCACCATGAATGTACAAGTAGACACACAACTTGGATGAATTATGGAGCCAGAGTTTTGCAACCAGACCTCTTAGTTTGCGAAGCCTATGCTATGTTTGGCATCTCACTTGCACTTGTTGATACTTCTTGTGAACTGCAAAGTATGTGTTTCAGATGACATCAACAGATTCACCATGCCATAGATGAACAAATATATGAGGATATTTGTTTGGTAAACATACGAGGAACATGATGTATGCATCTTTACTTTTGGCCTAGTCGGTCTGTTGATGTTTGGGATGATTGGCTACTCATGACCATGTCACTAGTCCAACTTTTTTTGATGCAAGAATGTGTAGATGAGCATAAGAAGGACTAAACAAGCATATGCATTATATATTGTCCATTATTGTTCTTAATGAAACATGTAGGTTCGAAGGAGATGGAATATAAAATAGGGTGTGAAGGGATACTTAGGAAACATGAGGACCCGAGGGTCAAATTGTATGCCTCAGATTTTTTGACTGAAAAATGTGTAACAGTAAATAGGGCGCGATGGCGGGGCAAGAGGGCCAATCTGTATATTGCAGAACCTCTAAAGCCAGAGACACAATATTGAACCTGCCAGCCTGGCACCCACAATTGACAAAGTGGGTGAGTATGGAATAAGGTAGAAGAATGACCATAAATGTGAACCCATGAGTCTGCCAACCCGCACACCAAGGCAATTTCGGAAAGACGGCCAAGTAGATCAATCATAAAGCAAAAGGGATAATAGAAATGGAAAAATTAGAAATGGGGAGGGCACAAAGGCCCATTGTTGCCAAGCCATCATTTTCTAGTCCAATATTATATGCCCCAACCCATTTTGCATGTTTAATTTACTAGCACAGTTGGTATACCTTTTCGAAGATTGCCCAACACAACCCTCTGTTGTTTCATATAAGAAATCATATTCCTTTCCAATCAATCTGTTTCTTCCAAGGTAGCATTGCCAAGTATACAGTGGACATGAAGGAAAGTTAGTATGAAGAAATACATGTAAAATAAATAAATACAGTTCTATTTATTTCAATGTAGTAACAAAGAGAATATGATTCACATGAGAATAAGAAGAAAGATATGTAGTATATAAGTACAGTAAAAAAGGTGCAAAGCAGTAGAACAAGTAAAACAAATACAAGGACAATAAATGAAATACTAGAATATGAAATAACAGTATAGGTATGCACCTCTGCAAATCCTCATCTATATTTGTGCCAAAGAGTCCATCGTCCTCTCCATCCACTCTATTTGTTCAAATTGTAGGAATGCAGGAAAAATACAATGGACACAGGAAGATATGTAATGAAGATAAGTTACTATCTAGGAAGGCACGAAATATCTACATACAATAAACAAGGTGAACACATATATAAACAATAAATTAAACACAAAACAACGGAATATGAAATAACAGTACAAGGATGTACCTTTGTATCTTGTCTTCCACTGTTGTACTTAAGACTACTTCGTTTTCTCTAGCAATTCTATTTGTTTGAATGTGGGAGCACACAAAATACAGTGAACATGAACAGAAGCTGGTATGCAACGAAGAACAAGTAATCTACACATACAGTAAATGAGAATCAACGAATAGAATAAAATATAGTCAAAAACATGAACCTTTTCTTTTCTCCATCCATGGTTGTAAATATATAAATTTTTTCCCTGCCCACAATATATTATAAGCCACAAAATATTAAGAAATTGCATGGACATAGCTAAATGATTTTGTTTTTCTGTGGTAAAGTATCCAGATGCTTCCAGACATGGAAATATAATTTTGCAGTAGATTTTGTGTACGTATCATATCTTAGGTACAAGACAAAGTGTATCATGGTCACACCAGTCTATGTAAAGGATAACGAAGTTGTATAGTGATATGGGCACATTTCACCATATATGGTTAATACATGTATTTTTGGACATGTTTTATCTTAACAAAAAAACAACGGACATTGAAATTACACATGTAGTTGTCGAATTATCTCTTATGCCAATTTTTTGTATCATGTCAACACTAAAGTATCAACAAACTTTCACAGCAAAATAGGTAGGCACAGAACTTGCGTGAGATATCATCCTCGCCAGACATGAAAAACAACACAACCGCAAGTCAAATCGCGCGTGCAGGTTCTAAACACTGCAAAGTGCCCCCCAAAAAAATGAAAAGAAGAAAAGACAACTCCAACTACTGGCACAAGACCCCAACCCTGCAAAGCCAAAGAAAACAAAATAAAACAACAAGCACCAAATCAAGGATAAAGCATGAACAGGCCTGACTGCAGCCACATGTCCCCAAGCTCGTAAACTTGAGCCAAATGACAACAACCAATGAACCAATGAACAAGCAACAACCAACGAACTAGAAAAAAACACATGTATCTTCAATGAATACCAAACTGCAGTCGAAGCACAGAAGGAACCAAAAGAATATGACGAGAATTCCAGTATAAATAAGAAAACATTATTACTTGCAAACTGCAAATAGTGAACAACAAAGAAGGAACAGAAAATGAAATTATGGCATGAAAAACTTACTCTAAAATGATGAACGACAGAAGCGCAGGTCGAATTGTGGGTGCACCACCTAAACCTCGCAAAGGAAAAAAAAACAAAAACAAATCCAACTACGAATGCATAACCCCAACCTTGCAAATTTTAACCAAACAACAATAAGCAACAACTGATGAACCAACGAAGAAGAAGCACTCACCGAA
Organism: Picea engelmannii; assembly: GCA_009831015.1. Classification (NCBI taxonomy): domain Eukaryota; kingdom Viridiplantae; phylum Streptophyta; class Pinopsida; order Pinales; family Pinaceae; genus Picea; species Picea engelmannii. The sequence continues at coordinate 214,233 of ML787101.1, forward strand.
CCAGTAAACAATGTATGTAGCTTCAATGATGATGAAATTGCATTCAAATCCTAGAAGAAGTATGAAACATACAATGACTATTGAAGTGGTGATGAACAACAATATTGTCCAAATTCACTGCAATATTGTATGGAAAATTTCAAGGAAAAATGTACTCCAAGAAGTTATTTAGGTAAACATTTAAGGCTGCCAGGTTGTGTAAGGGCCTCGCGGTATGCAAACATTTAAGTTTTCAGCCATGTTTCAGGACCTCGCGCCATGTAAACATTTAAGTTGTCAGGCTTATTCAAGCACCTCAAAAAAATTGTCAATGATCTAAACCTTCGGTATACAAACATTTCAATACAAATACAAACAAAGGACTAATAATAATAGGACAAATACATTAATAATAATAATAATAATAATAATAATAAAACGTCCATGCTCAGAACTTTCGGTTTGTAAACATTTCAATAAAAATGTAATAAAAATTAGAAAGGAGCGACAAAGCTCAAAACTTTGGATATCTACACATTTAAAACATTGGAAACAATGAAGCTGGCAATAAGACCTCCAATATATTCTCCAATGAGACGATGACTTATAAGTTTTTTTTTTATATATATAAAATAATGTTTTTACTTCTATAGTACAAACAATACAGAGGATGCAAAAATTTATATTCAAAGGACAGATTAATATTAAGTCAGTGAATTATTGATCGCTATAGTCCCTCTGCACCTTCGACATTGACTAATAAGGATTTATGCAACTAAACCCTTAAGTGGAATAATTCTCACCCATTTTATCAATAGTAAATTTAGTTATCCCGGATTTATTATTATTCCTTGTCTACAATACACACCTATGTATTTAAGTAAAGTCGGATAAGGTCTTCGGTTGAAGCTTTGTTGCCAAGAAATAGAATCTACCCACTCACTCTGCATGTCTTCAATCCCATTTTCCATATATAATTATTTATCAATCAGTACTATTCTACAATGTTATGCCACCTTCATAAAGTGAAGCGTCAAAAAAACTTCTCATTTCTATGCAATACGGTTAGGCTATATCCAACAAAATGAAAGGTGATAAGGAAATTCGTGCATACAACAACCTGCTCACTCCTTCAATTGGTTATAAAACAATAATCTAAGAAAACTGTTATATAAGAACTTATGTGTTAGTTTTATCTAGCCTCCCTTGTACCATCTCAGATAACAATTTAGATGACGATATTGAGGGCTCCCCGCCCCAACGAGCAAGACACTCGGTAAGGGATAAGCTAACCATCAAGGATCTAGAGTGGATCCACGAGTTCTAAGTCTATTCAGGTTACGGGATGTAGTGCATTGAATTCGTTGTGAGTATGAACAAGTGGGGAAGTAATGCAGAGAGGGAGAGAGAGATTTGTGAAGGTTTAAGGAGAAAATAGTGAATAAATAGGCGAGGAGGGGTGAAGCAAGGCCACTCTAGATAGGTGCAGTACCTAGTTTGTTCACGAGTCCCCATCAGGGTGGAGTGAGGCACAAAAGAGAATCATCCTCACCTATGTGAGGGCCTCAAAAATGCCTTGAACCAAAGAATCTCGCGCTTATCCATCGAGGGTGACAAGGGGGGGGATTGCGTTATGACTAACCTAGTAGACAATTTTGTTTTAGTTTGAACATGAAGCTCGTGGATATCTAGTTTTGGTTTCCCTTTTTGCTGGAGTGATGGTCAGATGGGGGTGCTGCAAACAGGGCCTGGTGAAGGAGCGGTCTGGGTAGGAAGCTAGAAGGATCGAGAGCCCCAACGCATCTCGCCTTCATTCATTCAAGATCGCATGCCAAAATATAGTCTTACAATAATCTAGAGGATAATGTAATCAAGTTAATTCTCACAATTCGAAAATGAATCAAGGGAAATATACCCAATCAACTTTCGGGGTGAGAGGAAGGAGGGCATTGGTTAACCTCAACTGATCTCAGAATTAATACACTGAATTAAAATTTCAGGGCTATAATGAATGAAAAACAACAAACTTTAAATATAAGGGCCAAGGAATCTTGGCAGTGCCCGCATAACTAAATTTGAATTTAGATCTGGTATTAATCGACAATGAACCAATAAATTCAACACGATTACTTCATGGAATTCAACGAAATTATCAACTAGCATTTAGTATTACAAATGGTGCAAAATAAAATCTCAATATTCGTTCTGAAAACAAACTTGCTACAATTTAAATTTACAATGTGTTGCACCTCTTTTGCCACCTGAATGAGCAAAATAGAAGTGCTTACAAGCTTAGTTGGGTTAGCTAATCCAGACAGAAGTAAGGAAAGGGTTAGAGAAAGAAACATAAAAGATTAAGCTAAGAATTAAACTAAGAAATAAAATAACAACTAAACTATTGAGCATAAGGACATAAGAACAAAGAAACAATAAGACTCATGTCACCAATGGCAAGGATTATATTAGTGAAAGAAAACACCAAGAAGAAAGAGGACTATGGGTCCCTTCTTCCTCCAAGTGAGCGCTCTTGGACCCCCACAACTAAGCTCTTCTTACAACTTTGAAAAAGAAATGGTGAAACAATCCCAAGCTAATCCACTCAATAGGTGAGATGGATTGCCCAATGTAATGATGCTAGTATGCTCTTGATGATAATAGAGGATTCTTCAAGAGAATAGTAGCAACATAACTTTGCTAATGAATTCCTTGAAAATGAAGTGCACACATGGCCTTGTTTTATAGCACCTCTTTGAGGTGTTATGAAACCAACTTGTAGTGTGAAAAGAGGCTATTTAGGGCATTTTTAGGTCTTTGACCAGCCACCCAGTCAGATCCAGCTGAGATTTGGATGTCAAATCAACTTGGAAGCTGAACCAGAAGTGGGTGGGAGGCTGACCATTCTCATAAATGCATTGTTCTTAGATGTGCGTGGATTTTAGTGACCACAGACGCACATCCTGCGAACATGCATTTTTCTTGCATTTCTGGTTGGCGCATGTGTGCGCACGCTCTGTGTATTCATAACGCACCTTAATTTTATCACTGGTTGTATAATTTTGAACCTTTTGGAAATGCTTTTGTCGTAATTTTGGTGCATGGGTGACCTCATAACTGTTTGATGATGCTGGATTCTTATAACCATTTTTGGATGAAATTTCAGTGATAACAGATGCCCCCTAATGGATGAGGTTAGGAGCATACGTATAGCCAAAATTCATCAATGTTTCTTCTACTAAGAGTGCCATTGTAAGAGAGAGTGATAGTGAGAGTATCAAGAGTGACCTCGTTGGATGAGGAAGGGAACCTATAGGACCCAACCTTCCATAAGGTGTGTAAAAATAAACTGTGTACAAACGAGGCAGGCATGCCCCATTCTCATGTCATGTAACTCGAAAAAGAATGGCGGTGAACAGTAACTAAAATTGTGTGTTGATGTAGACAACTATAGTTCCCTCAGGGGCGATCGTTATAGAGGCATAAGACAATTTTGCAGAGGAAAATACTCTGAATGGTAGGAAGTGACACCTGTAAGAAGTATCATGGATTCTGTAGACATTGATAGCCCAACCAAGTTTAGAGGTCTTCAAGAAATAAAAGAAATAACTGCAATAGTCGCAAAGTAAGACCCACCGCAACATGAGAAAGTGTTGAAGTCAAATTTTAGGGGGGTCAACGATAGTAGGGAGCAATGGTGGTTCTCGTTGTGTCATCTGAGACCTCTCATTGGAAAGGTAATGAGATTCAAGATACTGTTGCCCTTCTGGAAACTGTGCTGATGTCGAAAAAAAAATGGGGACGCGAGTCCAAGAAGCAAAGGGCTTCGTGAAATCTACTAGGTGAGGTTAGGAATTGAGGAGGTACATGGATGAAGTCAAGATGTATGAAGACTCAAGACTGCCCTTGGTTGGGGTAATATGTGAAGTGTAAGTGGATGCAACCGTTCAACTAGGTCGAGTGTTAGGGGGACAAAAAGATGTGGGATAAGTTGTGTCAGAGGTGGGACAAAGTGGACAAATTCAGAGAGCAAAGGTAAGTGGCCTGTGGGATACTCAGAGTATATGGACGATGTAAATAGGGGCAAATGATAAGAGGTGACCCAACCAAGGGTGACATGGGTTGCGCTGGCCAAAAAGGGAAGAAGGTCATCACAGGTGATGACAAAAAGATATGTAAATGTTGGTGTTAGTGTCAGAAGTCACCCTTGGATTACAGTAGGAGCAGAGCCTGATGCCCATCAGTTTATGTCATGATTTATTTAATGGGGTGATCAAATGGAAGTTAACTCACGATGATGTGGTTCTAAATTCGAAACTAGGCCAAGCATGCATAGGTAAGTGAGGTCTTAGATAACTTCAGATAGTGAGTTGTAGTAAGGGTGAGTAGGGGGGAAGACTTGTATCAGAGAGATGCAAAGTTATGTCGTAAACATAAGGTTCCTAACATACTGTGGAAGAAGACATATAAACGCAATATCCTCCTACGTTCAAATGTAGAAAACTAGAGAAAAATATAATGTCACAATAAATCCTTTATCACAACAGAATTGCCATAATTCGTGCGAATCAGTCGATCACGAACTCTCTTAGCATAGGATGAAAACTTAGATGGAGTAAGAAGACTGTCTATTATAAAATAAGAAATCTCATATACAGATGCATGACCAGAGAGCTAGAATGTCTGCTAAAACTTTACAATCGGGAGCTGTGCTCTACCATCGATAGATACAAAAAATGGCCAAAATGCCTACATATGCTCTTCCCCATTTCGCCCAGCAGAGGCGTCTACTCAGTCACATCTGGCCTGCATTCTACTGTCATACGCTACCTTAATTCTTCATGGCTCATGCCAGGGGGGTAGCTGATCCCTTAAATATTGAATTGGCATGTGCAGGCTTCTCTGGCAAGTTGGAGACTCGGCACTGCTTCCATGGAAAGAATCAGTACGAAGGACCATCTCGGGTGGACCTTCAGCCGGGACATCCATACCCTATAATTAATGAGTGAAGCTAGGCTTCAACCACCTTATCTCTTCTTCGTTTATCCTCAAGATGGCATCAAGATTTAGATCACATGAATCAGTGTCTAGAGAACACAGCGCCCCCTCTCTTGAATCTTAATTAGGTGCCTTTGACCTCTCTGTCAGAGTGCTTTTAGCGTTTTGGGGTTCGCAGATGAGAAAGGATTAGGATTTTTCTCCTTTAAAGTCATGATGGGCGAAATGTCAGGAGGGCCTAATGGTCTCCATGTGTTCCCCACTGATTTGACGGCTCTGAACTAACCTGGTAATACTGTGGGCCCGAGTTTCGGCGCTATAGGGGTTCGGGGTTTCGAAATGTAAAATGGCGATGAGTTCTTACCGCTCGAACTCCCGAATGCCGTCATGACATGGATGCGTGCCATGCGTCCTTCATATGGATGGCCTAGATAGTATTTGCTATTATAAAGGAGTTGTCCCCCCTTCACCCACTCGCTTGATATGACCTGGTGCTGAGATCTTGGGCTTAGTTTGAAGGGAGCTTCGGAGTTTCACTGATCGACACTTTCAAGTGCAATGGACGGAGAGCTTCCTGACTCTCGATACCCGATACGCCGACAGGCTGCCACCTGTCCTGGTTGGATCGGACGACCCAAATCTGATTTGAACTATTGGTGCTCCCTCTTGCGCTAAACCTTAGGCAACTCGGTAGCTCCGAAAACCTGATGACCGTCGATCTGCTTTGTAAATAGATCTTGGATGCTGCCAACGCTATTTTGCCCGCTCGCTTGCCTTGCTACCGGAAAAACAGGGATTCTCCTGTGCTGATCTTGGGCACTTCCTGAGCAACCTGTAGACCTGGGTGCTTTTGCACCTAAGACAAAAATAATCGCTAATAGCTGGAAACAAAGGCTTTCTACGATTTACCAAATGAATAAATAATAAGTTGGGATGAGTGTACAAATACAGAAATGGGTGCCCCAATCTAATATGGTTGGGCCGGTGAGGGTGCAATTTGTTTGGGGAACTGGTGGAGGTTGGGGGCCCCATGGGTGGGTTTATGTATGAGGTAGATGGGATGGAGGGAAAAAGTACAGATGGAAAAACTGATTGTAGATGAAATGGAGGGTTAATGATACTGCGGAGGTGTAGGCAAAATAGAACTTTGAAGAGATAACCTGGGAGTCCATTGGGAAATCTAGCAAAATGAGGAGGAGTATGTGGCTGATTCACGACATGATGTAAGACTATCGGGACTCCCATCCCTAAAGGATTGAAAAACAAAATGAGTGTCAAAGTGCCAAAGGGTGCTATGAATGGGATGACTCATGTGGGGGAGATTTCTATCGGGTAACAATACCTAAAATGCAATGGAGGTGTCCATACTGTAGAGCTGGAGATGGGGATCCTAAAGGAAAATTACAGAGGGTGTGACTGGAGATGCAATTGAGATTCAGAGGGAATGATTACATGCTAGTGTTGATTATATACCTAAAGGGGTTGCGTTGATGTATGATGAACATGTACCTATACACATGAAAACCAAATACTTGAAATGAACAATATCTGAAGAGAGTCGAACATATAAGAATTTATTTGATAATTTTGAACATGAGCATGCATACCTGGACGAGTTATGAAAAAATGGCGCCCCAGGGACTAAGGATAGAAAATGGCCCAGAGACTGTATTGATGTAGGTGACATGATGTTGATCCCGTGGCTAAAGACGGATCGAAAAATGAACACCCGGAGCTCTCGGAATGGTGTTTGGAAATTTGGCAGAAAGGCATATATATAGCTATAGGGCCCACATTTCCACCTCATTTGTACCTGCTGTTAGAGTGATTGGACAAGAGGCATTGAGAGGAGATTTGGTGATTCCGGGAGAGCGAGGTAGTTGATTTAGGACCAACGCGATTTAGGTTAGTGGTCTTAATGACACCGTTGGAAGACGATCTGTCAATCATCAAGATGTTGGGTGTGTTTTTTGGATCGAGCTGTGAGATCATCTAAGTATGCGAGGATTATCTGAGCTAGATCGTGAAAACTATATGTCATATCCTGCTGGAAAGTTGTGCCAACATTATTTAGGCCAAAAGGCATGACATGATATGCAAACGTACCCCAAGGGGTGGTGAATGCAGTTTTGTATTGATCGGCTGGGTGGATTTGGATTTGATTATAACCAGAGAAACCATCCATGAAGGACAGAGGCTCGTGGCCTACGCAGTCATCGATAATTTGGTCGATGAAAGGCATTGGAAATTTGTCTTTAGGATAGGCATGATTGAGATTGCAAAAGTCCGTGCAAACCCGGATAGTGCCCTATTTTTTGTTAACAAGTACAGGGTTGGAAACCCATGAAGTATAGGCGATGGGGTAGATGAACCCAATTGTGCGTAATTTGTCAATCTCGGATTTGATAGCCATGGATTTGGATGGGTGTAGTGGTCGTTGTTTTTGATGAACTGGTGTACTATCAGGCCAGGTGTCCATGTGATGTTCGACAATAGAGGGATCAAGGCCAGGCATCTCTGTGTATGACCAGGCAAAAATATCCTGCTATTCTTGGAAGAGGGCTTTGTAGGCGGTGATTTCTTGACGAGTGCATGCAGTGCCAATGTTGATTTCCTCGACGACTCCATTTTTTATGGAAATATCGATTTTGATAGTCGGGAAAATGTTGGTCATGTTGCCTTCTTCAAAATCATTAGGGGTAGGGATGGGGTTATTGAACCAATTGATATGCCGTGATGGGATAAAATCCTTGGTTTTGACTACGTATATGGCGTGTTGATTAGGAGGCGTGAAGGCTTCCTGTGAAAATGAGAGTGCTCTATGGTGTAGTGCATCCCATGGGTAATCGGGAGTGGTTAGTTCCTCGAGTATGTCCTCGTCAGAGTAAAATTGGCGGGAATACAAGGGGTCTAAAAGGGTGATATTAGTGGTTGTCACTATGTGGTTTTCCTTTGGTGATGAAGAAGCAGGGGGTACGACGCAATGAGATTGCGACGGTTCACTCAACATAAACCAAATATCAAGGTACTGAGGAGTACCAGTGGTAGTTGGATGTAAAATTTTCGTAGGGAAATGAAGGGGTCAATTAGGGGGATTTGGGGGAAAATCCTTGTATAAGTCATACAAGAACCATGAAGGAGTAGGGAGTGCTTCTGGTTTAGGAGAAATATTATGAATAATCTATGGTGATGGGATAGTGTTAACCATCGATTCTATATGGGGTGCAGGGGTTTGAATCAGGGTCATTTGGCGCTGCCTATATTCAATGATCATAGGACATTGGTATGTAAAATGATATAAGGATTCACATAGAGAGAAAGGGCATCTCATACGTTCATTGAATGAAGTTGTGACATAATGGATGTCAGTGATGTTTGGTGGTGATCCAGGTGGATATCAGTGGCCACCCACCTTTTCTGACTGGCTCAAAACAGTTTTTTGGCAATTTTGGCAATTTACTATTTTTAGCAGGTTTTAACTTTCGGGGCCATTTTGAGGGCCTAAATGAAGGTTTTTTGAGATCGAGGCTCTCAATGGTATCTGAAGGAATAATTGATCCCCCAAAATGAATCTCCTCGATGATACCTTTCCAACGAGCTATCACACGCCTAAAACGGAGATCGTATGCAAAAGTTACGACCCCAGGAAGTTGA
>ML787101.1:226611-239325 GCA_009831015.1 Picea engelmannii
CTGCTTTGTCACTTGGGACACCTTTGTGTTCCTTCAAGTGAGCGTGCCAAGATGATTTGGGAGGTGCACTACAATTGAGTTACTGGGCATTTCGGGGTCAAGAAAACCGTGGCAATGCTGCAAAAGTATTTCTTGTGGCTGAACCTTCGATAAGATGTTGGGAAGTACATCAAGTCCTGCACTGCTTGCGCCATTGCCAAACTGACCATCAAGAAGCAAGGCCTATATACTCCGCTTCCTACCCCCAGTCGACCTTGGGAGTCCATCTCTATGGACTACATGTCGGGCCTTCCTTCTACTAAGCATGGCAATGATTGTGTTTTTGTGGTCGTCGACCGATTCTCGAAGATGTCCATTATGATGGCCTGCAAGAAGAATATCACAACAGAAGCCACTACTAAACTCTTCTTTGAACAAGTGTGGGTACACTTTGGGATCCCACAGTCTATCATCTCAGATCGGGACAGTAGGTTCCTCAGTACATTTTGGTCCAGCCTCTGGTCAATGTTGGACACCAAGCTCACCAAGTCCACAGCTTTCCATCCGCAAATTGATGGCCAGATAGAGGTCGTCAACCGGATGATCGTACACATTCTGCGCATGTACAATTCAAAGAATCCACACACATGGGATGAGAGCCTCCCCTATGTACAACACAGCTACAATTAGGCTCTCCATAGCTCAACTAGCTATAGCCCCTTTCAAGTGGGCTTGGGATTCCAACCACTATGTCCCATTGACATAGCCATGCCATTTGTGGCTACTAAGGAAGATTCATCTCATGTCCAGTCTGAGCTGGATAAGGCAAACAACTTCATTGAGCACATTCAACACATCCGCCAATAGGTTCATTACATCTTGGACATAGCCAATGCTAAGTACAAGCAACGACATGATCAACATCGGGTGCCACACAACTTCCAAGTGGGCAACAAAGTGTGGCTGCATTTGCAAAAGGAGCACCTGACTGGACCCCATCGCAAGCTTTGTCTGCTTTGATATGGGTCGTACACCCTCACCAAGGTTGTAGGGGAAAATGCCTTTGAGCTCAACATTCCACCATTCCTTGGTCTGCACCTAGTGTTCAATGTGGACCTCCTTCGGCCCTACTTTCCACCTCTACTAGACACATCCGACATGGCAGAACAACTCACACCAACCGAGTTAAATCTAGACTGAATGGAACAAGCCATAACTAATCAGATCATGGATACATAGATCAAGCACACCTGAAAACAAAGGATACCACTATATCGAGTTGTCGAAGCAGGCCAACTCCTTCACCAAGGCAAATGGCTCACCAGGGACCAAGTTCAGCAGAAGTTTTCTTATCTCATGGAGGATCTCAACGCAATGGGGACCATTGCTTCCTAAGGAGGGAGGATTGATCCAGGTGGATATCGGTTGCCACCCACCTTTTTCGACTGGCTCAAAATAGTTTTCTGGCAATTTTGGCAATTTACTATTTTTAGCAGGTTTTAACTTCCGGGGCCATTTTGAGGGCCTAAATGAAGGTTTTCTGAGATATAGGTTCTCAATGATATCCAAAGGCATGATTGAGCCCCCAAAATTAATCTCCTCTATGATACCTTTCCAACGAGCTATCACACGCCTAAAACGGAGATCGTATGCAAAAGTTACGACCCCGAGAAGTTGATGTACTAACTTACCCAAGCGGGGCCCACATGACTTTTGGCGCTTCATCTCCTAGGGTTAGGTTTTTGGATGTATATGACTTTTGGCATTCTCGTCTATTGTAAAAAGGCCTCTAGAGACTCATTGTAATCATCTTCTCACAGATGCGAGTAGCAGCCACATCTCTTCTCAGAGATAAGCTACCAACGCCCTAGCTAGTTTATTTCCATTCTGTCTGTAAGCATATTTCAGTCATTTGTTATTAATGAAATGAATTCTTATTTCCGCTGCATCTTTGTGTTTATGTGTATTTATGTATTTCATTATGTTCCTACATAAATCCGGATCAGGTGGGGATGATGTAACTGGACTAGGTTCCTGTTGGAAGCTTTGGCGTACTGCTACTAATGTCTGTCGAAACTGAGGTAGCACTGGGCATTGGTGTGTATAATGGCCATATTCTGAACATATGGCGCAAGTGAATTTGGTTTGTAGTCCTTTTCTACTTGAGTTAGGGGATATAGCAGTAGTACTTGTTACAGTGGCGAGTGGTGATGGTGTTTGATTGGGTTGAATTAGGTTACATAACTCGGGTAGAGATGGGAATTTGTTGGTTGGGTGTCCATCTTTCTCACGTAGTGCACAAAGAGGTTGGACGCGCGGGGGAAGTGGAGTTGTGGGCTCCCTCTTCTTTTTCCTTCCCCCAACTATGGCAGGGAGGTTAGTGAGTGGGGGGGTAGTGGGTATGGTGGGAGTGAGTATGGGAATCGTCAATGGGATTCCTTTCATTTGGGGAGGAAGGGATGGTTGAGGAACCATATCGGGTGGATATAAATACCAAACTGGAATTGCCAACACTATATTAGGGAGGGTAATCGTTGCAGCTACTTGGAAATCTTATACACCTAGTGGAGGGTAAACTAATGGGATTTGAGTAATGGCTTGGGGAGAGGTGAAATCATGTACTAGTGGAGTTGACGAGTTTGCAGGAGGCTCATGAGGGAGGCGCTCTGCGACTAGTGGGATGTCAGATATGATAGAAGCCTCCCTAGGAGGAAGGGTATCCTCTGTGTCAGTTCCATTGACTGATATGATGCATACTTGATTAGAAGGATGAAGGAGTGGTGGTGCACCATGGTAAGTTCCTAACAATGATGGGTCTTTGAAAATTCCGAGACCCATTTTGATAAGTGGGTATTTGTCATGACTCGTGTGGATGAGGGGGAGAATGTTATCGATGTTGGCAGAAGGGTTAGGCTCATAATGAAAAACTTGTTCAATTGTGATGATCTTCCCATTGTGGGGGAACATCATGGTTTGAAAGAAAGAAGAGGAAACTGCCTTCATAGTGTACATGTAGCTACGACCGAACAAGATATTGTAATCAAGTGGGGCATCGATAACTTCAATGTCGATGAGAATAGTCTTTCCCTCAAGTTCTACAGGGACATTTTGGAAGAGCCCTTCTAGAGATAATGGTCATCCATCGTAATCTCTTAAGGTAATGGAAGATGGGATGAGTTCAGGGGAACCGAGTTTCTGCCATACAAACATGGACATGATGCATGTGGATTCTCCTTCATCGATGATGCACCAATGAATTGTAATGTTCCAAATTTTTACTAGGATTTGAAAGACGATTAGAGCAGGGATGTGAGGTTCTCCACTGTCAAGATCAAATGTGATGAGTTGAGTATCCGCTGGGTCAACTGACCCCAAGGCGGAAAGTAATGATTTTCGCTGAGTGGGACAAGTTTGAAGGACTTCTATGATTGATATGGCAGCCGGGGATTGTGCTAAGTCATCAACCAAACTGTAATTAGGAGCCTCCCTAACCTGTGGGTTGTGGACATTCTTGCGCAATGGGATGCAAGGGATGCAAAGAGGTGGTTTCGTGTTAGGGCAAGGAATCACCAACGGGGGTCCCGTAGGTGTTGGGATTGTTTCTGGGGGAATGGGAGGAGACTCGGTGGGTGCATGGTATTGATGACTACGTGTTTGCAGAAGGATTTCTTCCTCACTGGTGAGGAGGATAGTACAATCTACGAGATTGTTTGGATTGAGACACTGTCCCAACTGTGGTGGGGTAGGCTGCATCTCTTGTTGGGTGTTCATCACACCTTGGTGTGGAATGGGGTTTTGCAGCACGACTGGGGNTGCATGTATTGTTTTGGGGCCTACTGAGGGGCAGGCAGTGCTGGAGGATGTGGTAGACTTCCTGAGTCTTTTAGTCGTTTAAAATCAATGATTTGGGGGCAATGATGATTATAATAACCGAACTCACCAGAAAGGGAACAAGGGAAGGTGGTTCTAATAGTATTGTTATTTCTACCTTGACGCCTATTGTTATTGCCCCCCTGGGGGTTTTGATTCCCTTGATTCTGGTTGCCCCCAGTAGGTTGGTTCTGCTGGGATTGATTCCTGCCTTGACCTGGGTTGTTATTATTCTTGTTTCTTCCTTTCTTTTTGGGATTATTTGACGGATGGGTTGGATTTTCCGTATTTATCTCTTCGAAATTTTGATATTGCTGAAGGGGAGAGGGTTGAACAAAATTCACCCCAGCGTGAGGATGTGGGGGAGCCATGGGATATGGAGGACTAGGGAAAGGAAAGTATGGATTTTGTGGGGGTAATGATCTGTAAGGTACATAGAAAGGCATGGCACTTTCGCTAGTACTTAGAGTATAAGATGAGGTAGAGGGACTACCAGAACTTAAGGGGATTGGTGGGTGTATTGTGGGTGCCGGTGGTGGTCCACTGATGGGTGGAGGAAGAGTAACCGAGTATGGTTGTTGATAAGGGGGTGGAGGATAATAAGGGGTTCCTCCATGCGCCAATGGATATTGAGGTGTGCCATACATTGGTGGCTGTGGGGGTTGTGGTGCGTGGTGCGTGGTGTTACCAATCAATCTGTCTGCTGAGTGAGACATCCTAGGTTTATCTTGGCCGAATGGCGTGAGGTTTTGGGAGGTCGGGAAGTATTGTGTACAAGTACCCTGATTGTCAATAGATGAGGTCATATTGTTGAGCCTTACTGATGGCTTCTTCTTCTGATTGAGGGAAGGTGGAAGCCACATCTTTACCGAGGAGAGAGACAAGTGATATAAGAAAACAGTCAAGATACTATTGTTTGGTGGTTTATTCTTTGCACAAACTATGTCATCGACGCCACTCATGAATGTGATGAATGATATGTTTGGCCGAGGTTTGTTTAAAATTAGAGAGTATTTCGAGACCATTGTCATGGGGGATGGATAATTGGAAGAAGGTCAAAAATGCTTTGGCCAAGGACTCAAAAGTTGCATGGGACCCCGATTTTTCATCTACATACCATTTGGCTGATGGGCCAGTGAGTGTGTGTTGAAATAATCATAGTCTGATGGAATAATCCATAATGTTGTTGGAAGAGCACCATAGGTGGAAAGTCATGACATGATTAGTGGGGTCATCCCCTGCCTTTCCTTCAAACTTGGGGATGTATGAAGGTAGTTTGGTGGGCATTGTAGGCCATGTGGGGTCATGCAATATATCATCATTTGTGAGTTTGATTAGATCCAGTATGTTGAGAGAGGCCAAATATGACATCAAGAGTGTGGGTGGAGGATTAGTTCCGGCCATGTTGTGAGTGTTCTGTGAAATTGACCCTTGAGGGGGGCTAGGTGGGTTGGTACTTCCCCGTTGAGACGAAGTTGGCCCCCTGCTTCTATGTAAATGAGAGCGATTGGACGGTGGACCTTGGGAATTGGACCCAAGTAAGGTGGAACCAAGAAAAGTTGATCCTAAGACAGTGGCACTCACTAGAGTGTGAGAAGGTGGTGTCGATGAATTGGCAAGACTAGGAACTCCCCCTAAGATAGGAGGGAGGTTTAGCAAGTGTATGGAATGATGGGGATTCTGTGGGTCCCCTATGATGCCCGACTAGCTGAGTGAATGTGTGCAAATGGTGGTGAGAGTAAATAAATAAACAAGAGCCTTTTGCTGTAATTTTTTGAACTTTACACAATATATATCTAGATAAAAATGTAATCAGAAGTGCATCATACATAAAGTGTGTTGAAAAAGAAACATATATGTGGATAAGTGGGTTTTTTCCACGTGGGGGAAAAAAGAAAACAAATGCTCGTGTCCTAAAAGACGTAATGTCCTTCCTCTGAAATAGCACTGGACCTTCCAATAGCACTCGACAGTGGGGTCTGAAGCCACCAGAAGAGAAACTAGTGAAAGATGAAGTAATTAGTTATAATGAGGGATAAAGGGGGCATATCCTAAAAGAGCCGGTGATATTTTCCAATAGCCACACAAAATCCGATCAAGGTGCAATTGTAGCCCACAATTTCCACCTGGGTAGATGTCCTAAATTTTGGTCACTAGGTACCTCGGTCAAAGTGAAACATTTAGATTTTCGGCCTAAGAAATGGATCACAGGCTGGATCCCATCCAAGAGGTGGGTGCTTCAAGGGGAGATGCATAGAACAATTAGACCTCGACCTTAAACCCCTCACGGGTATCTCCCTGCCTTATGGTGTTAGGAACACTTGGCTTGGAGGATTTTTAGTTCCCTATTTGACAACTTCTATTGTTTTGACAATGTGAGAACCAAATAACGAGGAGTTATTTGGATGCCTATCCCCGAAATCCTACCTAGACTAAAAGATTTCTTTTGGCACCTCCTGTGGAGGAAAACTTAGTGAGTTTTTAAAAAAAAATTAGATGTGGTTGTTTGAGAGATTGGGGGTGTGAACCAACCTCGTTGAAATTAAATGGGACTGGATAGTTTCATCAAGAAAAGGGGTGGGGTGTTTCAGAATCCCTTTGGAGGAAACTTACTTTGACCTCCATGTTTCAAGAGGAAAACTATGTGAGTGATAAGTGACTTTTGTGTGTGAATGAGTGAATGTGTGCCAATGTTTTAATGGATTAGGTGTCACCTTGCTGCATGTGGAGTTCACTTGGTCCTTACAAGTGTTAATTACCTAATTAACTAAATGCCTTTGGTACAACCTTGCGTAATTCAAAAGTCCCTAGGAAAATAGCATGTGGACACGTGGGTCCTTTACTATTCCTTTAACTCCCTATTGTGATTTAATCTAAGAAAAGATTTGCAACTATCCTAGATTGTGATCATGTGGGCATGTATGGGCCCATTACAAAACCTTTAAACTTCCCTAGTGATTTGATATAGGAAAGTAAGTTTCAACACTATCCTATCTTTGTAGCATGTGGGCATGTATGGGCCCGTTACAATCTTAAGATGCGTTTGAAAAATAAACTAAGAGGAGTCCCGAGGGGGCTGTTGTCCTCTCCTACAGGTTTTAGTCTTTTTTAAGGGAGATGAAATCGTCTTCCAACCTCTTTTTGATTCTCAAGATTGCTTTGAAATGTGAGAGAAGAGCATACTAAACGATTGTTATCCAACTTCTGGTCCCAATGCAAGTTAGATGTGTTTACAAATGGTTCCAACTTATACTTTTAGTCAAAGCAAGCCATCCATGTGGAAAAATGAAATCAAAAAGAGGATATAATGATTTTAAACCCCCTAAGTTCCTATGTGTTTTGACTAATCACTTTATATGAAGAGGGAACTAAGTGTGGTGAAGATTACAATATGCTTGAAATCACTTTTAAGAAGGCTAGGGGCCTTCCCCAAATCACAAAAAACCTTACAATGTGTATTTTTGTGCACAGGTGCACGGGTCCCAGAGTAGATAGAGGTGCATTGAGCACTTGTGTGTGAACCGAAAGGGATTTTTGGGCGCAGGTGCGTAGAGGACACTGAACAAAACAATGACTTTGGCGCACATGCACACAAGGCGTGTCTGTGGGCCGATAAAACCACGCACAATAGACACACGGTCATGAACAAAATTCCAGATGGAATTCTCTCAATTCAACTTTGAATTGGATGTTTTGCAGGTCGGCTTGGGCCGGTTAAGGTACCTGCAGGTTAAATAAACCAAAAGAAGAGCTAGAAAAGCCCAAATGGGGTAGGAAATTGATACCTTTCCCAAGTGGAGTCGCCAATCTGTTGCACCTCTTTTGCCACTTGAATGAGGAAAATATAAGTGCTTACAAGCTTAGTTGGGTTAGCTAAGCAAGACAACACTAAGGAAAGGGTTAGAGAAAGAAACATAAAATATTAAGCTAAGAATTAAACTAAGAAATAAAATAACAACTAAACTATTGAGCATAAGGACATAAGAACAAAGAAACAATAAGACTCATGTCACCAATGTAAATGATTATATTAGTGAAAGAAAACACAAAGAAGAAAGAGGACTATGGGTCCCTTCTTCCTCCAAGGGAGGGTTCTTGGACCCCCACAACTAAGCTCTTCTTACAACTTTGAAAAATAAATGGTGAAAGAATCCCAAGCTAATCCACTCAAGAGGTGAGATGGATTGCCCAATGTAATGATGCTAGTATGCTCTTGATGAGAATAGAGGATTCCTCAAGAGAATAGAGGCAGCATAACTTCGCTAATGAATTCCTTGAAAATGAAGTGCACCCATGGCCTTGTTTTATAGCACCTCTTTGAGGTATTGTGCAACCAACTTGTAGTGTGAAAAGAGGCTATTTAGGGAATTTTTAGGTCTTTGACAGCCACCCAGTCGGATCCAACCAAGATTTGGATGTCAAATCAACTTGGAAGCTGAACCAGAAGTGGGTGGAAGGCATACCATTCTCATAAATGCGGTGTTCTTAGATGTGCATGGATTTTAACGACCACAGTCGTGCATCGTGAGTACGTGTGCTTTTTTTTCATTTCTAGTTGGCGCATGTGTGCACATGCTCTGTGTAGTCATAACACACCTTAATTTTATCACTAGTTGTATAGTTTTGAACCTTTTGGGAATGATTTTGTGGTAATTTTGGTCCATGGGTGACCTCATAACTATTTGATGATGTTGCATTCTTGTAACCATTTGCGGACGAAATTTCAGTGATAACACAATGAAAATACTGTAACCAATGAAGATGCAGTTGATGATGATCTTTTGCAACTGGTGTTCCCTTCCTTCTTCCACTTTCTAATTGATGAGACTTCACCGATACCTCCCAGCCAACGCTAGGGGTACTCTTCTACCCCCTTAACCACCCGAGCCGCAAAGGGGCCATGCACACAACCATAATACTCTAGCTCACAAGGTAGAGCCACCACTCTCTCTCAAGTTGGGTAACCCCAACTCTCACAAGTAAAACTAGTCAAAAGTTTCTGCAACATAACTTTACCCATAACCCATGTGATGCATTTCTCATCTAGGCCATTTGTTTTATATAATTTTTCCATGACACATCCCCACTTGCACAATTAATTCACTTTTTAATTAAATAATTTAGAATTATTTCCCCCATACACTTGTCATTCTTTCCCTAAGTTGCACAAGTAAATCCACATTTTATTTTAATTAAAATCAATTTCTCTCACCCTTCCTAAAAGCGCTCCTTAAATCATTCCTAGTTGTCTCTTTATTCCCCTTATTTCCAATTAATTATTGATTCTTTACTAAATCCGAGTTGAGTTAAAATATGATTCTTCTTTAGTTATACTAGTGTTAACTAGACTCTAGATACATCTCTATCCGTACACATTCTCTCCTCTTTGTTTCTTTCTTATTTTAAAATTCCCTTTTAACATTTTCTTCCACATATGTGCCTTAAATCAAATCATTAGGATTTCTTCATTTTACTTAATTCTTTTATTTATTTACCTCATTCCCTTTTGATTTAGTTATTAATTCCAATTTAGCCTCTTTACAAAACTTAGACTTAAGCTTAATTAATTTTATTTGAAAAGTCTTAAACTCTTATAGGGATTTATAATTAATACTTTACTCATTAATAAATTATTTTATATCCAATAATGTCAAATTAATTTAAATCATGCGACCTACCCTTCAAGATGTACTGTTGTGAATCCAAGGGTGAGACTCACCTTTTGACTAGTTTTGGTAGTTGTCCAACCCCTGGAGTCAACATTCCATTCGTGCAACCTTGTGAGAGACTAAGGGGTTCTAAGGAATATGGAACCTGCCTTATTGCATGCCCCTTAGAAATATCCATGAGCGACTATCTCATTATGCCCTCATGACATCGTGGACCTCTCGAACTAATTAATCGTTAACCTACAATTCGAGCCACAATGAGAGTGCTAGTAGGCTGTGACAGGGATGCTACCAAACCTCTCCCTCAATATCTAGTCTATGTGCATGGCCCCTTTACTCCTTATGTGAGTCATATTAGAAAGCTTTCGTCAACCTACATCCATCAACGAAACACTGCCAAAGATACATATACAAAATCATACTATAACAACCATATCTCACATATGCATAAATGAAGCACTCAAACCAACACAAGCCACTCCTTGACTCATTCTGGAGTCTAAGGAGGTCCATTGATGCCCTCGACATCCACAATCCATCAAGTGTCCTGCACACTCAGGGAAACTCATCAATAACATCTATGAATATGCATATAACAAATAACATAAAAATCATAATCCATCAACATCATCATAAGAATCCATAAGTGAAACAAATATCCATGTACTATAATTGGATCACTTGCATGCAAGTTTCTTCAAAGAATAAGTCAATAACATGTGATCACAAGAGTGGGATGTTACAAAATTCAACAAAAAGGAAGTAGTTAGAGAAATTCCCTAGATCATGAAGCCAACCAACACATTATGCAAGCATTGTCAACAAGGAAAGAAAACAAAGACGAAGTTCAAATAAAAGGAATACTCCACAACAAGACCATTGGAAATTATGCATATTGATCTAGTTGGACCAATTAGAACAAAGGGTTTAAAGGGTGAGCAATATTTTATGCTATTAGTTGATGATTATAAAAGAATGACTACAGTTTATTTTCTCAGGAATAAGTCAGAGGCATTTGACATTTTTTAAATATATAAGGAGATGGTTAAAAATGAAACAGATTTGAAAATCAAATGCTTGAGATCGAATTTATGGACTTATGTAGTAAACATGGGATAAAGAGGAAATTCTCTGTTGCTAGGACACCACAACAAAATGGAGTTATCGAAAGGAAGAATATGATAGTACAATAAATGGATTGAACTATGCTAATGGATTCCAAGTTGACATATGTCTTTTGTGCACATGCAGTGGATACAACAGTTCATATTCAAAATAGAGTAATGCTCAGAAACAACAGTGATAAAAATCTCTATGAGCTATGGAAAGGAAGACCAACGAATGTGAAGAACTTCTAAGTTTTTGGAAGCAAATGCTACATCAAAAGAGAAGATGGAAGAATGGGAAAGTTCGATTCTCATGTGGAAAATGGTGTACTTGTTAGGTACTTGAGCACAAGGAAAGCATACAAATTCTTGAATATAAGGCTCAACAAAGTTGTGGAAAGCATCAATGTGATGGTTGATGTGACAAGTGGATGAAAAATAAAGGAAGAATAAAAGGAATCAATGGAACAGGTTCATGAAGAAGAAGCAAAGGAAGAATAATAAGAATAATGGGAAGATGAAGAAGATTAGTTAGAAGTAGAAGAGAAAGAACAACAAGATATTCAAGTACCTCCAAAGACACCTAGAAAAAAAATACAAAATAATTATCCATCATATCATATTATCAGGAACAAAGATGCAAGAGTTAAGACTAGAATAAGAATATGTTCACCAGAACAACTACACCTAGCACTCTTATCCTCGATTGATCCAAGAAAATTTCAAGAAGCCAACAAGGATGAATTCTAGATAAAATACATGGATGAAGAGTTGGATCTGATAGAGAAGAATGACACTTGGGAATTGGTTCCAAGGCCAAGGTACAAGAATGTGATAAACACAAAGTGGGTCTTCAGAAAAAAATTGAATGAAGATGGACAAGTTACCAGGAACAAAGCTAGATTGGTATGTAAAGGATACACTTAGGTTGAAGGTATCGACTTTGAAGAGACGTTTTCCCCAGTTTCCAGAATGGAAGAAAATAGATTGATCCTACCTTATGCATGCTCCAAGAATATTAAAGTGTATCAGATAGACGTGAAATCAACCTTCGTGAATGGGGATCTAGAAGAAGAAGTATACATTGAGAAACACGAAGGATTTCAGTTGTCAGAGAATGAAAATTGTGTTTGCAGGTTGAAGAAGGCCTTGTATGGTCTCAAATAGGCCCCCATAGCATGGTATTCCAAACTGGACAGATATTCATAGCAACTAGGGTTCAGGAAAGGAAATGCAGACAACAACCTCTACATCAAGGTAAATCAATATAGTATTTTTTTAATTGAAGTTTATGTTGATGATATTATCTTTGGAAGTGATGATGACATGATCGGTCAGAAATTTGCAAAGGATATGCAAAATGAATTTGAAATGTCATTACTTGGAGAATTATCCTTCTTTTTGGGTCTTCAGATATGTCAAATCAACCAAGGAATTTTTATTTCTCAAACAAAGTCTATCAGAGAAATGTTAACACTATTACATATTGTAAAAATTCTGATGTTCTATTTGCGACGTTATGGACAAAATTGGCCATACTGTCGAAAAATAGAGGAAATTTAATTTATTTTTTTCCATATTTCCTGATAACATTGCTATTGCCACATTGATGTCTCTCTTGCCACATTGTCGTCTCTCTTGCCACTTTGTCATCTCTCTTGCCACGTTTTCCACATAGTCATCTCTCTTGCCACGTTTGTGACATAGTCCTCTCTCTTGCCACATTTGTGAAGATAGTAGTCGTAGTTGTGACATTGTGGAAACTAGGTTTTCACCCTCCAACGACCACCTAGTATTTTGACCAAGTCAACTTTGATTTGGTTGATAATCTTTGAAATTGTGACGTGATAAAATCTATAAATATGTTGCATTTTACGGATGTTGCGACAAATTTTCTATAATAGCGACACTTGAAAAAGGGTTTGCAGGTCTTCATGGCTAGAGTAAAACTATTAAAATACATTGTACTAGGTCTCTTCTCATTTCATTTTAATTTTATGATCGGTCAAATTTTAAAGGAAACAACTATTAAAAAACATTGTACTAGGGCTATAGTACATGATGGGCAATGATGACCTGTGAATGGGGCC
>ML787101.1:242779-255356 GCA_009831015.1 Picea engelmannii
AACTGATGGGTCATCAAGGATCTTGGTTGTGATTCACCATTAATGTTATTATAAGCTGACACTAATTTCCTTCCCTTTTTCATATTATCCAACATCTTCTTTCATTAGTACCTAGACAAGGAGACTAATTAATGGAAGGAGGACGTATCCTTCATAATGTTATTTTCTACACTTTCCTAAACAATGTCAAGAATAGTGCTAGCGCACTTGGAAGGTGGAAATATAACATTTACATAATAACGAGGCCAAGAAAAAGCTTGATCCAAGATTGGTTCCACCTAATGGTGACCAATCTTATAGTCCTTGAACCAAGTTGGCTTCTAATTTATGCACTTATTTGCATGAAAAGCATTATGAACTCTAAATTTCAAACATGAAGTAAGTAGATGGTTGCACTCAAAACAAATCCTATAATTACATTCATTATGCAATAATTAGGTCCAACTACAATCATTATAACTTAAAACAATTTTTTTTGTAGATCCTTAATAAAATTAGTGTTAATGTATTTGAGCTATGGAAAATTCCAACAAATTTTTTGTTTCTAGAGCCAAGGAAACAATCTTACTTACAACATTTCTAATAGCCTTAAGAGAGTTGGCATTTCAATTTTTTAGAGACTAGCTAAGCTTTTGCACCGAAATTGGTATTAAACATAACAATTCAACAATAAGATTGAAGAAGATAGAAAGGAAACATTTTCCCTTGTGTTGTGTATGGCATGGAAGAGATATTTTCCCTTATACTCAAAGATTACTCACAGACCCACTCTATATATCATCTTATATACGTCCATTATGAACGTTGTTGCAAACATGGACGATCTCAAATATTATGTGTTTGGGACATCAGACATCCTTGAGTCTTGAAACCCTCCCATACTGTCAAGATATGTGTCTAGTCTAACCATATTGAATTTTGACGCATACATGCACAGTTTGAAGAAATTTCAATGTTGACCCCATTCACTTCTCACTATGTGGGGTTAGTGCAAGATGACATTGGTGGGTGAATCAAAGATTTTGTGACATCAAATCAACTTGGTAATTCAATAAAAAAACCCTCCTTAATTATTATGTGGTGACATCAAACATCCTTAAGTATCGAAACCCTATGTTGGCCCTCGACCAAGTTTTGGGGAAACTTTGGTTAGTTTTGACCCACTTTTGGACTTCGACGCACTGATCAAAGTAGGAGCACCCAGGCAGAGCTGAGATCGTGGATCTTGTAGAGATGAGATCATGGATATCACCTTTTTTAGGGTTATGTGGACCCAGTAAGGGTTCCTCTAGGTTTATGTGCTAACACCCTCCCATACCTTAACCCCATGCCTTTAGAAAAATTAGAAAACCTTTAACCAAGTATCTAGTCAGTGATAGTTGGAAGAAACTAGAGTGGCGTTCATGTGATGATCCAACTCAATACAAAAGTTTACCTAACAATTTGAAAGAATGTTTCCACCAAACTACTCATCCACAGGAGAAAATTGTCATTGACTTGCTCATCCAATGGAGGAGGGAAAGAAGACATATCCTTGTGATATATTTACTAATCATTTTTTGTATATTTGATAAGATATTAATTATTATGTATATTTTAAATATAATAATGAAGCAAAAAGTATCCTTGCATATACATTCACAAATTTCATAGAGACAATGGATTATGAATGGGAGATCAAATGTAGTAAACTAGACGTGGTTACTTGTTACAAGGTCATGACTATAAGTATTAGAAATCTGGTATGAAACAATTCCATACAAAATAATAAAAAACCTACAAAAACTATATAACCAATAACCATATAAAGTTTTGTAGTCATTGCTTTCTCTTGTTAAAAGGAACCTACAAAAATCACCAGTGAGGCAGAATGCCTCAAATCTATAAACCTATGATTTTTCTCTGACCTGATTCTCTCCTGCAACTCTTTAATTATATCTTATTTCTCTTCCAACTTCTCCTTATTTTTATCTTACCCTACTTCCATGAGGGTTATTTTCCTCTTATGCTTCTGTAGTCGAGCCATCATCTTGAGAATTTTCTTTTTGGCAACTTTCAATTCATTTTCACAACTATGTTGATATTCCCTTCTCCATGTCTCCATTGTCCCCATTTCCTATGCTAAAATCTCTTGATTTTCATTACATAGGAACTTGCATCGTCTAATAGAGTCGTGAAGGTGGTCCTGTGATTTTCCATTTTACTTGTTTCAAAGCATCAAAATTCAGAATTGACACAGAAGAACAACTACTCAAGATTTAAAATATTTTATAGATCCAACCAAAGAGAGTGTAATGCCAGGCTATCTCAAAATTCCTATAAGAGAAAACGATTGGGGACCTTTTAGAAGAAGTTCCAAAAATAAATTGGCTTTCAAACTAAGAAGAATTCCTTGATTTTTGTGAATGAGGAGACTCAAGTATAACCAAAATAGTACTTGAGGTTGATGTTTGAGGTTAGAATGTTGCATGCAAATGAACCCTATCTTCCTTGTTCCCAAAAAGCAAACCTCTGAGTCTTCACACAAAAATGCTCCTAGAGTCCTCACATGACACACTTCCAAAACCAACCTTCTATCTAGAACCATACCTTCCAATTGGAATAAACAAAAGGATAATGGTAAGAACTAGAAGACCTCTCCTCCAAATCCATATCTGAAACTTTGATATTCCCATTTGAAAATGTAGAAAAATCCCACTCATTTTGCACCATCCCATCCTACCAGGGATAACAAATAATGACTCCTATAGGATATAATAAATAACATGACAGAGTACCCATATAGTCCTTTGAAAATGCATGTTGTATATGTGATGCCACTTATTAGGATTATCATAATGGTAATTTAATAAGAAGGGGTGTGATAATAATAAGGGAGGTTGCAAACTACCTCCTCCTCCCTATTTTTCCACATACAACCAAGAGATAAAGAGAAATCCTTATCGACCATTACATATACTAATCTATTAATGTGTTTGAGGACATGAAATAATTTAACTTCCTCAAAAAATACTTCTAACAAGGTGTGACACAACAATCTATTGAGATGAGGGTCTTTAGGGAGAGATTTGTAGACCAAGTGACATATAACTATGATCGAATCTCCAATCATTGTAATCTTCTCTTGCCTTCATTCTTCATTATCCAATATCCTAGTCCAATGGCCAAAGATTCAACTTAATTATTAGAGATTTTGTTAATTCTCCAAGCATAGTTATAGACATAAATCCCCAAAAACTTATTCCCCTTAAAAAGTAATCTCATATATTTTTTATTGTTCTTTAATCATAACTATAATGACCAAAACTATGAAATATATATTACCAAACCTCAATCTTATCTTATAACATTATTTGGAATAATCAATTAAGGTGTCCTTGCATATTATCAATTAAGTTGAGACCTAATGTCTTGAAAAACAACTTCATACTATCATTTAGAAGAAATGTTCTTGGATATAATCAACTGAGTCGAGAGGTAATGTCTTGAGAAAGAAATTATTAGGAGAAATAGACTCTTAAATCACTCTCTAAAACTCCATTGTGAAACACCTTGCTAGCAATGGTTGAGAAGGACATAACCACAAGTTTGTAGTTAAACATTCCATAAAACAACATTGTGCAAAAAAAAGTATTATATTCATAATTCCTTTATGAAAAGAAACTACTTTTATGCTCGTGCCCTATCACAAGAACATATATAGAGCTTGAGCTGGAGCTTGCGGTTAGAGAGAGCTCGGGGAGGGAAAAGGGAGAGAGCTCACAAGTTGCAAGGTTAGAGAGAGCTCACGGAGGGCACCGAGAGAGATCTCACAAGTTGCAGGGTTAGAGAGAGCTCGCAGAGGGCACCGGGAGAGAGAGATCGTGGAGGGCACCAGCCAGAAGAGAGAGGGATCAGGTTGAGGCAATGGATTTGTATGGCCAAATGAAATCTATCGGTACGAAGCCTGATGAATTCACCTTAGCCAACGTTGTAAGTGCATGCACAAGCATGATGGGTTTAGGATACGAGAGGGAAATTCATGGACAAATTGTTGACCTTGGATTTGAGTCAAATGTCTTTGTTGAGACTGTTGTTTTTGATATGTATGCCAAATGTGGGAGAGTATATGTTTCATGTCAAATGTTTGATTTAATTCCTGTTCCAAATACTGTTTCTTGGACTACTATGGTTGCAGGATATGCCCAGAATGGGCAAGTGGAGGAGGCCAAAAGGTTTTTTAATCAAATTCATCAAGCAGGTATGAAGCCAAACGAGTTAAAATTTGTCAGTGTCGTTAATATGTGTGCTATTCTCATGGATTTGAAGTTTGGCAAATAGGTCCATGCTTACATGATTAGAAGTGGATTCCAGTGCCAAGTTTATGTGTGCAATGCTATTGTTACAATGTATTCCAAAATCCAAGCCATAGAAGATGCACTCTACATGTTTGATAAAATGTAGGAACAAGATTTAATCTCATGGAATGCAATGATTGCAGGATATGCACATAATGGCCGTTGTGAGGAGGCATTAAATCTTAGTTTCCAAATGAAACAGATAGGTGTGAAACTAAATCAATTCACTTATGCAAGAATTATCAATGTAAGTTCTAGTTTACCTTCTTTTGAAGAAGGTAAGCAACTTCACGGCCACATTATCCAAACTAGATTTGACTCAAATGTATTTGTTGGAAGTGCTATTGTTGACATGTATGTTAAATGTAGAAGCATACAATTTTCTCATCAAGTGTTAGACAAAATGCCTGAACAAGATGTGATCTCCCGCCATGTGATGATTGCAGGATATGTGCAGTACGAGCATGGTGAAGAAGATCTTAAACTATTTTTTCAAATGAAACACATTGGTTTGGAGTTAGATGAGGAAAATTTTGCTAGCATTGTTAGTGCATGTGCCAACCTAGCAGTTCTGGAGCATGGAAGACACATCCATGCCCACATTGTTTGTATCGGGTTTGAGTCATCCATGTCTATGGTGAACACCCTGGTTACAATCTATGCTAAATTTAGAGACATAGAATATGCATGAAAAGTTTTCGAGAAGATGATTGAATGTGATGTGGTCTCATGGAATGCAATGATTGTTGGTCATTCTCAGAATGGGGATGGGGTGGAAACCTTAAGACTTTTTGAGCAAATGATACTGACAGGCATTAGGCTAGATGCCATAACCTTCCTTGGTGTTCTCTCTGCATGCAGCCATACATGCCTAGTAGACCCAGGACATTATTACTTTCATTCTATGAGGCATGAGAATAACATCACACCAATAATGGATCATCATGCCTGCATGATTGACCTTCTTGGTCATTCTGGTCGTCTAGACGAGGTAGAGGATTTCATCAATAATATGTCATTTGAACCTGATGTCAGTATCTGGGTGGCATTGCTAAGTGCTTGTAGATTTCATGGAAACATAGAAATAGGAAAACATGTTGCACAATTACTTTTTGATTTGGAGCCACAAAATACTTCATCATATGTGCTACTTTCAAATATTTATTCTGCAGTTGGTAGGTGGGATGATGCGGCCAAGGTTAGAAAAATGATGAAAGACAGAGAAGTAAAAAAGAAGACAGGGTGCAGTTGGATTGAGGTCAAGAATAGATTACATGCTTTCATGTCAGAAGATAGATCACACCCACAAATAGAGGAATTTCATGCAATGTTGAATAGTTTGGTTGGGCCAATGGAGGAGGCAGGTTATGTACCGAACATGAACTTTGTGCTCCATGACATGGAGGTTGAACATAAGGAACATGTCCTCTACCATCACAGTGAGAAGCTAGCCATTGCATTTGGGCTTATGAGCACCCCTCCTGGGGACCCTATTCAAATCATAAATAAACTTCGTGTATGTGGCCACTATCACAATGTTGTCAAGTTTATTTATAATATTGTTGGATGTGAAATTGTAGTAAGGGATGTTATTTGTTTCCACCATTTTAGGAATGGGACGTTCTCTTGTCAGGATTATTGGTAAGACAAGATGAAGTGTAAGCACTATTTGGGAACATATTGAATGCTTTTGTATACTATCCTCTATTGGTCTAGAAGTTGTCTCTTGTGACACGGGGAAGTAAGGAGAAACATTTGCATGGTAAATCATTACATAGCAAAGGATACAAAGCAATACCTGCAATGTCTTCAAGTTGTATTATTGATGATATAATTGTCTTCTAAAGGTCAAACCAATTGTCAAAGGTTTCGGTGAAGGGCTCTGGAATTTATGTTGCTCAGTTATCTCATTGGTATATAGGATCTTGTATTGGATGGCACTTGTTTCGATGTACCCAAGAAAGTACAGTATTATTTTGATCCTTTCTAAAAATAGGGACTTACTCTCTAGTATATTTTTGCAGTCTTATTACGCATGATTGCACTTGAGCTTTTGGACTTTAGCTCAACAATTGTGAGTTCATGTGATAACACACCCAAGACATATCCTAGTGATCCTAAAACTGATTAGAAAAGACCCCATTTACCATTGGAATTTAGTTCTCCTCCTCAACCAACCTTGCCTACGACCGATGAATTAGAAGATTTCAGGGGCGAAATTTTGTGAATGGGCGAAATTTGGAAGTTCAAAATTTTAAGGGGGAGAATTTTTACCAAAGTAGTTAAAGTAGTGTTTTCAAAATCTTAGCCCAAATATTAAATTAATAAATATATAGGTTATATTATTCATCCCCATAAAATAAAAAGGAAAATTGATGGAAATAGGTTTCTCCATCCAAATTTCATGACTGAACCTTCATTTTGCCTCGATTTTTTGGAATGGAGATTTCTTGGTAAGTAATTCGCCCAGAGTTTTTTAAACCAGTGTGTTTTTCTAACTGTTTCGTTTGCATATTTTCAAATCAGGGTTTTATGGAAACGTTTTTGCCCATGGATTTCCTTCAGAGTTTTATAGGATTTCTCCCATAGATTTATTTCAGGGTTTTATGGGACTTACTTTGCCCATGGAATTTGGATGTTTTTTTGGACTATTTCTTGTGCATTTTGTTCATTTTTCATTTTGTCAAATCGGGAATTTATGGGAATAAATCCACCCATGGATTTACTATATAGTTCATAGTTTTATAGGAATGATTTCACCCATCAATTTCCACATGGATTTTCGATTTCACCCATAGATTTCCTTTAGGGTTTTATGGGATTGATTTTTCCCATGACATTTGGATTTCTTTGGACTTTTAAATTTTTATGGACACCCTTGCAGAGAGTTTATGAATAATTTTTGAAGATGGTTTGTTTGAAGCATTCATTCTCCATTATATAAATTCATACCTTCTTAACATTGACAAGAACTTAAATAATGGTAGTAAGAACTAACATAATCAAAGGAGGTAATAGAAGCGTGGGCTTGAAGAACAAAGGTGTACAAAATCCATAGATCAAATAACAAAATAAATTCAATGGTATTTTACATCTCTATGCATTCTGATGTACAAGAAAGAGGCCGCAAAGTAGCTTGGATATATTCTATTTCTTGCCTCTTGTAACTCAGGTGCAAGATTAGATAACATTCAGATCAAATGATTACTGGACATATAACAATATTCTCACAATAGTTTTGTCTATATATTAGTATAATGTGTATTTTCAATATTGATTTTTGTTGGGCCCTTAGGAGGTTGTTTTTTACTGAATGGATAACAATATTCTCCAAATAGTTTTCTCTATAATTTAATAATCTGTATTTTCAATATTTATTGTTGTTGGGCCCTCTCATTGGTGATATTCTATTTTGTGTTGTGGGCTTATCTCTCTATGGCATGTTTGTGAAAGAAATCATTGTTTTGATCCTCAACATTGAACCATACTGATTTGATCAGGTCTCTCACCCATTCTTCATGTGGATCAACTTCCTTGGCCTAGTCATAGAGAAATACTATGTCATGTACCACCTCCTTCAATTGAGAGTTGGCATTCTTGACCTTGGTTTGGACCCATTTCTTGGGGAAATTCGGGACTCTCAACCATAAAGGAATGGTGGTGACACACTAATAGTCATGGGAGATGAGTTGAAGTTGGGAAACCAAAGTTTTAGGAAGATGGTATCTCTTCCCAAAAACCATGGTCCATTCTCAAATATTTGTTTTCTTAGTCTTATCTTTAAGGGGAGTAGAAAAAATGGTGGTGGTGGTGGAAAAAATGGTGGTGCACTATCCATGGGTTCTCTTATATTACTTGAATTAATTTTCTACTATTTTTTCAATGCCTTTAATATTTAACTAGATGCACTCTTGGATTTAAAATCAAGGATATGCTTTACCCAATATGTAAAGGTTGTTGTAAAATTGCTCACTGGTGGCTTAATTCTTACAACCAACAATGAGAATGATCAAATATACTTTTGACCATTATGGGTTGTAAGTCTTGGAATTGGTTCTTGCTTATTGACTGGGTGGATTCTCAATGCTGGGTTGAAAGGGTTGAACTGTGTAGCTCTATTATCTTTAATATTGTGTAATCTCCTAGACTCCTAGTTGAATTATGTCAAAATTTGTTCCCTAAGTGTTTCCTTTTTAATAAATTAATAATAAAAAAATTCTTAACACAAGTTTTCTCATCTTGCAATGCTTTTTCTTATATATATTTTTAGTGCCTTAAACAAAATGCCTTGATTCAGTATATTTTTTTCCAATAGGCATCCCAAAAATATTTTCCTTTAATCTTGATCAATGCTCTTTTGATTTTCTTTAATGATTTTGATTCTGACCTGGGCTTAAACTTAACTCCCTGTTGATAAGGTACCCATGTTATTACTATGGCCTAGGATGTGTTATCCCTAATGTTTTCACTAGACTGTAGTATGGAAATGCTAGGGCATCTCAATTATTGAGATGATTTAGATCAAAAGATGTAGGCTTACAACTGAGAACACACAGTCTTGCCAAAATCCTATTCTCACCTCCTCTTCCCCAAGGAATATTCAACCTCCTCTATAAAATAAAAATCATAATTCTTATAAGAGATCCTACTTGGAATTAGTTGTAAATCATTTATTACAATCACAAGAATATTTTATCTGGTTGCAAAAGATATGGAATGTTATGAATGAAAATCCTTCTTTAAATCTGGAAATTTTATCCTCTACCTCAAATTTTTACTTTATTACAACTTGAAAATGTTGAGCCTGATATCCTGAAATGATGTTGAACTGCCTGGAAATGCAAGAAAGTCATCTTTCAACTACCAACTATCCTCCATCAAATCTAGAACTAATTCTTGATTGTTGATTTCATGCCTGGAAAATGTGGGCGATTGGTTTCCTTAAATTCATGTAGCTTCCCCTTCTATGCTTATCGAGCCTATAAATATGGATCCAAGTCTACGTATTGTTGTCTTTGGATCTGGAGCTTATGTTTTTATTTGATAAAAACATCTTATAATATTTAAATGTTTAACTACTTGATTTTATTGACCAAAATAATAATTTGGAGGATATTTGAAATGATCCATAAGCATCCTCTAAGAGTCTCTTGTCAAGATAATTAAGACTGTCCCCATTGACATAACATGCAAATTTATTGACCAATAGTTGGGTTCTTTTAGAGTCATTGCATGTGGATACATATTTTTCTTCATAGCAACTTACCACACAAATCCTTCTTCTTTTTTGAGATTGGACTTGTAAAGATAATTTGTAATTATATTGACAAAACCATGGTTGATTTCTTATTCCTAAATATGAATCAATTCAAAAACCAATTGCCTCCATGGCTCCTCATATTTTTCCCACTCTTGGATCATATAAACCCTCAACAAAAAACTTCTTCCACTTTCAATTGTGAAACAACCTTCAATAAGCACTTCTTCTTATTTGATCTTTTTGAATGAGGTGACTTCCAAAAATCCTTAGGTATGCCAGAAATGTTTGAATCCTACAACCAATCACTTCCCCCAAACTCTTCAATAGTTTTAACATCCACGTCCATGAATCCTTTGACAAAATTCCCTATTCTTTGTACATACTAAATGATTTTCCACTAGTGAAACAAGATTCAATAAATACATATGACCAGCTGATGTATACCATCGAAAATAGGGATAAATCCATATTAAAGTTCAAGTGACTTGCATTTATCCTGTGATACAACTTATGTGTCCATGCCAAACCACTGTAACCTCAATCCCACCATCGACACACAATGACAACCCATTTTGACAATTATCAAAGTCTCTTTCCATCTCTGACAGTAAGAGAAGAAAACATTAAAATCGACCACACGCATGCCAATTTCCATATCAAGATGGATAGAAGTGAATACAGCCCTGGATGCCCTACTATACCTATATTTAGGTTCACTGTCACTTGGCATTGTTTATACCCTTTGTATTTGATGAAGATAAATATAACACTTTGCAAATTTGATTATGAAACTCGGGACTTTGTGTCTGTATCTGAAAATGTATTAATGAATATGTTAGGATCTCTATTATCGACTGTAAACTTTGATGATGCCTTGAAAGAAAATATTTTTATTTCAATGGATGTAAAAAATTACACAAGCAAAGCCCCCCTATCAAAACTTTTTTATAAATGACTTTCCCATCGTGAGACTCTACAAAATCTTTCACCTTTTCATGGCTCATCATTGGTCACACTGCCATCTACATTCGAAGGGGAAATGGATGTGACTATTGGTGTTTAAATTTGGTGTTTTTTTTTGTATCCTCACCACCTAGGTGATATTACCTCCTTCACACACCTATGGATGCAATCAACAGTTGTTGGTGCATCATTTAGACACTTTCTAGCACATTGTTTCTTCCCTTGTGATTGGATGGTGGTTTCACATTTTAATGCAATGGGATATATTATCCCACCTACATGAGGACAAACACATTTCCATTCTTGTTCGATGCATTGTGCACAATCGATGGAATCCTTATCTCTATTGTGGGTGCTTTCTCTCGGCTTACTTGACACTTGAGCTGAACTCAACTTAACACTTGAGACTCAGATGATGTGGTGGTCAGTTCAACTCTCAGTTGTGATTTGAAAAGATTGGTGTAAGGAAGTCAAAACAATTTTAACCAAACTTTAACAAATAATTTTTTATTTGACTCCAAAGAGAACAAAAGCCAAGGTGAGATCGGTATAAGTGTCATCAATGCCTGGGTTTGATATTTGGCCTCAGTGTTTTGTCTTGACATAGAATGGTACCTTGCAGTTGAATTGGAGATTGGCCTTAAATGCCCACTATTTTTTTTATAAAAAAAAACATTAAAATCCAGGCTTCTAACAACTTTTTCAGGTTGAATATAAATTCATGGTGTGCACTACATAAAGGAAATTCTTTCGATAGTGCCCCTGTCTTCAAAAATGTCACATGCGTTACCAAATCTGATATCTTGGCCAAAGGTTAAAAGTGCGACACTGCAAATCTAGGTACTAACAGAATGTGTGCATGAATTGTTTATGTTTTCATGCTTGAATTGTATTTATTTGCATATTTTGACAATATTTGATGCCATAGTTCCTTAATCCTTGAGAAGTATTCATTAAGGGCAACTTGGGGGGCCAGTGTGGACAATTTGGACTCTTTCCTTTTTTTGTTATTTGATGAGATTTGTTGTTGGATTTCGCTATAAGGGTAGCTTATCTTATTGAGAGACTCAAATGGTCGATGGACATTCCACACATTCCTTTTATGAAGTTTTGAAAATTTTGGTATGCCAAACTCTGCAACATAAATGTGGCAATATATTCTTTGTATGCTTCAAATTTTGGAGTTAAAATGGCCCTGATTTGGCTAGAGTGTATGATTATGTATTTTTTCTTGAGTCTAGTTAGCACCATCAGAGTTGTCTAAATATGGAGCTATAGGAACTAAAGAGAATACATGGTGATAAAACATGATTTGAGTCCAAAAGGTTTCTCATAGAATGCAATGTAAGATTGAATATTCATGTATTTGGCTTGTGTATGATATAAAATGTTTGTAGTGCATTTTCCTCATTCTCCATAGGAAGGACAGTAGGAAAATAAGTTGAATGGGTGAATTGAAGTGTATTGCTCATATTTTTAGCTATTGCAATGATTTTGAATTTTCATTTGGAGCAGTTTATTTCCAAATTTGTTGATAAAAATGTTGCAGTATAAAAAAAAATTGACTAACGACATCTTTGTAGAATTAGAATTAGCATTACAAACCTGCAGGTTAATTAGTCAACATTTTGTTTTTCCATTGGCATAACCTAGTAGGATTTTTGTTGTAATACACCTTGTTATTTTAGTTCATAGAGTTGTTTTAAGTTATTTTTTTTTAATTATACTCTTGGTTTTCCCAAATTGATCTTAATACATGATGAAGAATTTATGAAAGTGTCCCATGACTTGTTTAAGCGAGCATACAACATAGGTTTAGGAAAGAGTCACCTATAGCCATCTATTGTTTCATGTTTTGTGCCCTTATAATTACCAAAAAAAAATTGGTAGATTTTGTTAGGGTCCCATGTTCCATAGTAATCAAGATTTTTTAATCTTCCAAGTTAGTCAAAAGTCAAAAGTCAAATTTTGGTCTATTCTAGCAAAATTTGCCTAGTCACAAGGCAAAGAGTATCAG
>ML787101.1:268765-283822 GCA_009831015.1 Picea engelmannii
ATAGTTTAAGTATAAAATAGAAACGATGCTTACATTTGGTTGTTGCATGACTATCTTTTGATTTATATACACATTGGAAATTGAATTTTTATATTTCATAAGTGGTTTATTACACTTTGGCATATCTCTAGACTCTCATACCAACAGAAAGAGATGAAAAAGTGGATCCCGTGGATATTTACACACAAGCTGCAAATTTCCGGGTTATTCCAGAACACCTTCTATTATATCATCCATCATATGGCATATGAATTCTATGATATATTAACTAGGCCATCATATGGGACAAGAAAGAACACGTCTTTACAAAAAATTCACCAAGACTTTAAAGGTTTAATAATTAAGTGAAAGATTCACCAAGATTTTACAAGATTTTATAATTCAGTGAAAGATTCACCAAGATTTTACAAGATTTTATAATTCAATGAAAGATTCGGCATGATTTGACAAGATTATATAATCAACTAAAAGATTCTCCAAAAAATTATATATACATATTATATTATTGATAAAATAGCCTTCAATGTTTCCTATGTATCATGGGGATTCGCCCAATTATTATACATATAAATTTAGGGGGGGTTATTAAAATCACCACTGTAATTATAGATTGAAATATTGATATGGTTAGTATCTTAGCAAAGGTTAATGTACCTGTTCCTCTCAGTATTGATATTGTATTTTTTTTTAAAATACCTACAACACAGTCGCTATTGCAAAGTCTTGGAGTGTCGCTCCCATAGAAACCATGTTAGAGATGATACCTCTTAATGTTTCTCTTTCCACATCAAATATGTCTCTCTTTCCACCTACAAGACATCTCTCTTGCCACCTCCAAGACGTCACTCTTGCCACCTCCAAGACGTTTCTCTTGCCACCTCCAAGACGTCGCTCTTCCCACCTCCAAGAGTGTCGCTCCCATAGAAACCACGTCAGAGATGATACCTCTTAACGTCTCTCTTACCATCTCCAAGATGTCGCTCTTGACACCTCAAATATGTCTCTCTTTCCACCTCCAATACGTCACTCTTGCCATGTCCAATATGTCACTCTTTCCACCTCTAGGATGTCTCTTTTGCCACCTCCAAGACATCGCTCTTGCCACGTACAAGGTGTCTCTCTTGCCATGTCCAAGATGTTTCTCTTTCCATGTTGAAGAAGTCACCCTTGCCAGCTCCAAGACGTCAGTCTTACGACAACTATATGGGGTTTGGACAGTCAAATACGAGATGACACGTGTCTGCATGAAACGTCGCAATAAATATGAAATCTATGTAGTCAGAAAAACGACGTCATGTGAAATGATGCTTGAGGGAGTCCATTGTTTTTTGTTCTCCCAACAATATAAAGTGGCAATTGCATTGAATGAACCATTGGAATTTGACCCAAATTTACTAGTGTAAAGAGGTTCATACTAGAAGATTGAAAACCAATAAATACGCCTATGAAGACCAATTGTAAGTTAAGTAAATATGATGATTCAAATTCTAGATAATAGAGGTAGTACAGGTCAATGATTGTCATCTTACTTTATGTGATAGCATCAAGAGTAGATGTAAAGCAGGCAGTTGGAAAGGTGGCACGATTAAAGTAGCACCAAAGGAATCACATGTTCTAGCAATAATGTAACACACCCACCCTTCTGAAGGAGCTTCTATAGTGTAAAGCCTCTAAATTTTTGTTTTTTTTCTCCCAAATTGTTGGCCCTTGGTTATGGAAGTACGTGAAGATCAAGGAAGAAAAGGGAAAATGCAAACTTCGTGGAAGACACAGTGACTGATACTGGGTCGAAGTGAGCAAAATAACAGAAAAGACGAAGTGAAGTAAGTCGTTGGATGAAGAGATCGAGGATGACAGATAAGAAATAAAGAAGGATCATGGAAAACTCAACAAGTAGAAAAAGCCACCATTGGATGATTTGGAGCACCACATGAGAAGGAAGGAAAGATAAGCTAGAAAAGCCTAGAAAATACGGGTCAAGTTGACCTAGGGTTTTAGACACCTAGGATTTTGGTATCTAGGGTTTTGGACACCTAGGTTTTGGCCTAAGGATGTCGGTGAGATATTGTAATGTATAAATAAAGGTCAAGAGGAATTGGGATGGGTTGTTGTCATTATTGCTATTGTTCAAGCTAGTTGTTGTTCATTTGTTGTGGTTAGCTTGTTGTGAGATATTATTGTTGTGTAAGAGAGAACTGCTAAGTGTGAGATCCTTTTGGTATTGTAATATCTTCAGTTGGGTGCGAAGATCAAACCTACAGCTAGGTGCGTAGGTAGGGGAGAGAAAGAGAGGAGAAGAGAGAAGATCTTCTAGCTAAGAGCGCAAACAAGAATTGTATGTTTCATCTTAATACATTATAAAGCACAGTTCTGTGGACATAGCCCTAGAGAGAGGGTGAACCACGTATATTTTGTGTTGTGTGTGATTGGTATTCTGTCTCTGTCATTGGTATACTGTGATTGCATTACTAAGTTAGATCTAATAGGTATATGTGTAGAGTATATCTAAGTTGATAAGTAATCTATGAATGTTGTGTTGTTATTGAATTAGATCCACTTGATATTCCCCTTGGTTACAGACATCTCTGTCCTACAACCCCCCATAGCTGCTTCAGGTAAGACTGCATTTTCTTCGTAGGTGTTGTTGAAAGGGCCAGTGGTTGGGGCTTGTTGGTGCGCTCTTAGAGTTGAACCCTGGGTCTACCCCTGTGCCAACAAATGATTCTATTGCCAGGACAAGGATCTTATTGAGGGAATTTCAAGGTGGTTTCCATTGAAGACAAAGACTCAAAAGTGGATAGAGGATCAAGAAAAGGACTTCACTGAAGCCCAGAACAAGAACCCTAATCTTAGTACAGAGGATTGGTTGGAGAAATATATCTTTACTGATATACATGAAATTTTCTTTGGGGGAATCCATGAGGAGTTGTATGAGTGGCTATCTATATTAGCAAATACCCAGTTTGATATCCAATCTAGACCTCTTGTGGTTTGGATGTTGGAGCTGATCAAGAAGGTCAAGAGAGTTGATAATGTCGTATCATGAGCAGTAGATCACTGGTTTGATAGCACCATTGGAGGGTACATCACTGAGTTTGTTGTTGACAAAGTAGAGTCATACAGCCAAGCTGAGAGATACTTCTTCAAGGGACCCAGAGGGAAATTTTTACAATTCCTGAAGTTGAGACTCAAGATGTTATTGCACAAGAAGAACATATTGAAGATATAGTAGATTGGTCGGATCTATAAAAGCTAAAGGTAAAAAATTCAGATAGCGACAATGACACAAAAGCTGGACATATGCGCAGTGGGAGAGTGTTCATAGAAGTTCACCTCGCAAACCTATTTAAGAAGAACTACAGGGACGAGGGTTTCTATAGTGGAGAAGAGGTAGATCTGATGGATGAAGAGCATTCAGAACCTATTGGGACAGAGGAAGGAAAGGCTGAAGAGCTTCACCGGGAAGAACTTGAAAATTCAAGAACTGTGCAGACTGTTGAAGTTATTACTATTGTCCCTCCTGTTCATTCAGTAGTATTAAGAAATCAGAGTATTCCAAGCCACCAGAACGTCCAGAGCACTGTCACTAGTAGTCCACCACATACTCAGTCAAGATCCCTAGGAAGATCTATGGAAAATAAGATGAGGCTTCCTATATTTAGTGAAGATGGATCTGAAGATCCTGACGAACACTGGTTCCTATGTGAAGCTGTATGGAATATTAAAAATGTCACCGACGAAGCTGTCAAAAGAACCCAGTTTAGTACTACTCTAAGAGATAGCACACTGAGCTGGTACATGAAGCTTGTCCAAGGAATTGCATAGCCTAAGCCACTGAATCAGATTAAGAATGTGTTGATTTCAGAGTTCAAGAAACCCAAGTCAGAGTCACAATGTATCACAAAGTTGAAAGATACCAAGAAAAAGGTAGCTGAACCTGTCTGGGAATTCGATCAGAGATTCAAAACCTTAATAGGCCAATTGACTTTTTAGATCCTAGATGAGAAGAACAAAGAATGGTTCATTGTTTCCCTCTTACCACACATCAGAGTTCCTCTGATGCAATAGAATATTACTTCACAGTATGAGGCACTGGAAATCGCCATGAAGCTAGAATCATCTCCTATGCGAGAATCCATCTCAGGTATGAGTCAGATCTTGATTCAGCTAACTAGTTTGTCTCTGTAGGTCGAAGATATGAAGAAAGACAAGGGAAAAGATAAAAGAGAAGACATTTGGTGTGTCATATGCAGATCAGAAGGCCATAACAAGGAACATTGTCCCCTACTCAATGAATACTTGGATTCTAGAGCTCTGAACCCATTGAAGCAAGTCACCTTACCCTGGTGCGAGGTATGCAGAAATAAACATTGCCCAGTGAGTGCTATTACAGGAAAAAGTATGTTCCGACACCCAAAAATTTGTATTGAACATTTTGTAAGTCCATGGGGAATAATGATATGGATTTTAGGGCTTACGATCTCATGCATTAAATTTCGAGAGACATACACAAGATTCAAGGTGAAGTACAACAAGAAGGAAACAATACGCAATATAACTCCCCTAGGAGAGGAAAATTCAATCCTCGCGGTGGATTTAGAGGAAGAGGTTGAGGAGGAGGAATGGGTCAAGGCCGAGGAAAGATAATTTCTTATAACTGTGCACAATCAGGATGCCTGGCAAGGGATTTACAGAACCCTTGTACTACTTGCAACTATTGCATCTTGTTTGAACATGTTATAGAAGATTGTCCTGTGTTGTTAGCTAAGCTTCAGGAAAGACGAGGACCTTAGCAGAACCCGCAAGTGCAACTGAGATATGATGAACCTCGTGGAGAATACCCTATATTGGCTATTATGACCAGAGGATGTGTTGTTATAGGAGAAGAAATACTGACCCAAGGGAATATTACAGAAGACTCAGGAATCAGGAAAGCTACAGAGAAGTCACAAATGTTTTATGCAAAGAAAGAAAGACAAATGTTCAAGGAGGCAAGAAAAGAATTCAGAGGAGTCTAGGGTTCCTCATCAAAGACAAGACCAGAAGCGAGAGAATATGGAATGCCTTTGGCATTTGATCCATCTTCTTCTCCAGAAGAAGGAAAAGAGGTAAGCAAGCTCATGGAATTTCTATATACTTGTATCAAGTTGATTCAGGATGAAAGCGTTGTACAAGAGATACAAACTTTAATCAGACAATATGAGCTAGGAAAGATAGACCCCTTACTGAATAGGGAAGTACATAAAATCGGTAAGAAGAGAGGGACCAATAAGGAATTACATTTTAATTCTCAAATAGGAGAGTATGAGATAGACTATGTAGTCCTCGACTTATCAATTCCATGACAAATAAAACCTGGGCACTGATGGGAAAACCAAAGTTGTTCATATTCCCCTATCAGGATTAGGATGGATAATCAATAAGCTATAAGCCCCTTTGGTAGATTGGAACATGTCCTTGTGGACATCGACAGAATCAGAACGTTTGCAGATTTTGAGGTAATTGAGATAGTTGATGATAGTTGTCCATACCCTACACTGTTAGGAATTGATTGGGCTTTCAATAATTCCACTATGGTTGACTTGAAGAAAAGACGTATGAATTTGGAAAGAGATGGCCTTAGCGTCATTTCCCCTTTAGATCCAGATGAAGGTAAGTGATACACATAACATGTCAGAGAAGAAGACCAGGCATATGAACTAGAAAACATATATAAGCTAACAACGAGAAAACATGATTACATTAATCCTATGGCCGATGGAAACTTAAGCTGGTGAAGTGACAACACATGTTCATCAGACTCAGAAGAAGCACTGGATAATTGGTAGAATAATATGTACGAAGTATCTACAAGAAGATGTGCTATACTAACTAGAGAAGTTTGTCGGATTGGCACAACAGTAAGTAACTTACCCACCTTTGATGGTATGAATCCTTTAGAAACCATCTTGTCAGACTTTGAAGAAAGTGTACCAATACAAAAAATATTATTGGCGATGGATGAGGCCTTGAAATCCACACTCGCAAGATGGTGGGGGAAACATAAACATAGCATTGCATACTGGGTACAATGTCGTACCCTAATGACAATGTATTTCTCAACACAAGTAGAAGGTTGCGAAGTTCACTACACAGGTCAAAGTTGTCCAAAGGACCATGTGCGAAGATGTGAGAAATCCTGGAGCAATGTCCCTTAAGAACAGTGGGCACAAAAATTTATCAACACGTTGGACATGACACCTAACAACTAGTACCAACAAGAAGAGTTGCACCTCATCACTATAGATTGGAAAGGTATGACTTAGAATTTCATAACCACCTTCTTATTTGAAAGTCAATATCCTTCAGTAGATCAAGCATTACAGATTGTCAGACATAAAGTATTCAAGGAGACATCTATCCTCTCGTTAGAGAAAGAAGAGGACGAATGAAATGCACCTCTCCAGAAATTTCAAGGCTG
This sequence comes from Picea engelmannii, assembly GCA_009831015.1. Taxonomy (NCBI): domain Eukaryota; kingdom Viridiplantae; phylum Streptophyta; class Pinopsida; order Pinales; family Pinaceae; genus Picea; species Picea engelmannii. The sequence continues at coordinate 275,226 of ML787101.1, forward strand.
TTATAACATCAATGTTGATGAAGACGATGATCCTAGGAAGGTGAACATCACCGAAACAAAAGGCCAAAGAGATGTGGAAGGAATAGGAGTTGATATACCATTCATCATATAGCTGATCAAGATTAAGAAGGTCAATATTGGGACAGAACAGTCACCTATGTTTTCAAATGTTGGAGATTATTGGGATGCTGCCACCATTGATAAGATCACAGAGTTACTGCATCAATATCAGGACTTGTTTCCAACCAAGTTAACTGATATGAAGGTAATTAAAGGGCCTATGGGTGAGATGAGGATTCACTTAAATCCATATGCAAGACCATTCAAACAGAGGCCTTACAGATTGAACCCTAAATATAAGGAGAAAGTGAAGATTGAGCTCAATAGAATGCTGGAAGCAGGGATTATAGAACCTGTTGAAGAGTTAGAGTGGATTATCCCTATGGTGGTGCAAGACAAGAAGACAAGAGAGATCAGGATCTGTGTAGATCTCAAGAAGCTGAATTATGATTTTTTTCATGACCCCTTCCCTACACCATTCATTGACGAAGTGTTAGTTAATGTGGGAGGTCAGGAGGTATATTATTTTACAGATGGATTTTTAGGATACCATCAGATCCAGATTGCCAAGGAAGATCGCCATAAGACCAAATTTGCAACAGAATGGGGATCCTACCAATATACAGTGATTCCATTTGGATTGAAGAATGCCCCAACCATATTTTCCAGGGTGGTGGTTGAAGCATTCAAGGAATTTCTGCATAAATTTCTAGAAGCATATTTTGATGATTGGACTGTTTTTAGTTTATTGAAGAATCATATTGAAAGTCTAAGGCTAATGTTGGATAAATGCATGCAGTTTCAAATTGCCTTAAACCTAAAGAAATGCATCTTCTTTTCACCATTTGGAGTGTTGCTAGGTCATATTGTATGCAAGCAAGGGTTGCTAGTAGATCCATCCAAAATTGCCATTATAGTTGATCTACCCTCCCCTACTTCAGTCAAATAGATGCGCACTACGCCAGGACACACATGATACTACATAAAGTTTGTTAAAGGATATACTCAGATCACAACAGCCATGCAAAAACTGCTGAAGAAGGATTGTCGGTTTAGTTGGATAGAAGAATGCCAACAAAGCTTCGACACACTGAAACAGAAAATGGTTACTGCACCTATTCTGGTTTTCCCATATTGGAGTAAGGAGTTTCATGTGCATGTCGATGCATCTTCCATTTCTTTAGGAGAAGTTTTAGCACAACCTAGAGAAGTATATATTGACCACTTGTTATCTTTTGCTAGTAGGAAGCTATCAACTGTTGAGATCAATTACACCACCACTAAGCGAGAAGGGTTAGCCATGGTCTATGCATTGCAGAAATTTCACCACTACTTGTTGGGAGGACACTTTAAAATATTTACTGATCACTACATGTTGAAATACCTAGTCAACAAGCCAGTGTTGGGGGGAAGGATATGCAAATGGCTTCTTTTATTTCAGGAATATGACTTTGAAATCATAGTAAAACAAGGCAGAATGAACAAAGGTCTTGATCACTTGTCAAGGTTGGAACATGGAGAAGAACCCACTAGTTTGGATGATGCACTACCGAATGCACAGTTATTGTCCATTAGAAATATCAATTACCACTTCACAAAGATAGTCCAATTCCTATCAACAGGAATGGCACCTAGTGAGTATAGAATTCCCCAGAAGAAACAACTAGTAGTGCGCGTTGCATAATTCTTACTTATAGCTGGACATTTATACAAGATGGGGCTTGATGAGATATTGATAAGATGTGTTATGGAGGTAGAGTGACCACTGATCCTCATAGAAGCTCATGAAGGCATCACATGAGGACATTATGCAGGTAAAGCAACTACGCAGAAGGTTCTTAGAGCTGGCCTTTGGTCACCTACCTTACACTAAGATGCTAAAGAATATTCCAGATCCTGTGACATATGCCAACGAGTTGGGAAACCATCCAAAAGAGATGAAATTCCATTAGCACAAAAAATGACCCAAAAAGCATTCGAGAAATGGGACATTGACTTCATTGGACCTATAAATCCCCCAGGGAAGCGCACAGGAGCAAGGTACATAATTACTATGACATAATACTTGACCAGATGGGATGAAGCAAGAGAAGTTAAGGACTATAGTGCAACTACTGCTATGCTCTTTATATTTGATGACATCATAAAAAGGTTTGGATGCCCACATATCCTTATGAGTGATCAAGGCATACATTTCATCAATAAGACAGTTGAAGCCCTGACTGAAGAATTTGCAGTCCATCATCAGAAGAGCACACTGTACCATTCACAAGCAAATGGGACAATTGAAGCATTCAAAAAGATTTTGGAGACAACACTAACCAATATTTTCAATGTGAACAGGGATGATTGGGATTTAAGAGTACCAACAGTATTATGGGCCTATAGAACCACTTGCAAGAAGTTGACAATGCAGACACCTTTTAAGTTGGTGTATGGTCTTGAAGTTGTTGTTCCAATGGAATATTTGGTACCAAGCCTAAGAATTGATGCCTTTATAGATATGGATGACCTTGGCGCTATTCACAAGAGGCTTGCACAACTGGTAGAACTAAAGCAAGATAGATCTATTGCAGGATTCCATCAATGGGTTCATAAGGAAAGAGAGAAAGCCTATCATGACAGACACATCAAGAAGAAGGAATTTAAACAAAGTGATCTAGTACTGATATATGACAGTAAGTTCATCAAACATCCTGGGAAGTTCAAAACGCATTGTCTAGGGCCACATGAGATTGCCTATGTTACAGAGGGAGGAGCTACGCCATTGAAGACTCTGAATGGAGAGTGGAAGGAAGGATTAGTGAATGGGAGCCAGTTGAAATTGTACTATGACAAACAGTTGCCCCGCAACTCTCAGTAAATGCAAGAGGAAAAGGGTCTAGGTACCAGGTGCAGTTGAGACTAAGTATCAAACACAAAAAATACAATCTTCACAAGGAAGGAGAGGAGGCATCGAATAGAAAGAAGTGGCTGCACTGTGTAGTCCGAAGTCAAAGTAAAACAAGAATATGATATCTGAAGTGTCTCGAGATGAGTCACAGGTGAGTGTTGGGGGCATGTTAGCCCTTGCTTATGGAAGTACGTGAATATTAAGGAAGAAAAGGGAGAATGATAACTTTGCAAAAGACACAGTGACTGATACTGGGTCAAAGTGAGCAAAAGAGCAGAAAAGACAGAGCGAATTAAGCCATTGGACAAATAGATCGAGGATGATAGATAAGAAAGAAAGAAGGACCGTGGAAAAATCAACAAGCAGATAAATCCACCATTGGATTCTTTGGAGAACCATGAGAGAAGGAATGAAATACAGGCTATCAAAGCCCTAGAAATACGGGTCAAGTTGACCTAGGGTTTTAGACACCCAGGGTTTTGGTATCTAGGGATTTGGACACCTAGGTTTCGGCGTAAGGATGTTGGTGAGTTATTGTAATGTATAAATAAAGGTCAAGAGGACTTGGTATGGGTTGTTGTCATTGTTGCTATTGTTCAAGCTAGTTGTTGTTCGTTTGTTGTGATTGGTTTGTTGTGAGAGATTATTTTTGTGTAAGAGAGAAGTGTTAAGTGTGAGAGCCTTCTAGTATTGTAATATCTTTAGCTGGGTGCGAAGATCAACCTTGCAGCTGGGTGTGCAGGAAGGGGAGAGAAAGAGAGGAGACGAGAGAATATCTGCTAGCTAAGAGCGCAAACAAGAACTGTATGCTTCATCTTAATACATTAGAAATCATATTTTTATGGATGTAGCCCTAGAGAGAGGGTGAACCACGTATATTTTGTGTTGTGTGTGATTGGTATTCTGTCTCTATAATTGGTATACTTTGATTTCATTACTAAGTTAGATCTAATAGGTAGATGCACATAGTAGATCTAATTGTCATCGGGTATTCACACATGAGCCAACCTTGACTCACCTGACTCCTGAACTCCTAAACTAAGAGCCTAGCCCAGCACTAGATCCATTCCTTAACTTCCATCCATGTGACCCCTTGTTATGACTCGGGGCCTAACTCTCAAGCACTTCGGGACTTCGTGTATGGCGAAGGTGGAAGTTATTCCATCTCCTTTCCTCGTAATCCTGAAATCGGAACTTTCGATGTCAGACCAAAGGTCCACAATCTCTCATGACCCAACGACTTAGATCAACTCTTCACAAATCGGGATTTCACATTTTGTGAAGTTGGAGGGGCATTCACCTTCCTTATCCCAATCCCCGATATCTCCTTAGAAAATCAACGGTCCACACCCTCTCCTTGATCGATAACTGCAATCAAATTTCGAACTCAAACTTCATGAGTTCTCATGACTCCTATCTCTAACTTCCCAAGTTGCGAGTTAGTGAAATGTTGATCTCTCACCACGTGTCCCTTCTAGATGGACGACTAGGACTATTGTGGCTCCCATCTCCTTGCAGATCTTCTAAGGTCTGAATCCTCAAACTCATAGATCTACTGCCACCTGTCCCCTGACAATGGATGGTTCTGATTAACTTCGAAACTTTAGGACTTCGCAAAAGTCCTCTCCCCTGTGCACTTTCAAAGGGTTAGACCTCATGCACTTTCCTCTGGATCTCACAGCTATGTTCCTCCGCGTACAGATCTGACAAACGAGATCTTTTCTCTCCCTGTGTGTGAACTCCAAACTCCTAGAATCAATGGTCGAGGTGGGTCCCAAAGGATCCATATATGAATGAACCACGTTACTTCGCGACTTCGAGTTTCAAGGGTTTTTGTCCCACCAAACCATAGTCTTCCCGATATGTGAAATCTGAAGTCGTGGATACAAGGGCCTCGAGGGTTTAAATCCTGTGCTCTTTCCCATAGACAACAACCATGACAACCCTAGGCTCCTTCTAGACAGATCTCGTCTGTCTGTCCCTCGGACAAGGAAAACCTTGCCCTTTTGGGATTTTCATATCATTATTTTCCTAAGTTCTCACCCTGAATAGGTTAGGGACTTGGGTTTGGAAATTCACATGACAAGGGGTTCAGGATAAAGTATTCTCTTTAGACTAATGGTTTCAAATATACATGATATTTCCTATCTCGACCATTTTATGACTTACACCTAGGAAGTCCTCCGGAGTGAAGCTAGGCATACAGTTTATCAGTGGGAAGTGTGAGTTCCCAAGAAGATGGAAGCATATGTATAAAGTAGCCATTTCACATAGATATTTTCATACATGCATATATATGTGTGTGTGTGTGTGTAAAACCCAAGAAATCATTCATCATTCTAACTCAACAATTAAACATGAGAAAAGACTTATCAGAATCAAACAATGTGAAGTGACTATTGGAAGGGGTGCCCATTTCCACCCAACTGTAGGCTTAGTCACTCCAAACGGATTTAGCACTATCCACCCCCGAGCTAGACCACAATGCTATGAAACCCAACATTTTTTCTCGCTCAACCACAATAAGGACAGAGGTTATTGTCCTCTTCTGCAGGATCTTGGCAATGGTTTATACGATACCAAGCAAGGAGGACTAGTCTCGTTTATCCATTTGTATCATAACCTTCTTTTCCATTTACTATGTCCAGAACGCTTAGTTTTTCATTCTTCCTTGAATCCCCGAGATTCATTTCCCATCTATGCACTCTTTGCAGCCACACTGTTTTCCTCTTCTCCCCACCACACCTTCCCTTCTCGCCTTTTTCAGCAGGCTCATGTGTGGCCCGAATTCCCAGTTAGTGGTCAAGTATGGAAACATTACGGATGAGTGCTTACACACCCCATCCCTCATTAACTCTTGAGAAGGTCTTCCCACCCACCAGCCTGACTGTAATTCATTTATGGGTTAGAGGACGGTTCTGGTCTTGAGAAATCAAATCCAGGAAGCACTGGTTTGGTGAAGGTTAACACAACCATTCCTGGTCCCCTTCACCCTATCTTCGTATAGCATTCCTAGTCTTTCTAAGTACACCCCCCCTTCCATTATTCATGCAACACTTGTCCATTTTCTTAGTAAATAATTGGGTCCACATTCATTTACCTTTCAAACAAAGGTCCATCGAATCAATATTCACACATATAAAGTTTGGCATAGTCTTTTCGTCATTTATAGTTAGATTTACAAACTGGGGGAAACAGGCTGTCAAAATTCCCTCCCCCTTTGTTATCAGACTAATCGGTAGGTGTGGACACTAACTGATCTCCCTAGATCCACCTAGATCTAGAACAAAACACACCAGAACATGACGCTTTCCTTAAGTTTTAGATATTGAATTTACTAACTAAAGAGGGATGGGTGAAATACCGTTTAAATGTCGCTTCTTCTCGCCATCGCCATCCTGGCTCCATTCCAAATCTCATACAATGATGAACCTGCAAAAGAATGCAACCAGCCAAAGTGATAGCAATAGCATAAACTCAATATAAACCTATGTATGTGATCAAGGAATCATACAATAAAACACAACAAGCTTTATAGGGAAGAATCATATTACTGTATCATATTAAATGTGAAAGAGAGATTACAACCATGGCCTTGATGTCGTAAGGTCCCTTCCAACTGTCCTTCATTCCCCACACACCTCTTGCTCCAAGGATTCTGAGACCATGGATCTGATAGCTAGTCACAATCTATCTTGACAAAGCAAATCTCAAAGCCACTCCAACAAAGTTGATAATTCCAAGCCCACCAAAGCTAACTTTCTCCATGAGAACTCCTCTCCTTTTATAAGTTGAAGAGGATAAGGTGAGGAGTTTAGGATGATCCCACTAAATCATGAAAGTGAGTAAGATCCAAACCATTCAGATGCCACCTCACCATAGAAGTTTCTCCTTCTAGAAGATTTGAGAAAACACTTGTTTTTCCCACGTGTAGGCATTCTCGCACCCTGCCTATAGAGAAACCTGTGAACATATTGCACCCTAGCTATGGTGAAACCTATGAGAATCAGGCATTCTCACACCCTGCCTATATAGCAACCTGTGAACTTCATTTTTTATAGGGTTTTTCCAAAGGAAAATGCAACTTCTTTTCTTAGGAAAAGTTCTTCTCCCTTCTCTCTTCAGGAACACAAGCCACTGACCCCTCTGAAGGCAACATATAGGTTTACATCATTAACAGTCATAGGGATGATGAAAATAATGTGTAACAGAGAGCCCCCCAAAGTATGAAGTTAGAACAGAGTGATAGATGAAATACTTTGTCAAGTGTGTGTAGGGAACAAGGAACAATCGGTCGGAAACCTGCCAACAAACAAGGAAATATAGTACAATAATATATCATCACTAAAGTAGGCATTCCCATACTCAGAATACAAATGACTCAAAGCATAAATGCCGACATGCGAAGATCCATGTCAAGTAAGACAAGTCATGGCCACCAAACATACACTATGGATCCATGTCATTATGACTCAAATATGAACATAGCCACCAAAAATACATTGTGGATCTATGTGTTAAAAACTCAAATTTGAACATAGCCAAGAGACATAAAATGTGGATCTATGCAACAATATACTAAATATACTCCAACACAACCTGGATCTGTCAGAAAATATCCAGGGTCTTCATCTCCGCCACTCTATAGTATGAATCTAACCATGTGAATACATGTGTTGAAGTCGAACATGGTAGAAACCACTTAATTACCAGTCATTAGTGTATACCATTAACAAGTGCGATGGAAATCACCATTAATGTCAATGACTCCCAAGGTACACTAGTACAATCCAACGAATGTGAATAAATGAGATGAAGTCGAACACTCGACGGAATCTCCCGATCAGGGGTCAATAATGAAAACCCACTGTTGAAAGCGAGGAAACTTTCCATTGAGGCATGCAAGTTCCAAGGTACCAATTGGTTTCTAAGTATAATTCCTGGATAATGAGTTGAAGTCAACAGGAAAAGACTCGTCACAGGAGGGCCTTAATATATCCCACATAAATGACACGAAACGGGTAACAATATTTGAAGTGTATCAGAGTAACAAGTGATTCAGGACTGAATCAGGGATGGCTGATGAAATAGAAGGCTTAAAGACTGCAAAAATGGCCGACGCAATAGAAGGCTTTTCGGGTTGAACTTCTCTTTGAACATATTGACGACATGACAACTGTATTGGAAACACTGACTCACCAATAGGGATCACAAACCAATTTGTAATCTTATAGGAGTATGATCAAGAGACAAGTGGATTTTCCAACCTAGAAACAAGGCGAGTGAAAGGGTGTCATGTTCAAAAACGACTCTTCCATGGAATACAAGTTTAGACACAAATCTTTCCAAAATTTCCCCCCACCATTTCTGGCGAGTACCTCTTTATTTTTACACAAGCTTGAGGAGGATAACTTGTAAATGTAATCTCATCCTTCGGATGAGTCCTTCGAAGTATGTTTAATGAACCCTAGGAAGGAGTGGTTCGGTCCCATATGGGCCTATCGATGTTTGTTTAACGAGTCCAAAGATAGAAAACTCGAAGGTTTTTCATGATTATAGAGTCTGGAAAAACACTTAAAAGAGAACTCTCTCAGTTCCTTTTTCATAAAATAGTCTGATGAGACCGAAAAAGAGATAAATTATC
>ML787101.1:289830-300683 GCA_009831015.1 Picea engelmannii
ATTTGGTCTCCAGGCCAGCCATCAAGGATTTCCAAAATTTTGAAGAAACTTTTGTGTCTCTGTTTGACACGATCTCCTTAGGCATGCCATGTAGTCTGAATATTTCCTTCATGAATATGTTGGAAATATCTATTTCCTTGCAAGTCGAATTGATGAGAATAAAATGAGAGGACTTACTCAATTTATCCACAACTACCATGATGGCATCATTCTTCTTGGCTGGTGTTGGTAATCCAGTGATGAAATCCATGGAGATGGTCTCCCATTTCCATTCTGAGATTGGTAGAGGTTGTAATAATCCTGCTGGGTGTCAGTGTTCTACTTTAACTTGTTGTCATTCTAGACATTTAGCTAAATACTCAGCTATGTCTTTCTTCAATCCAGGACAATAGAATGGTTTCCTGGTGGCCGTGACCATCTTCTGATAGCCCAGATGGTCGGTGTATGGTCTCTTGTGCAATTTTTCCATTATGACCCTCTTAAAGTCGCACAACTTGGAATATATAGCCTGTTTTAGAAAGTCAGCAAACCTCCATCTAGCATCTCATAGTCTTCATACTTTAGCCTTGCGGGTTCTTTCTCTAGGTACGAGGTCACAGTCTGGAAGAATGCATATATTTATTGGGCATTCCTAACTCTTTCCCTCACATTCTTCTTGTAGGTGCTCATCGCTTCTAGGTGAATTGTTTTCATTCTTCTTCTAAGGGCATCGACCACCTTATTTTCCTTTCCTTTCATATGTTTTATTTCAAAATCAAACTCGCTAAGGAGGGCCATCCACCTAGCTTATCTTGCATTGAGTTTTGGTTGGTTAAACAGGTGTCGCAATCCATAGTGGTCTGTCATAAGTACAAATTTCCTACCCAGAATATAATGCCTTCACATTATCAAAGCGTGCACTATGGCGACCAACTCTAGATCTTGGGTCACATAGTTGACCTCATGTTCATTCAATTTTCGAGATTCATAGTGAACTACGTTTCCTTCTTGCATAAGGAATCCTTTGAGTCCTTCCTTGTAGGAATCTATGCACATGAGGAACTCATTATTTGGATTGGCGATCTTCAACATGGGAGCATGGGTTAGAAGGTGTTTTAGTGGCTGAAACCTTTCTTCACATTCTGGTGTACAAATGAATTTAACCTCCTTCCTCTGGAGGGTAGTGATTGGAAAACCAATCTTGGAAAACCTTTTATAAACCTTCTATAGTATCCTGCTAAACCCATAAAGGATCTGATATCCGAAACATCCTTTCGGGTAGGCCATTCCATGATGGATTTCATCTTGTCAAGGTCTACTGCTACCCCTTCTTCAGATATGACATGGCCCAAGTAATGTATTTGCTTCTGGAAAAATTCACACTTGCTAAATTTGGTGTAGAGTTGATGCTCTCTTAGCACTTGAAGTACAAGTCTCAGATGTTCCTTATGTTCCTCTCTATTCTTGGAGTAGATTAAGATATCGTAAATAAAAACCAATACAAACTTGTCTAGGAATTTGTTGAGTACATTGTTCATCAAGCACATAAAGGTGGCAGGGGAATTGGTTAATCCAAATGGTACTACCACAAATTCATAGTGACCATATCTTGTCCTGAAGGCGGTTATGTGGATGTCTTCATCCTTGATTCAAACTTGATGGTATCTAGATCTCAAGTCAATCTTTGAGAAAATGGTAGCACCCCCCAATTGATAAAAAACGTCATTGATTCTGGGTAAGGGGTATTTTTTCTTTATGGTTACCTTATTGGGCTATCTATAATCTATGCACAGTCAGAATGTAACATCTTTCTTCTTCACAAAAAGGACTAGTGCTCCCCATGGAGACACACTAGGTCGAATGTATCCTTTGTCCATCATTTCCTTTAGTTGTAGTTTGAGTTCAACTAGCGCAGGTGTACTCATCCTATAGGGGGTCCTAGATATTGGTACCACTCCAGGTGCAAGTTCTATTAAAAAGTCAATGTCCCTTTTCAGAGGTAGAACCGATACCTCTTCTAGAAACACATATCTATACTCTCTCATTATGGGGTGGTCTTCTAGGCTTGGTATGTCATCCTCAACATATTCTAGCACCTGTATTTCATATAGAGGACATCCCTTTCTATAATAATTTTTCATTTGAAGGGTTGATATTTGTCTCACTGAGATAGGATTCTGAATTCCTTGGAGGGTTATCTTTCTCCCTTCTTCATTTACAAATTATAAGGTTTTGTGGTAACAATACAACTTAGTTTTATATGCAACTAGCCAGTCCATACCAATCAATAGGTCATATGATCCTAGGGGAAGTATGTTAAGGTTACCTTGGGTGGGAAATCCATCCATAGTGAATTGGCAAGCTGGTACGAACTCCACTATTTTTCTATTGGTGCCAGTGGCTAACTGTACCAACCATGGCTTAGTATGTTTATGTGGATGTAATTTAAACTTATCAATAGCCTGAGGGGCCACATAACTCAAATTTGAACCAGGGTGAATTGAAAGAGATATTAGATGGTTGGCTATCATACCTTCCATCTCCACCATGAAATATTGGTGGTCGTCTTGTTTATTATACACGGCTGCATAAATTCATGGCATACTCCTGGCCATGCCATTGATGGTGGTAGCTTCTTGGACGTTGTAATTTCTCCTATTGCTTTGCTATTTGTGCAGACAGTCCCTCAGTAGATTTTCTTCTCCACAACCCCAACATTTCAAGGGTTTTTTCTTTGGGTTATCAGTCTTTTTTGGGGTTGATCCAAAAGGTTATTTCCTCTAAGGGAGGGGAAATTTTGTTGGCATACACTTTGGGTAGGAAAGCTCATCCTTGAATCCTTCTTATAGATTTTAAAACTTGGGGGTTTAAACCCCTTTTTCTGGAACTCCGAACTATTCTTCTGCTTCCATCCTTTGTGAGGTTCTGTCTGAATCCCAATTTGTTCATAACAATATCTTTCCTTTTGGATAGTATATTCTAGGGCCTTTGTCTCGTCAAACTTAATTCTATTCTGATAGTCCTTAGGTAGCCCACTAATAAATCATTGCACCTTTGCATTTTCTACTTTTATGTAGGGTACATACCTCAAAAACTCAAGGAATATGCTGACATATTCCTCTATGGTGAGTTTCCCCATATTGAGTTCATATAAATCTTTAGTCTTCTCATCGAAATAATTTTCCTATAGATACTTCTTCCTGAAGTATTTCTCAAACCGCTCCCAAGATAGGTCTTGTTCATGAATACCTTTCACATTCTTAAGGTATTCCCACCAAATGGAAGCCTTTCCATCCAAGTTGAAAGTGGCTACTCGGGCCTTCAATTTTTCAGAGAAGTCATGGACTCTAAAATAATTTTTTATTCCAAGCAGCCAGGCCTCTGCCTCCTCTCCTTTCTTAATCTCTATATCGAAAGAGGGTGGTTTGGCCTTCCTAAATTCTTTGAGATTATGAATTTTGGAATGCTTTTGTTTCTTTCATTTTCTTTGAGAATGTGAATTGAATCTACTACTAGAATATCCCTTTGAGTCGCCAGTTTCCTTTCCATAGGATTCATCCAACGCTTGTCCCTTGTCTCTAGGTTGGACCTTTCTCAAGGTACTCCTCCTAGTGCGACCAATTAAAGGGCCACGTTTCTGTATCTCAAGTGGAATTCAAATCCTCTTTGTCTGTCATCGATCCACATGACTGGTATTAGGTCCATGCTGCAGTTGTCTTTGTATGTTTGATAAACTCTGTAGCAAAACTGCATTAATTTCTGTTTTCTTCTCTTACTCTTTTATCAATCTCTAATTGTCATCCTTGTAGCTCTGTAATTCATCCATGAGACTCCTCATAGTGTCAGCCAAATCCATAGGGGTCTCTACCACCCTCCTCTCGTCAGACTCTTCATCTCTATTGTGGGATTCATCCCCAAATTTGTGGCGCGTCACCATTCTATATGATTTCAGTTTCCCATGGTTGATCGACCACTTGAGTGCAAAAAAATACTTGTTGTTAGCTAACACTATATTAATTCATAACCAACACTTAATTCCCATTTCTTAAGTACATACACACACAAAAGTAAGATGTCATTATTTTCTATAACAAGGGCTTAACCAAAAATTTTAGGGAGGGAGTAAGGTAGGATATCACCCTTTAACCCTTTAATGTGGTATTTACACAACTCGTCCATGAGCCCAAATAGGAAAAGTGTTGTAACCATGCTCTGATACCAATTTGTAACACATCCACCCTTCTTAAGGAGCTTCTATAGTGTAAAGCCTCTAATTTTTCATTTTTACTCTCTCGCGCGAATAAGCACTAGGCCCAAGCCTCCTCCACGTGACCACAAGCCTAACAAAAAGGATTTTTGTGACTTATGTCGTCGAGTATTCACATAGGATCCAACCTTGACTCACCCGACTCCAAAAATACCAAACGAAGAGCCTAGCCCAGTGCTAGCTCCATTCCTTAACCTCCATCCATGTGAGTCCTCGTTATGACTCGAGGCCTAACCCTCAAGTGCTTCGGGACTTCGCGTATCATGAAGGTGGAAGTTAGTCCATATCCTTTCCTTAGAATCCATAAATCCTAACTCCCGATGTCAGATCAATGGTCCATAATCTCTCGTGACCAAACAACTTAGATCAACTCTTTGTGAATCGAAACTTCTTGTTTCACGAAGTTGGAGGGTCATTAACCTTCCTTCTCTTGATCCCCGATATCTAATTGGACAATCAACAATCCACACCCTCCCTTTGATCGACGATTGAGATCAAATCATGAGCTCTGACTTTGCAAGTTCTCATGACTCCTATCTTTGACTTCCCCAGTTGCAAGTCAGTGAAATGTTGATCTCTCACCACGTGTCCCTTCTCGATGGATGGTTATGATTTCTATGGCTCCCAGCTCCTTGCATATATTTCAAGGTCTGAATCCTCAAAGTCTCATATCTACTATCACCTGTCCTCTGACGATGGATGGTTTTGATTAAATTCAAAACTTTGGGACTTTTCAAAAGTGATCTCCCCTGTGCACTTTCAAAGGGTTAGACTTGGTGCACTTTCCTCTAGATCTCACGGCTATGGTACTCTACATATAGATCCAATGAACATGATTTGTTCTGTCCCTATGCGTGAACTCTGAACTCATAGATCCAATGGTTGAGGTGGGGCCCAAAGGATACATAGATCAACGACCCATGTTAGTTCGTGAGTTTGGGTTTTGGGGGTTTTGGTTGCACCAACCCATAGTCTTCCCAATACGCGAACTTCAAATTCATGGATCTGATGAGATGGAGGGATTAAATCCTGCACTCTTTCCAATAGACAACGACCATGACAACCCTAGGCTCCTTCAAGACATATCTCGTCCGTCCGTCCCTCGGACAAGGAAAACCTTTCCCTTTCAGTATTTTGATATCACTATTTTCCTAAGTTCTCACCCCAAACAGGTTAAGGACTTGAGTCTAGAAATTCAAACAAGAAGGGGGTCAGGTGAAAGTATTCTCTTCAGACGAATGGTTTCAAATATACATGATCTTTCCTATCTTGACCATTTTATGACTTACACCTGGGAAGCCCTCCGGAGTGAAGCTAGGCATACATTTTATTAGTGGGAAGTGTGAGTTCCCAAGGACATGGAAGCATATGCATAACATAGCCATTTCACACAGAGATATTCATACATGCCTAATTCTGATAAGTCCTTTCTCTGCTTTAATTTTTGAGCTAGAATGATGAATGATTTATTGGTTTTTACGCACACACACAGACACAGACACAGATATATATATATATGTGTGTGTGTCTGTGTGTAAAAACCAATAAATCATTCATCATTCTAACTCAACAATTAAAGCAGAGAAAAGACTTATCAGAATTAGACAATGTGAAACGAATACTGGAAGGGGTGTCCATTTCCACCCAACCATAGGCTCAGTCACTCCAAACAGATTTACCACTAGCCACCCCTGAGCTAGACCACGATGCTCTGAAACCCAGCCTTTTCTTCTCACTCAGCCACAATAGGGACATAGGTTACTCTCCTCTTCCGTAGGATCCTGGAAATGGTTTATATGATACCAAGCAAGGAGGACTAGCCTTGTTTATCAGCTTGTATCATAACCTTCTCTACCATTTATTGTTTCCTGGATGCTTATTTTTCCATTCTTCCTTGAATCCTCGAGATTCATTTCCCGTCTCTACCCTCTTTGTAGGAACACTCTTTTTGTCTTCTCCCCACCACACCTTCCCTTCTCGCCTCTTTCAGCAAGGTCGTGTGTGGCCCGAATTCCTAGTCAGGGGTCACATCTGGAAGCCTTACAGATGATTTCTTACACACTCCATCCCTCATTAACTCTTGAGGAGGTCTTCCCACCCACTAGCCTAACTGTAATTCATTTCTGGGTTAGAGGACGGTTATGGTCTTGAGCAATTAAATCTAGTAAGCATTGGTTTGGTGAAGTTTAACACAACCATTCCTAGTCCCCTTCAACCTTTCTTCATATAGAATTCATGGTATTTTTAAGTACAACCCCCCTTCCATTATTCATGAAACAATTGTCCATTTTCTTAGTAAGTAATTAGGTTCACATTCATTTACCTTTCAAACAAAGGTCCATCGAATCAATATTCACACATATAAAGTTTGGCATAGTCTTTTGTCAATTTATAGTTATATTTACAAACTGGGGGAAACATGGTGTCACAAATAAAGAGGATATTCAGATATCTCAAGGGTACAAAAGAGTTTGGATTATGGTATCCAAAAGGAAAGGATCTTTCACTTATTTCCTACACAGATTCAGATTGGGCATGTTGCATTGATGACTGAAGAAGTACAAGTAGAGAAACATTCTACTTGGGTGAGTGTTTTGTATATTGGCTAAGCAAGAAACAATAATCATTATAATTTTCTATAACTGAGCCAGAGTATATTGCAGTAGGAACATGTTGTACACAAGTTCTATGGATGAAACAAACTTTGAAAAATATACAGGTTGAGTATGATGAGCCCATTCTGATATATTGTGATAATACAAGCACCATCAATATCTCAAAGAATCCAGTGATGCACTCGAAGACGAAGCACATTCCAATCAAGTATCATTTTATATGGGAACAGGTTAAGTATGTTGGGATCAAAGAACAAATTGCAAACATCTTTACAAAACTGCTTCCAAGGGAAGCCTTTGAGTATCTTCATCAGAAACTTGGCATAGTTTTTTCCCCACAATTAATTTTGAATGCTATTCTTATATGTATTAGATTTACATGATGAAGCACCATAAAGAGGAAAATTCATTTTGGGGAGAGTTCAGTCAGGGGAAGAATCCCTAGGGATACTTCAGTCAGGGGGAGAAACATTGACAGGAAGTTACCTTTTCCATTGATGACAAAGGGGGGGGAGATTTATTGGATGCATGGATAGAGAGTTATATTCTTGGAGAGAGAGAACATAGGCATTATTTCAGTGGGAGTGATAGTCACAGGGGGAGCATGAGCGATATGGCTTTGTTTTTGCATCAGAGTTCCACCATTGGGTTGGTCGTCATTGATGTCAACCCTTGAAGCAAGCCCGGTAGCAAATTCTGGTAGCCCCAACAGTATGGTTAAGGGACTTAAGTTTTTTTTAGGTATAAATGTATGAATATCAGTGTATTTTCAAGTGATACTACTATGGATGGATAATACACATCATTACATTTCTAGTGATATGTGGAACATCACATAACTCCTCACGGTTAGAGAGTTATGGCCATGTGAAGTTGGAGAACCCTCATGAGTTATCTAGAAGCCCCTAGAAGGTTAAATAAGTCATTGTTTGTGGATAAAGTGGTTGTAAGTGGACAAGTGGTTAGAAGTGGGTTATCCCTAAAAGAAGAAATTTGGGTAAAGCTAGTTAGAATATAAACCTTTGAGGAAGCCACTTGGAGAGTATAAATAAGAGAGGAAGGGTCTCCTATTTGCTCCTAATGAGAAAATTGAATATCTATTATTTGTGAAAATTTTATTGGAAGTACTCATTGATGCATCTGAAGTTACACAATTTTGAGGTAGCAAAGGAGGGTTGATGATGAAAGTTTTAGAGTTGCAGAATTACTAAAAACAAACCCTAGGTTTTTAGGTGTATGCGAGATACAATGGAGGAAGTCGTGTACATACACAAGTTGCAATGGATGAGAGTGCATACATATGTAGGCTGAAGAAGAAGAGGTCACCCAAAGTTAGGAAACTCCATGAAAGCTTGAGTAGATGAAGACGTTAGGTCTCTAGAGTCTGAAAGAAAGCTCCCAAGAATCCCTACAATGATCAGGTACAACAGATCTTTCTAAATATTTGAAAGGTATGTCATATTCTTATGAGTAGTTGGATATTGTTGTCTATATGAGATATGGTTATGGGAGATTGGGAATTTTCCCTAGAGATGTTTTTGGTTGTATGGAACTTACTGTATGAGCTAGATCTACATCTTGTTGGTTTGAGTTAGAGGTATATCTTGTATTTCCTGGTACATGGTTTAGGGTTTTGGTTGTGATTTGTTTGTGAAATTGTTGGTGTAGTTTGAGGCTGCATATCAATGAGGGTTTGATGTCTATTCCATGTGATGGTTATTACACTTGATCATGATTGTATACACATGTATGGCACATGACTAGAGAGACATAGATGCACTTGGTTAAGGGATATGTATGATGATGTATGCATAGGTCACAACTACAAATTGGACACAGTGACATGTTACAGATTGATGTGATAGAGGCAACAAAGTTTCTGAGTTTCAAAAAGGTGAAAACCATATCTTTCTAAAGGTGTACGTAGGTTGTAGTATAGACAGGTAGCATACATACATGGGCTGCACATTAGAGACATGTCACGTACATACGTGTGTTGCAGCATATACAAGTCCTGTATCTATTGGTATTTTTTGGTACAAGTTGATTACAAGTTATTGGTACATGTTGGTTACAGGTTGTTGGCACAGATTTGTAGATGTTTATAGTGGTATATCTCACAGTGACAGTGTGGTAGTGGTTTCATAATTTATTTGACACTTATATTTCAGGGAGGTTGGATGGGGAAAGGATAGGTGGTTGTAGCCACCTTCTGGTTGTATTCAAAGAACATAGGGGGTTTTAGCCTCTTTCTTGTTGTATCCAGAGAATTGGGGACTTGGAGCTTCCCTTAGGTTGTAGCCTGGAAATATAGGGGGTTGCAACCTCCTTCCGGTTTCATCTAGAAAACAAAGGAAGTTGGTGCTTCCAATGAATGTAATTCTTAAATACATATAAGAAAAATCATTATGTGGTTTTCTCCCGCATTGGGTTTCCACGTAAAAATACTTGTGTACTGTGTATATGTGTGATTTATCATTGCTCATGTTTAATTTATTTTTCACTTGTTGAATGATATTGGTAAATTGATCATAACAGTAATTTTTTTTTATATATTTGGTTAAAAGGGATTAAAAATCTATATTATTGATTCACCCCCCTCTCAGTAATCCAACACTAGGATCACATGTTCTGTGATTTTTGTGTTGTCTAGTTGAGAACAGATCCAAATGGACCAGATATGACCAACACCTCATTTCTAAAGGACAAAAGAGCCTCCACATCCCTTCTATCATGAAGTGCATACATGGGTGATGTCAATTCAAACTCCTCCAGTTTGAGTCCAAATTTTTTCAAAACAAAATCACTCAGTTGAAAAGAAGTACCTCCACCTGACATGTGGTCGAACAGATGAGCATGGTATAAATCATGTTCCTAATTAATGAAGAATATGATTCCATCGATAAAATCATAGATGAAACATCCAACGCTCTTACATTTACCAAACTTGCCATCATTTCAAGCCGCACAACCATCATCGACACAAAACCTTTATCCATTTCTCTATCTTTCCCTGACACTAATCTATTTAAGAAATGAATTTCCTTAATACGACACATAAATAAATACTACAAGTGTTTTGTCATTGAAGGATGAATAGTAAGTTGAGAAGTCTAAAAGTAGTAGGGAAAAAAAAATCATTTCTAAGTGGTTGTGAAAATTAATCGTCTCTATGTAGACTGTGTTTACTAAGAGTCGAGATCCGGCCTGGAATTTCAAATTTACCTTACCATTTAAGTGAAATTTTTATGATAGTCATTTGTTTTTTATGATCGTCATTTTAGTTTTTGGACATATTCATGAGTGTCAAATTTTTTTGTTGTTGTTTTTATATACAAACTTGAATAAATTAGTAAATAATAATCATAATAAATTTGTAACACAAAACATCTTAATGAAAAAAATATAAAAACAAGTTACAATTGTTAAAATGAAAGACATTTCAAACCTTTCACAACTTGCAATGTAAGGAGAAACCCGCAATACTAATATAAACATATTCATGACCATAAAAAGTTTGAAAATATTTGAATTCAGGGTAGCATGAGCTGCACTCCCACCCAAGTCCAAGTCATAAGTCCATGGCTTCTTGATCTCAAAAATTTTCAGGTTCGTGTCCAGTTACATTTAAAAACTCCAGTGGGAATGGAGCTTCAAGGAGAAAATAAAATATAGTTCCATCCAATGTCTACTCCAAACTGGTGGCAATTGTCAAGATCCACAAATGAGAAATATGGATAAACAAGGAGAAGAGTGTTGTTATCAATATCCAAGGGATTAGACTTGGCAATCTTGGTGGAAATTGATGGACAAAACCTGAGAATGGATTTGGCCAATGAGATTACTAAGAAATCCTCACGGGGAAACTCCTCATCATAACCTGAAACAATGCTCATAGAGGAGAGTAAATATTAAGTTAACCATATATGGATGGATACCTTTCTTGTGGAACTTCAAAAGAATAAATACTATTTGTTTTGGTGGGGAAATAG
>ML787101.1:328515-340335 GCA_009831015.1 Picea engelmannii
GTGATTGGGTCCTTGCCATCAAACTTCCTCATATCAATCTTAGGAACGTGGTTGGTCTTCAAACCAAAGTTGGAGTTTCTCCATTCTTGATTCACCTTCCTTGTGTCCTCATTATGAATTTCATGGGATGCATTTTCACTTTCGAGTGTCTTCTCTGTTACGAAATTTTTCAATACTTCCATGATCTCCCGTTTTAATCCATCCATCTTAGTATCCAACTTAGATTCTATTGAATCCATCAACTTAGCTTCCATTGAATCCATCTTAGTATCCAACTTAGCTTCCATTGAATCCATCTTCTTTTGTAGTTCATTTATGTCCCTACGCATTTCTTCACCTTCATCAAGAGTCCAATTAGGATTTTCTGGAGGCTTATTTGGTGTAGAAGGTCCCTTTTTTGGTGGCATGTTGGCCAAGTATCACTTTTGAATCTTGATTTTGAGGTGGTTCTGCTAGAAAATATTTATTATGTTCTATCTCCCAAGTTCCAGCCCTTCTAGGTATGAAACTTTCTTTTAGGTAGTTCTCTGATATTTCTTCTCTACAATTCCACAGGTCTGATCAAAATTGGATGTGCCAAGTGGAATTTACGGTAACTTCCTCACAACTTGCCAATTTTTGGCCTTTCTTGGAGATCTCATGTGTATAGCATGCCCCACACAAAATAATTGATATCAAATTCTGAAACTCACACCCAAAATATTACAGACTATCCATGATAAAATGAAACCAGTCCCACTCAATTTGGATACTCTAGTAAGAAGTTATGATTGTTTTACCTAGAACACCTTCTTGAGACTAGTCAATAGGACTAGTCCGATACCCTATCTTACACAAGGTGTATCTACAACTTTAAGATGACCCAGAAGCTAAAAAATTGACCACAGATACCTTACTAATTTCTGTAAATTCCCTCTAGATTTCAGGGTCTAAAACATTACAGAAACGTTTTTATAGCGAAAATTTCGCAATGACTCATTTCAGGATGATTCCAGAACCCTGTCTTGTACAAGTTGTATCTCCTAAATTATAAGGTATCAGGAGTTGAATTTTAAAACCAACATACCTTGATCCATCTACTAAATATCCTCCAAGCTGTGACTTCTGAAACATTGTAGAAAAAAAGTTATAGCAAAAATTCCATGGTGTCTCAGATGTTGCAGCGAAACCCCAAGACCTTGAGCTCTGATACCATATGTTAAGAACCAAACATCAATATAGAATAGAAAAACCTCAGGAAAAGTACTCAACGCCTTGAAAAAGAGATAATTTTAGATAATAAGCCTCTTTGAGGGGGCAACCTCCTTTTACCCCCCTTAATTGTTCAAGTACAAGATGATTCAAAATGAAAATGTCTCCTTGGTATATATAGGAGACTAGGAGGTATAATTACAACTAATGGCCTAAATCCGACATAAATAAAATAAAATTACTAATATAATATGCCCCAATTAAGGGGTAATGAGCCAATATTAGGGCTTAACATTGGGTTGGGTGTTTGCTTCTTGATATCCTACTTGGTTTGTCTCTATTTACATACAATAGAATTTTTATATCAAGTTGTTGTTCAGTCCTTGCATTTTCATTATTTTATATTGAAAATACAAAAATATTAGGCATTTTGCATTGTTGGCATTTGATCTTTTGAGTCCTTATCATTGATCTTAGCACATGTATAGAAATATTTCATCTTATTTGGAATTGCAGAACTAAATTGAAAATTGCATTTTGAAAAGCATATCATTTATTGGGAATTGAAGTTAGGACTTTGCATTTTATTCATATTCATTTATTTTACTTGCTGAGTCATAACATCATTAGTTTCACGAACGCACCTTTTTTGTGTAAGCAAGGCCACTAAAAGTGACACTGATAATTTAAAATTGATTAGAAACAAAAAAAAAATTCTAAGGTGCACAAACTATCTTTGGATTTAGAGCCTTGGAATAGGATTTTGTGAGTAAACTTATCCAAGGCTATTAAATGAACATATGTTTCTGACTAAGGGAGTGGTGAAATCCATTGTATAATTGGTGAATCTCGGAGGCTCCACTTACACTGGAGTTAAGCACAAGGTCGTGTGATTTTGGTTGAGGGGATATCCCCCCAAAACTTTCTTAGCGTCAGATATATTTCTAGGGATCTATTTGTATATGGGGATCTTGCTAGTACCTTTACCTCTATGAGAGGCAGTGATTTTGAGGTTTCGGGCTTTGTTACCCTACCCATACGGTGGACCTAACTTATGATTATTCTCCTGTGCATCGGTTATATCATGGTTGCTTGGTTGCTTGACATAGATACCACATAGGTTACCTGCAGGGGTTATTCTGCAGGTACCTTGGGTCAGATAAGGGTCAGACAACACATAACCTTTATGGAGGATTGCCTCTCCAAGGGGATGTAACTGACTGGTTTTTAAGCCCATGAAGACCCTTATAAATAATTATGATACCTCCAATATTTAGCAGGGAGTCTCATGCCCCTCTTGGGTGAGGCATACCTACTTTAGGGAAGGAGGCCCTTTTCAACCACTTTATCATGTTTGTGTGCATATTGGCCTTTTTTTTATTTTATTTTGGTTTTCTCTTTGATTATTAGTTGGCCTTAAAATTTTGTATTGTGTCTTGAGTCTTCATTATTATGGATAGTGGATCCCCCCTGACTCCCTCAGTTAGCGCTACCCACCCCATGGTATTTTCACATTTCATGGGGACGAATCAGTTTGTGTTTCCTAGTGGTATGCCAAACCATGATACTCAACCAATACCTTGGGCCTCTAATCATTTTTCTCATGGTATGCCAGACATGTCTTCGCACTTTCCATCCTCTGTCTTGTCTCCTTATGTGAATCCTATTTTTGGGTTTGGGGGCATGATGCCTCCTTATTCTCCCTTTTTGTTTGGTGGGAGTCATATCCCTCAAACAAATATTACAGTAGGAGGTTGGAATCCTACTTCCTACAAATCCACTTTTCTAGGAGCTCAAATGGGCTCAAATGGGCAGTTATTCTACTTATTACACTCCACCCATCTATCCTTCTTTCACTATGTTGGTTCCTACGAACGCTTTTCCCAAGGTGGATCTCCATCTGTCCTTTGGTGTTTCATCCAAGGATAGTCAATTTTATAGTATGGGAAAACCCCTTTATGAAGTTCCTTCGTCTGGGGGAAACATATATCCTCACATGAGTAACCCTTGTCATGTCGCTTTCTATTTGCAAGCGGCTTCCTCGGTGTCGATTCCCTTACAACCATTTATGAATCAGTATTGAGGAGGATATTATCCTCCCAGATAGGACCAAGGTGTATACCATAACCCTTCTTGGCCTACAATTTCCCAAAACCAGTCTTTCCTAGAACCTTGGTCTTAAATGATGCAAACAACCATGGCCACCAGTCCAGTCACTGCAAGTCATATTAAAATTATATCACCAACCTCTTCTAGTCATGTTGGATATTGGTCAACAACCTCTACAAGTTATGTTGAAGACCAACAACCAGTTGTTGCAATTCATGTTGGGGGCACAAATATAGTCATTTCTAGTCACACCACACATACATCATGAACCTCTGCTAGTCTGGTTGGGGATTCATCACCAACCTATGTTAGTCATGTTGGGGATTCATCATCAACCTCTGCTAGTCACGTTGAAGGTTCTCCACCAACCTATGCTAGTAATGTTGGGCATTCATCACCAACCTCTCTTAGTCATCTTGGAGATTTGCTACTATCCTCTGCAAGTCATGCTAGGAGCATGTCACCAACCACTGCAATTCATGCTGGGGGTATTCATATGATTGAGAATCCTAGACGTGTAATACGTAAGCCGAAGTTCCTTTGTAGGATTTGTGAAGGAGATCACCTTATTTGTTTGTGCCCTACTATTGTTGTGGTACCATAAGCGTGGTCCTTTCTTGAGGGCCCTTTGGGTTATAAGTTGTCTTTGGTTTCCCAACCCTCTCTGGTTGATACAATAGTCATGTTGATGCAATCTTCGGCCGACACCACTCCTATTTTTGGAGGTGATGTGTATATTGACCTTGTTGTCTCGCATCCTATTCAACCAATGGTTGAAGAAGTGGTAGTGCCGATGCAATCTTCGACTGATCCCACTCTTCTCTTGGAGAGTGACAAGTCTAAGGAAGTGACATTTTCAATGAATATTCAGTCAATCCCACTCTTCTTTTGGGAGGTTATGAGTCTTTCGACCATGTCCTTATCATTTCTAGTTATGTACCTTCTGCATTATGGAGCATTCCACTCTCTTCGAGTACTCTCCCTCCAAGTCTTCGAGAGGTTTCCTTTGACTTGGATGGTCTTGTGGGGTATCAAATTCCTTCTCCTATGCCCTTTAAAATAAGACTCATTCTTCGATACATAACTGGGAAGGTAACCTATGCAAGTTTTTTATCCTCTTTGACTTGGAAATCTTTGGGTTTTCCCAAGCTTGTGTCAGGCATCTGTGAGTTGTTGAATTTCGACAGAAGTATTGCATAGGAGCCTTAGCCTCCCCCATGAAATGCCACCTAGAAACCCCCCAACGTGTTTGATTTAAGATCTTTTCCAACTCTTTTAAAAAAAAAGAGAAAATATTGTTGAGTGAACTTGTCTCTTTCACAGTCGTTAATTTGATTTGAAAGTTCACGAGTCTAATTTAAGCTCTTTTTTTACTCTCTCAAAAAATGAAAAGATTTATGAGTGAACTTGTTTATTTCACACCCATAATTTGGATTTGAAAGGACATCTATTTGGTGCAAGTTTATTCCTTTTTCAAACCAAGTAGACTAAGATTAATAAAAAGGACATTTTTTGGCATTAAGTTGTAATTGCATCTTATTCTCTTGCTTGGAGTATTGAGCCTATTATCAGTTCTCACTTTTGTGTTATAATCCTTTCACCTCAACAGTTTGCATCATCATCCAAGCAGGTCCTTGTTTATATCCTTTTCAACTTGACACCCCATACCCAAGAGGAAACATTCCCTCGAGTGTCCATCTCCCACATGCAACTCCTTGTATTGAGCATAGGTATGTTCCACTACTGGAACTAGATTTCTTACTTGCGACACTCATTTCATCCTCTATATCATAACATTCATTTGACTATGAAAAAACAAAATAATATGGGCGGTAAAAGAATATTATCTTATATTGGTAGCAGTCGTGTCGCCTTTGAACATAACACAAAATTTTTGAGTTCACTTGTCATCAAAATTTTGGGTTTAGCATGACCATAGGAAGTTGAGCTCATTACACAGAGTTTACTCCCCCAACTGGTTTCTCTTCCATTCCCTATGTATATTTTTATTAATGCCTCATGCATCTCAAAGTTTCATCATTGAGTCTATGCGACTAGATTCTTCCATATGTCTCATGCTCTTCTTCAAAGGATGTCTATAAACCTGTGTCGGCCATTCCTCAGAACTCTTTACTTTTCATGTATTCCATACCCTCAGTGTGTCTCAAAGTTACATGAAGTTGTATTCCTATTGTGCACGTTGGTCCTACTTTCATCATTGGTAGGTAACCTTGAAACCAATAGTTGACATTTCATCATTGGTCGTTGAACAAGTGGTTTCCCTTGTGTTCTAAGACAAGAAATCTAATCACACATTGGGATTCATGCAGTGTCTTGGATGCCATTAGCCTTATTGGTGGTTTCCTCACCTTTGTCTATAGTTTTCCTTATTGGTTGTTATTCATAGGGTCTTTTTCATGTATATCTTGCATCTGGCACACGCGAAAGACACACAGGGTTGTTGGTTCTTGAACATGTTCTTCATCTGATTTCCTCCAAATCATCAAGCTCCTTCTTTGTACCTCGTGTTGAATGATGAGAGATTCCTCAATGAACTCCTTTCAATGGGTCTCCTTCCATCGACTTCAGCCCATCTATTCTAGAGATGAGACCTAGAGTCCTATGACTACCTAGAGGCTTGTAGTCATTGGTGGTTCTCTCTCCATCGACAATTGGGAATACATCAATGTCTCTTGATTGATGGATTCTTCAAGTGTTCAACCCCGACACCTTTATTCATACTTGTAATAATGTACTCGGTGCCTTGATACCTACTTTAATTATCGGTAGGTTGTCTCGCGTTTGTTAACGGTATAACTTAATGATCGGTAATCAAAGGGAGTCTCATTGTGTTTTACCTCAACTCCTTTATTCACACAATCTAGAATTGCACCTTTGGTGGATCATGTAGAATACCTGAATACATCAATTCATAGTCGCAACTTTCCTAAGTTGTTGCTATATTTCATTGGACCAATACCTATGTGACTTCAATGATAATCGGAGATTGGATTGTACTCCATTGTATACAAATATATTCAGATTGATTTTGAGACTAGTTTTATTGGGCCTTGTTCATGACTATGAAAACCTTTGGTGTATAGACACCTTTGTATTTCCTACTCATGTCCATGAATATTTTTTTGGTATATTTTCACATGGATTTGCAGTGTAATTCAAATTAGCATCCATGTGCACAAAGTTAGTACAGATTGTAATATTCTCATGGGAAACTAGTTCGTCTAGCTAGGTCTCCATTGCTCCACTTCTAGGTATTATAATTTATTTTGGCCATCACAGATACTCCTTTGACCTCAAACATTAAGGGGCATCTATTCTAGCAATATTTTCCTCACCTTATACAAATTTTCTCAAAAGGCCTTCTTCCATTTCCCTATGCAGACTTGAAGTCCATTTTTGCAAATCCCAAAGCTAAAAACAATATTTTTGAACATATACGCATCCTACCTATTATACAACATGCATATACGCATGTTGCACCACTACAACCCACGTACATCAGGTTTTGTGCCCAAAATTAAAAAATGGTGTCATATTTCCATGTCACGTCATGAGATCCATGATCCTTGACCTTCCATATACTGGAAACGTACCGAATCGACCCTTCAGTTCCACTTGAAGGCTATAAATGGGCCTCTAAGTTATAGAAAAGAGGAGAAGAATTCAACTTTGAGAGAAAATTTACTCTGGAGAAATTATTCACTTCATATTGAGTCTACATTCCTTTATCCTTTTAAGTCTGAACACATTATTAAGCCCCCAATCTCTTCCCTACTTGATTGAGAACCTCATTGTCTCTCTTATATGAGCTTGCCTTTGGTGGAGGATTGAAGTGGTGGAGGCCTAACTGGAAGGGACTTATTTTATCAGTTCCAAACCATGTCGACATGGAAGTTTGTAATTCACTCACTTCTGTTGATTACATTTTAATAAAAATACTCTTTTCTTGTCCAATTAATATCTTGCAACTACTTGAATTGTTATTCTATGGGAGCATTTATTATGAATGTTGATGGATTATGCTATTGAATGTCATAACATAATATATTCTCACCATATGATTGTGTTTCTTGGTTGTTGAGGACAAGTTGCAGGTATATTTCTTTGAGTCAAGTGCTCAATGGTGGACTTCAATGAACGTCTAGAAGAGGTAGGCTCTTTATCTTGTCTTATTAGCATATTTGTTTATATAACATACCTGAGATTAGAGGTGAGTTTTGCAGTCATTTCTGTATGTTGTGGTTTACCCCTAGCCATAAACATATTTTCCTCGTAACAAGCCTCTCCTCTACTTTCTTGTCTTGGCCAATGTTTCTTTTTAGTTTTTGAAGAAATAAGATCTCTCTTAATAGTCAATGTGTCACTTTATTTTGATGATATGTTCCTCCATAAAGAAGATGAATTTTTTTTAAATATATGCATGGGATCCAGTAAGTGGGAAATCTTAAGATGCTCCCAATATGGAAGTTCATAAAAGACATATTTCATTTTTATCGCAATGGGAAATTTCTCAACATAGGTTTCAAAGAATTCTAGATCATTGAACATAAGCTCCCAATTTGAATCGAACCTTTATGTAATATTCTTCTCCTTCTTTCTCTCATATGCTCTAATCCATTTTGTTGGTGTCATTATTGCAGGCCTTTGGGTTCCCTCTGGTTTACCATTGAAAGAAGATGTTTCTCTTCTATAAGTGTATTGTTCTAAGAGGAATACCCTAGAGGAGTCGTACACTATCTTTCATAGGTGGTTGGCACACCTAGCCTTCATAAGATTACAATAACCTTCTCAAGGTTTGACCAATACAAATACAAAAGAATATATTCCATAGTTACATCAAAATATCAACAAATTTGTAGACTTTGCACTTCATGCTTGAATTTTTCGGGCCAGGTATCCTCTATATTCCTTGTGGCTATTAAATCTATTGGGATTCACATAATTCATGAATCACTTTTGTGTGAGGCATGCCATCTCTGCAACATATCTAATTCTTTGCAATGAAAGAGCCTTTGAATCCTTGGGATTATAGGCATGTGCCTCAATATGTTATGAGGATCATGTGATTTAAGGCATATCCCTTTGTCTTCATATTATCATCTATATATTATACAATAATTCGGACATGCGTCATATGACTTGTACTCAACACCCAACATTTTCAACATTTGGTTTACCTCTTAGAAGCTACCGAGAAAGACATTATCACTCAAAATAACCTTATCTTTGAACAACTTGCAGTTAGTGGGAAATAGAAATGTACAATGTCATTTAATGTTCATAAAATTGAAAATTTTTAATGATGATTGTGTGACACAATTTCTCAAAATATAATGGATTTGATGGTCAGTTACCTCAATATTGCCGAGAAGCATGTGTTTGACATGGCAAATGTTTCTTTCAAGTTGTACAATAACATTGTTGTCCCCATCTAGGTAGACTTTGACTTACTAGGTCCAAAGAGAGGGGTGGTGGAAGCAGATTTTGGGCTTTCAAAAAAGGTATTAGTGATATGAGAATCATCCCCTAGCTCATCATTATGGAATGCATCTAACAACATTGTCTCCATGGTAGTCGTATCTCATAAATAATCATCCATACCAACCTCTATTTGATTGAATCCATTGCCAACTTGTGAAGAGATACTATTTTTGTAGTCATTCCTAATTGGTGAATCTGATGTAGTGGGAATTGAATAGGTGGTTGATTCAAACATTCTTGGTATGCTACCTCTCCGATTTGTGCTCTTATTTCATCCTTCTCTCGATTTGACATTGTAGTGGGGTGAAACGGAATATTATAGGTAGTCACTCATCATCAAAATTCTAATTTCAAAAATATTGAACATTAGTACATCAATGATATTAGTAAGCACAATGCAATTGTTTTATTCAAATTACATTATACCAAACAACTATTACGATCATTGACCAAGGATTGCAGTTGGAAGATGGCATGTTACAATTGGCAGGCTAAAGCGACTGTCCATTTTCATCTACCAACTTCTTGTGGTATGTTTCTCCTGATAAGAGCTTTCAATATTTTTGAACTGGTGGAATTTTTTTGCATTTGAACTTGATTATGAATCAGGATCCTGCAAATTTGGATACATTTTTATTCAGATTGACATGGATAAAATAAATAAATTCAATTACATAATCGAAATATAAATAAAATATGAACTTATTGAAGATGGAAAGGGAGAACTCTGCGATGGACTTTGAGCAATATGGAATGGACTGGAATTTGAAGAATTGGCCATTTGATATCATAAGCTTTTCTCCCTGCATTTGAGAAAAATAAGCAATAAATTTTTAAGAATAAGATGACTTTAAGAAAAAGTGTATATTATGAAGTACTGCAAGTCATGTGGATGCATCCTAAAATACAATTGAAGGTGAATACACTGTTTTATGTGCAAATAAAAATTCATATAACTTTTAAAGCATAACGATGTGCCTATTTAAACAAAATGCATCAGTGTGTCTATAACAATATAAAGCTCATGGGTGTTTAATTACTAACCACATCGGTTCTCAAGATTTGAAACAAATATAAAAATTATATGATATCAGTTCTCCAAAAATATTTAGTGCACCGATGCTTTGTCTAACCAAACACACTAGTGTGCTATATTAACAAACACACTGATGGTTCAAAAAACTTTAAAAAAAATGTGACTTTGTTTTTTTACAATTGAAAAGTAAGCGATAATTTATTTTTTGAAAATATAATTTCATAAATTCCTTTAAATAGTAAGAAGTTATTCACTATTTCATTATTTTGCCAAAATTTACAGGCGAGAGATTTGCATTAGATACATAATGGGGAGCACTGTGCAACAAAAGAATACTTTGGAGCAAAACAATTATTTAGAAGATCAAAATTTGAAGGGTATGGTGATTCACTCAAAATCCTTTTGGGAAAAAAAAATATTCAGAAGATCAAAATTTGAAGGGTTTTGTGATTCACTCAAAACCCTTCATAGTAAAAATTTTAAATTTCACTGTTGATTTTAATAATAATTTTTTTACAATTTCTATCCCTATTTAGATTTAATTAAAATTAAAAAAAAAAAAAATCACACTTACCTTAAACCCTTGCTTCTTCTCGCTTATGTGATTACAAAATTTCATCTTAGGTTTTAATGCCCTCTATCACTTCACAATTAGGGATTTTCATTTTAGGCATTTTAGATTTAATTGGTTTGTGTTTCTATATATAAGGTGTTTGGCATGTGATGCAAGGGAACCGATTATTGCATCAAATCCAAAAACTCTCGACCCTGTCACATTTTTAAATAAAATGGTTTCTAGTTATCGATGCACCAATTTGACTATAATTCACTGGTGCACTCACTAATAAAGCACACTGGAAATGTTGTAATGTAATTTTTTAAAAAAATCCGTTCATCGGTGTGTAATTTTTTTCAGTTATTTTTTTCGTTCTTAGTATTTTTTTTGTTTTCATTTTTTACACTAGTCGCGTTTTTGTTATTGATGCACCAATTTGACTATAATGCACTGGTGCACTCACTAATAAAGCACACTGGAAATGTTGTAACGTAATTTTTAAAAAAAATCCGTTCATCGGTGTGTAATTTTTTTCAGTTATTTTTTTCGTTCTTAGTATTTTTTTTGTTTTCGTTTTTTACACTAGTCGCGTTTTTGTTATCGATACATATCTCACTGTAGTAATTTAAAGTAATTTTTTCTTTATTTATTTTTTCTCGTCGGTACGTTCCCTATATCGAACGCACCGGTGCTTTCATATTATTAAAACGTATAGGAAGGAAGATTTTATTTTTTGAAGAAAATTATGTGATTTATTTATAAAATATATTTAATATCCTCTGTATTGAATGATATATGTTGTATATTGATAAAAAAAAAATGTGTGAGAATATTTCAAGTAACAAAAATTGTGATAACATAATGATAGCACATCCAAAAAAACAAAAAAAGACAAGTTCTTTGTAAATTCTATACAAAATTAATGTGTGTGAACTATATGTAAGTTTAAATAATATGTATTGGTTAGTGTGTGTCATGCAGAGCCACAAAATGAGGAAGCTCGATAAGATTATTTGTGATCTAAGAGAAAAAGAGCGTAAAAGCTTGATGGAAAAATTGCAAAAGCATGAATCAGGTGAATGAAAAAATACTATTCAATATGAGTTCTTTTTTGAATTTTCATTAATAATATACTTAAGAATATTAAATAACGTGTTTCAAACAATCTATTAATTCACACATGTTTAATGTTCTACAAGGACCAACAATGAAGGAACATAATGTCATCCTAAGAAAATAAAAATTATAGAAGATGTAAATGATGATGAATTGGTCCTTAGCTTATCTGGAGTGGTGTTGGAGGTTAATGAAAGGGGAAAAACTTTTACAAAACTATGAGGGATATAGTGGAATGAACGTATAGACGTACTTTCCACTTACAATACATTTAAATCAATCTAATGATTCCAAGAACTAGGTTATATCT
>ML787101.1:350540-379565 GCA_009831015.1 Picea engelmannii
ATGCTCCTTAATAGTCCTATAAATAAATGAAAGCCTTTTGTGTGTCCTACAATGCCCCACTGTCTATGATCGTCCGACACTGACAAAGACTTCTTTCTATGACTAGTGTTTCTGGGATATGACCTTATCACTAGAGATTCTAGATAGGGTATGCAAGGTGATAGTGGACAACGGAAGTACACATAATCTAGTATCCACATAAATTGTGGAGAAGATGGAATTGGAGATAGTTCCACATCCGAGCCCACACAAGGTTTCGTGGTTGCAAAAAGGACATCAGGTAACTGTCACTAAACAGTGTTTAGTTTAATTTAATATAAGGGGGATATATAGTTGAGATCTTATGTGATTTTATTCCCTTGTATGTCTTTCATCTTTTGTTTGGAAGACCATGTAAATATGACAGAAATGTTATTCATGATGGGAGAAAGAACCCATACACCTTAGAAAAAAATGGTAGGGTACATATGTTGCTACCAATCGAAGACAAGAAGGTGAAAGAAGAAGCAAGCAAAACTATACTTCTCATGAGTGAGAAGGAAATTCTAGAGGAATTCAAGAAAGAAGAAGACATGTAGTTTATTGTGGTAAGGAAACCTAGAGTCATTTTGACTAGTACTTCGATAGATAATCTACCAGAGGAAATTTATAAAATGCTGGAGGGATTTGATGATATAGTAGTGGACGAATTACCTTGTTCGTTGTCACCCATCAGGAGTATAAGCCATCACATTGAACTTATACCAGGAGCGAGTTTAGTAAACAAAGAAGTGTACAAAATGATGTTGCATAGAATGAAGAAGTTAAAAAGCAAGTCCAGGATTTGATGGACAAAGGGTTGGTTAGAGAAAGCTTGAGTCCATGCATTGTTCCAACAATGAAAATAAGGATGGTAGATGGAGAATGTGTACATACTCGAGGGATATAAAAAAAATCACCATCAGATACATATTTCCTTTACCGAGGATGGATGACTTGATGGATTACTTGAGTGGAGCAAAGTTATTTTCAAAAATTGACTTGAAAAGCGAATATCATCAGATTAGAATGAGGGAATTTGATGAATGGAAGATAACATTCAAGACGAATGAAGGATTGTATGAATGGATTGTCATGTCATTTGGTTTGACAAATGTGCCAAGTACTTTTATGAGATTAATGGACGAAGTCTTGAAAGATTTCATTGGAAAGTCTTAAAAGATTTCATTGAAAGATTTCATTGGAAAGATTTCATTGGAAGAACATTTGAGACATATAACTCTAGTAATGAGGAGGTTGCAACAAGAGAAGTTGTTGATAAATCTGAAGAAGTCATCTTTCATGAAGAAAGAGCTCATTTATTTAGGTTTTGTGATATCTTCGAATGAGTTGAAGATGGATCTGGAAAAGGTAAAAGCAATCAAAGAATGGCCATCACCAAGGAATATCTTTGAAGTCATAAATTTCCATGGACTAGATAGTTTTTACAGGAAGTTCATCAGAAATTTTAGTGGAATTTTTGCACCAATATTGGACACAGTCAAGAAAAGACACAAATATTTTCATTGGACAGAGGAAGCAGAGAAAAGATTCAAGTTGTTGAAGGAGAAGATAACCGAGCAACCAGTTCTAGTTCTGCCAGACATTGGTAATACATTTCAAGTGAGATGTGATGCTAGTGTGTTTGTGGTTGGAGCAGTCTTAAGTCAAGATAATAGACCGATTGCATACTTCAGTGAGAAGCTTAATGATGCCAAGATGAAATGTTCCACATATGGTAAAGATTTTTATGGAGTCATACAAGCGCTGAAGAAATGGAGGAACTACTTGGTTTTGAAAGAGTTTGTCTTATACAATGACAACCATGCTTTACATTTCATAACTCGAAAGGAGAATACGAACTAGAAACATGCGAAATGGGTTGAATTTATGCAAAACTTTACTTTTGTTATAAAGCACATTTATGGAACTGCTAACAAGGTTGTTGATGCATTTAGCAGGAAATGTTTGATTCTACAGGAGTTTCATGTGAGGACCTTAGGTTTTGATAACCTTAAGGACATGTACAAGGATTATTCAGATTTCAAGGATGCTTAAGAAGCATGTGAAAATCCTATTCTAAGGGACAAAAGCCAATGGATTGAATACCTGATCCGAAATGAACTGTTATTCAAAGGAAATCAGTGGTGTATCCCGAAGAGTTCTATGAGGGAGAATCTTCTAAAGGAAAAACATAGTGGAGGATTGGCTGGACATTTCAGCCATGACAAGACATTTACGCAGCTGAACAGTTTATATTATTGGCCAAGGATGAGGACAAATGTCAAGAAATTTGTCAACGGGTGTAGAATTTGCCAGCACACAAAGGGGAAAAGACAGAATATATGACTATATCAACCATTTCTAGTACCAAAGAGGTCGTGGGGTGCGATAAGCATGGATTTTGTGTAAGGACTACCAAGGACATAGAGAGGTTGTGATTCCATATTCATGGTAGTTGACAGATTCTAAAAAATGGCACATTCCATTCCATGTCAGAAAAACAATGATGCAACACACATTACAAACCTGTTTTTCAAAGAGGTTGTTTGACTTCATGGCTTACCCAAGAGTATTGTTTCAGATTGAGATACCAAATTTGTTGTTCATTTCTGGAGGAAATTGTGGAAGAAGATGGGGAGTAATTTATATTTTAGCTCATCATATCACCCTCAGACGGATGGAAAGACTAAGGTAGTGAATCAGAGTTTGGGATACTTATTGAGAAGATTGGTAACTGAACATCGTACACAGTGGGATCATATTTTTCCGCAAGTGGAATTTTCATATAATGACTCACCGAATAGAAGCACAGGACAGAGCCCATTCCAAATAATGTATGGAATGTAGCCAAGAGGAGTGTCTGAGTTGAGAGACTTGGAGAAGAATGAGTTCAAAAGTGTTGGAGCAAAAGAATTTGCAGTAGAGATGCAAGAGCTCCACAGTAAGATCAAAGAGTGGTTGAAAAATTCCAACCAGGAATATAAGAGCAGAGCAGATCAACATAGAAGAGAACTTCATTTTGAAGTTGGAGATTTGGTTTTAGTGCATCTGAGAAAGGAAATATTCCCAAGGGGAACGTATAATAAACTAAAGATGAAAAAGATAGGGCCATGTAAAATCATAAGGAAATTCGAAGAAAATGATTATGAGATAGAGTTGCCAGATGATGTGGGCACATCACCCATATTCAATGTAGTAGATCTATACCCTTATAGAGCAGATGAACCAAATGGAGAAAAGAATCAGAAAGAAATTCAATGGGTTAAACAAATTCCTGTAGCTGAAAATCCGTAGATGGAAAAGATCATTGATCAGAGAGTTAGCAAAAAGACCCAAAGAAAGACATATTTTGAGTATTTGCTCAAATGGAAAGGACACTCGATTAAGGATGTCAATTGGGAAGGTGAACCAAACATCCAAAAACATGGACAGATGGTGCAGGAGCCCATGAATAGAAGTTCATGAATTTTTCATCCAGAGGAGTATGATGCAGGAGCATCGTAAGCAAGCCAACAAAGCAAGCGCAAGAGTGGAGGATAGTTGGATATGCACCAGCGCACATTTTGAAAGCATTTTGAATCCGAAAGGATAAGACATTAATGTAATATCTTGAAAGGATGAATTCACATTTATTTTTTGAGTTGTAATGCAGATCTTGAGCGGTTGCTCTCATCTATTTGATGGAGGCATTTATTGTACTAAATATAAAGTAGTTGTATCTTTTATTTCAATTTGATAGATTAGAGTGTAGGAGGGAAAAATCTAGAAATATCCCTCCCATGTATTGTATTGTATCATTATTCTCATTGAAAGAATTAGAGAGATGTAGAGCAAGAGAATAGAAGAACAAAGATTGTAGAAGAGTGTATAAGAAGATAGTTGATGATGTAGAACCCATGTACAGATGCACTTGGATTAATATAAGGAAGCTTTGATCCAAATTTCATGGTGTTTATGAATTCTATTTACATCTATTGAATGGTATGTTTATAGTTAATTCCAGTCTCTGTTATGCATCTATTTCAATGTTGTGTGTGTATGTATGATTTCATGTTGAATGTATGAAGTATGTGAGAAGAAGAGTATGACTTTAAATTGTTTATCGTCCTGAGAATAACTGCAAGGAGTGCAGTGAAAGTCCGTAAGGAGTGCGTTGACAAGATTCTGAATTTTATCTCAAAGAAGCTCGGGAGGGATACTATTATTCTTATATTAGTAGAAGTGTAGGTATAACATAGAGTTGTGGAAGGAGTGCGTAGGTTGATTGAAGTAGCAGATTTTTCCAACCCAAGTGAGTGGTTGAAGAGTTACTGTTGCAAGGAGTGCACAGAACTAAGAAATTTAGATAGTCAGAGGTTACTGCGAATGTCACAAGGAGTGCATGCAAGAATCCTTTTGAACCCTTGATATTGCAGAAAAGTGTAAGCTAAGGAAGGATAGAGACTTCAAAGGATTCGAAGGAAGGACGGGTTTTGGAGTCACCTCATAGATTTGAGTTCAGAAGGAAGGAATGCCAAGTTCTTTGGCAAAAGAGTTATCAATATTTTGAACGGACGGTCGAAATTCTCAGAAGGAGAACTACCGATTCATCATGGACCGTTGGATCCAGTGGATCAGTGGAAAGGATAAAGCTGATAGTCTTTAAGCACTCACAAGCTAGGAGGAATAGTATCCATTGGATTTGGATCAACTGGATTCGTTGATATCTTTAGTTTAGATCTTGACATTTCGGGAGTCGGCAGTTGGAGCTTTGGGCCGACGTTACACAAACAGTCCTGACATCACGGAACACAAAGTCGCGATGTGATCATGGTCATCCATCAAGGAGAAGGCATAGGATTTCCATATATCGTCTTGGGGAGAGGTCCCACATCAGGTTTTGGGGTTTTGT
The DNA here is from genome assembly GCA_009831015.1 of Picea engelmannii. Lineage (NCBI taxonomy): Eukaryota > Viridiplantae > Streptophyta > Pinopsida > Pinales > Pinaceae > Picea > Picea engelmannii. Next base: position 355,453 of record ML787101.1, read on the forward strand.
GGATGTGGAGTGTTGGGTTTGTATCACGCCAATACCCCCAAAATCACAATTCGCGAAATACCTTCTCGGGAAAAGTTTGTGGTCACATCAGTTGGTCACATGGATAAGATTTCATGCCTACTGCTCGTTCACATAGGTGTAGCTCCTAAGAAGGACCTGTGGTTACAAGTGTGAAGATTCCAGCTGGGAATCGAAGAGCCATTTCGGCTCAAGGGGAGATTAAGAACGATCCTTAGACCGGGAGGTCAAGCAGAACCTATTGAGGTAGGGGTGTTGCGTCACAGATGGTTAGGTGATTAACCAACATCTGGACACAATTGGTTGCATGATCAAGAAAATATATACATCAATTGGTTGAGTAGTCGACAAAGCTATCGGTCAGAAACTCGACCAATAGTTGAATACAGTCGATCGCTTGATCGACCAACTAAGGAATCGACTATGGATTAGACACATGTATGGTTGATTTAGCATCCATTTCAAGTCAAATAGATAGTGCGGATTTGAAGGATTCAACTCTAACAACCGACAATTGTATGTGGACAAGATATTCTCGATTCCAAGGAATTTGGTTATATATTGAGGCTATTAATAGAAGACCAGATGGATCATTATCAAGAAACATAAGTATGATATATTCCAAGGATAAACATGGTGTGTGTGTTCAATATGCATTGTGATGTTCTCATCACAATGTGTTGTGCTTAAGTGTTGTAATGGTATCTTCAGACACCACCTCTTCTATTTGAATTATTCCTCTTCAACTATCTACATTTATGTTTATTGGTTTTGTATAAGGTAACACCCTCTTCCCCAAAATTATATCAGAGCAATTGGTTGTGACGTTGCATATTATCTACAAATATTGCTAAGTCAGATTCGTTGTGTGATAGACTCTGGGTCGGTGATTTGTTGACTGTAACCTATGAAGCAAATCAGATTTGTTTAGATATAGAATATGGCTTTGAAGATTGATATCATTGTTCTAAGTGGATAAAATTATGTTTTATGGGAACCAAACATGGAAACCCTACTAAAGAGTAAGGGAGTATGGAAATAGATGAAGACTACAATTCCAAATATAACAAATGATCAGACGAATTTCACTATTGATGGAAAGAAGGATGAGGTTGTGGGGGTCACCATGACCTATATATCATGGTAGATTCATTTTCATACCATCAGAATCGACTTCCCCCATCAAGTTAGGAAGAGTTTGAAGTCTTTATTCAACAAAGTGGATGAAATCCATGTCATGCAGTTAGAGAGAGAAAGAGTTTATCTCCCTCGATCCTCATTCTTTTGATAGAATTGAGGACTATTTGACACCTGTAAAGGAACTACAGTTGAAATTGGGTGAATGTGGAAAGGATTATCCTAAGAAAGACAAACAATTCATTGAGTTATTCTTGATGAATCTAAGAACACAATTCGACTTGTTCATTTCAACTTCCTACACCAACTAGAAGGTATGCAAAGAAGACGGCAAGGACTATACCTTTGAATTTTTCTTTGGCTTACTGATTAATGATAAAAAAAATACTACTTGATGAAGGGAAGCTTGATGGTAAACATCAAGCTCACTTGCTTAAGGGAAAGGGAAAGGTGAATCATAAGGAAAGAGGATTGTCTAATACCCCTATACAAAGACCATAATTCCTTGATTATAAAACTAAAGGACAGACAAATGAACCCTAGAAAAATCGAAAGAACAAGTTATGTCAGTATTGTTGAAAGATTGGACATGTGGAGAGGGACTAATATAAGAAGAGATATCACATGGAGAAGAAGTTCAAGCACCTTGAAGGAGACATGGTAGTTCTTCATTGACCTGCTGATAATTTCAGCTTCCAGGTTGGAACTTCTCAAGCATTACTTTCTCATTCTTAGTAGAGTGACTTGGTATTTGATTCTAGATGGACTCATCATATGGCTAAGGATGATTCCTTGTTCACATCCTTAGACCAAATTGTGGAGATAAATATCTATGTTGTTGATGACTTTTCTCTTGACATTACTAGTTGTAGTGATGTTCTCTATCAACATGGGAGAATTTTTTATGTCTATCATGTGCCGAATATTAGTCCAAAATTGTTGTCAATTTCTCAATTAACAAGAAAGATTGTGTAATTTTGGCCAGATCGGTTCTTTGTTTGAGATTTAAAGTGAGGCCAGTTGATTGTTTTTGGTGGGTTTCTCAACCCGAAGGACAATTTGCACAAGTTTTGTGACTCAACTCAACCCAACTCCAAACCAAATTCTCTTTTCTCTCACACTGATGAATGAAGTCAAATTTGGAATGAACGACTTAGAAACCTAAATTTTGATAGTTTGTAGTTGATGGACACACAGAATATGTTTGTTGGTCTATCTAAAATTCTCCCCCCTGATGGAGTTTGTAGAGGATGTGTGTTTGGAAAGCATCATCATACACCCTTCGACTCTAGGAAAGTGTGGTGAGCACAAAACCTCCTGGAGATGGTTCACAGTGATATTTGTTGCATCAATTTACCTTCCTTAGCAGGTGCAAGGTATATTTTTACATTTATTGATGATCTCTCTCATTTAACTTGGGTTTATTTATTGAAAAACAAGAGTCTTGTCTTTGAAAAATTCAAAGATTTCAGGACCTTTGTTGAAAAGCAATGTGTTCTACCCATCAAGTTCTTAAGATCATACAATGGTGGTGAATATGTCAATTGAACTTTTGATGAATACCTAGTTCGATATGGTATTAACTGATATATATCGGTTCCTCATACCCCTAAGAAAAATGGTGTTGTAGAACGCAAGAATCATACATTAGTCAAAATGGGTTAATGTCTTTTGCAGGGAAAAGACTTACCTCCCTGCTTTTCTGTTAAAGTTGTCTATTGTGCAAATTGTCTTCTCAAGTGCATATTGAATCAAGTTGTTTCTTATGTAACTCTAGTCGAACGATGGTGTGGAAGAAATTCCACAATCAACCAACTCCATGTGTTTGGATGTGTTTCCTGGGCTCATATTTTAGATGATTGCAGAAACAAAACAGATTCAAAGAATCATGCTTGCATCATGATGGGATACTCCGAAGAGTCTAGAGCCTATTAACTATTTGACCGTGTCAAATGATAGATCTTTATAAAAATAAATGCATGGTTTGATGAAAAGTATTATGGAATCAAGTTCTTGAATTCCTCCTTCGGATTATTACATGATGATCATTTTGACATTGTTTCTGACTCCGATTCTTTTTTTTGGTTTTTAGTCCTTCGACTGGATAGTCGAACTCTATTCATGTTTTGACTGGGTTGTCAACCCTTGAGTCAATTGTTTAATAGATTTATGTTTTGACTAGTCCACCATCTTATTTGACTAAAATTGATCTGACTTAGGATCGACCTTTTGATGTGCATAATGGTTCACGCCTTTCGTTTCTACCCAGATGGGTTGCAAAGATAATTGAAGCTACTATCCTTGATGTTGTTGATGCTTCTTTTGGCCGATAAAATCAAAGTTAGACATAAAATGATAGCATTGTTTTACTAACTCATGTTCATGAATCCCATGATCCTGTTACATACTTAGATACACAAGGACAATCTGAATGGGAGTAGGCTATGCAAACTGATATGGATTCTATGGTGAATAATCACATTTGGGATTCAATTCCCCAACCTCAAGGAAAGAATATTGTGAAGTGATGATGGGTCTACGAGACAAAATTTACCTATGAAGGTGTTTTTTAGCATCATAAATATCTCCTTGTCACAAAAGTATTTTCACAACAAGAAAGTATCAACTACACTAAAAACATTTCTCATGTTACAAAGATTAACTCTATTTTATTTATTCTTTCCCTTGTTGCTCATTTTGAATGGAATATACACTAGATGGATGTGAATAGTGTCTTTCTTCATGGAGAACTATCTGAAGAAATATTCATGGAACAACCTTGTGGTTTTGTGACAGATTCTAACCCATTTTTTCAACTTAAAAAGTCTCTTTATGGTTTGAAGCAAGTTCCAGGTCTGATAAGATCAATAATTTATTTCCTTGAATTGGTTTCAAACATTGTGAATCTAATCACAATTTATATGTACTCCATAGTCATGAAAACACCTTGATTATTGATGTATATGTTGATGACCTTGCCATAATTGGAAATAACATTGATCTCATTCCTAGATTGAAGAACCAACTTGCTAACTCCTTTGACGTGACAGATCTTGCTATTCTGCATTATTTTTTAGGTCTTCAAATATTACCCTTTTTTGGATGGTTTATTCATTTCTCATTATAAATATGTAATTAACCTCTTGAAAAATTTTAAAATGGTATATTGTAAGCCGTGTGCTACTCCTTTTCAATCTAGAGTTAGGTTGAGCATAACTTGTCAAACTCCCAAAGTCGTTCGTACTCTCTATCGAGAACTCGTCAACAACCTCATTTATATTACTCATGATCGAACTAACATTTCCTTTGATGTTAGCATGGCTTATTGGCTTATCTAGGACCCTATAGAAAGCCATTAGAAACAGGTCAAAAAAATTTCTCACTATCTCAAGGGTACCACTCATCTTGGTATCAAATATTGTCGAAGTTCAAATTCATTTGTCTCCTTCACCAACTGTGACTGAGTAGGAGACAGTGATGATTAGAAGTCCACCTATGGCTATGTGTTTTTCTTTAGCATTGGAACATTGGTTCTGTTGTGTAAGAAACAAAAGGTGGTCTCAATATTGCCTACCAAAGCATAGTATCATGGCATCGTTCATGCAAGTACAAAAGCAGTATGGATTCGCCATCTTTTGGGTGAAGTTGTATTTGCTATCCTGAGACAATTTCAATTTGTGATTTTTCCTGTCTCTTTTTATTCTCATACCAAGGATTTTCTTTGCAACACCCAAATCCTTCATCGAAAATGAATTAGCTAATTTTATCCTGATCACATTTATATCCTTCATATTAGGGCCCGCAACAAGCATTTCATCTACATACAATAGCAATATAATAAAGCTTCCATTTTCTATCCTTTTAAAATAAACACAGTGATCAGAATGACATCTACTATAACTTTTTTCTGTCATAAACCTATCAAACTTAAAATACCACTGTCTTGGAGATTATTTTAGTCCATACAATCTCTTCTTCAACTTGCATACCAAATTTTCCTACCCTTTAACCTCATACCCCTATGGTTGTTGCATATAAATCTCTTCCTCCAAATCCCCATGGAGAAAGTTGTTTTTACATCTAACTATTCAAGATGTAAATCTTCTACTTCCACAAGACTTAAAATAGTCCTAATTGAAGTAATTTTAACAACATGAGAAAGTATTTCATCAAAATCTACACCTTTCCTTTGTGCAAATCCCTTTACAAAAATTATATCCTTGTACCACTTTTTGCCTCCATCTTCTTCCTTCAACTTGTAAACCCATTTATTTTGCAATGCTCTTTTTCTTGTAGGAAACTGAACCAAATCCCAAGTCTGGTTATTTACAAGGGAATCCATTCCCTCTTACATGTCTTGCTCCCACTTCTTTTTAGTGTCTACTTGCATTTCCTCTTCATAACATTCTGGTTCACCAGAATCAGTCAACACTAAATAATACAATGAAGGAGAGTATCGTTCAAGGGGCCTACTTAACCTGGTAGATATTTGATCTGGATTTTATGAGTGGAACAAAATGAATACATATTATTAAAAGGTAATTAACACAGAATAACAAAGATATAGTAAAACTAGTTTTTTATTGAATAAGAAAATAAGTTGAAACTGTAAAATGCAGCGTAAACAAGCTTGCTGGAATGGTGGTGGCTTATCTCTGAGAAGAAATGTGATGGTTGCGCTCATTCGAAAGAAGATGATTACAATGAGGCTCTAAAGGCCATTTTTTAAATAAATAGGAATGCAAAAAACCTTAGACATCCAAAAACCTAACCCTAGGAGATGAAGCGCCAAAAGTCATGTGGGCCTCGTCTGGGTAAGTTAGTACATTAACTTCCTGGGGTCGTAACTTTTGCATACGATCTTCATTTTAGGAGTGTGATAGCTCGTTGGAAAGGCATCGTCAAGGAGATTCATTTTGTGGGATTGATCATAATGTAGTCAAGTTTTGAGAATCTTGATAAAAAAAAACCTTCATTTAGGCCCTCAAAATGGCCCCAGAAGTTAAAACTGCTAAAAGTAGTAAATTGCCAAAATTGCTAGAAAACTTTTTTGAGCCAGTTGGAGAAGGTGGGTGGCCACCGATATCCACCTAGATCATTACTACCTCCTTAGGAAGTAATGGTATCCATTTCATTGAGGTACCCCATCAGATGAGGAAATTTCTGTTGAATTTGGCCTCGGGTGAGCCACTTGCCTTGGTGCAGGAGCTGCCCTGCTTTGATGACTCGATAAAGATGGATCCTTTTCTATCGAGTGACCTTGATATGTGTGTCCATAATATGATCATAGGATGCCTATTGTATTCAATTGGGGTTGAGCTCTGTTGGTGTTAGTTGTCCTGCTACTTCTAAGGTGTCCAATAATGGTGGGAAATAAGGGCGAAGGAGATCCACGTTGAACACTAGGTGCGGGCGAAGGAAAGGAGGAATGTTGAGCTAAAAAGAATTATCCCCCATTTCCTTGGTGATGGTGTACGACCCATAAAAAAGTGGGAAAATCTTCTGATGGGTTCATGTAAGGCGTTCTTTCAGAAAGTGCAACCAAACTTTGTCGCCCACCTGAAACTTATGTGGCACCTGATGTTGATCATGGCATTGTTTGTACTTGTAATTGGACTTATGTAGGATATCCTAAACCTGTTGGTGGATGTGTTGGATCCACTCAATGAACCAAGTGGCTTTGTTAGCTTCAGTTGGAGTAGGAGATGATTCGGTCGAGGTGACCGCAAGGGGAAGTGCAACATCTATGGGACCCAATGGTTGGAATCCCAACCCCACCTGAAAGGGGCTATGGTCGGTTGAGCTATGAAGGGCTCAATTGTAGCTATGTTGTACATAGGGAAGGCTCTCATCCCATGTGTGATGGTTCTGTGAATTATACATGTGAAGGATATGAACAATCATTTGATTTAAGACCTTGGTTTGGCCATCTGTCTGAGGGTGGAAGGCCATGGATTTGGTGAGCTTTGTGTCCAACAGTGACTAGAGGCTCGACCAGAATGTGATGAGAAATTGACTATCCCAATATGATACAATGGTTTGTGGGATTCCAAAATGTACCCAGACTCGTTCAAAGAATAACTTGGTAGTGGCCTCTACTGTGATGTTCTTCTTGCAGGGAAACAATTGCCATCTTAGAAAAGCGATCAACAACCACAAAAACATAGTCATTTCCCCACTTGGAGGATGGGAGGCCCGACATGTAGTCCATTGATATGGATTCCCATGGTATGTCAGGACTAGGAAGAGTGGTGTACAATCCCTATTTCATAGTGGTCGGTTTGGCAATCATGCAGGCAGTGCAGGACCTGATATACTTGCTGACCTCCTGTCGAAGTTTCGGCCAGTAGAAATTTTTCTGTAGCATTTCCACTATCTTTTCAACGATGAAGTGTCCTACCACCTGACTATATTGGGATTCCCAAATCATATTCGCTCGCTCTCTTTATGGAACACAGATATAGCCCATACGACACAACAACCCATCTTGAAGATGGAAATTATTGACAATTGTGTTTGCCCCCAACATTTGGTAGGTGGTGGTGAAGTCTGGGTCTATCTCATAGAGTTAGGGCCATCCATAGGTCTCATGTCCGCAAGAGTCTAGCACTGTGATGAGTGTCCAGACTGGTGGTCTGCTGAGGCAATCAACGATTCGATTGGTGCTTCCTATTTTATACTTGATGTTTTGGTGGAATTTTTGCAAATATGTGGAACACTTTCGATGTTAGTTATTCTGCAATTTTTTGTGTGTCTGCATGAAATGCAGTGGCTTATGATCAGTGTAGATGATTGTCTCCTTCCAAAGAATGTAGTGACTCCACTAGATACAGGCTTTCACAATGGAGTACATTTCTTTGTCATAATTAGGGTACTTACAAACAACATTTGATAGTGTCTCACTATGATAGGCCACGGGGTGGTCATGCTGAGTGAGAACGATGCCCAAAGCATAGTCAGAAGCATCTGTCTTGATCTCAAAGGGATTTTACAGGTCTGGGAGTGAAAGTACTGGGGATGAACACAAGCACTTCCTCAAATCATTGAACGCTTCTTGTTGGGACCGACCCCACGCAAATTTTGCCTTACCACCACCCCTGGTTATTTGGTTGAGGGCCCATGCAATATGGTAGAATCCCAACACGAACTTGCGATAGAAATTAGCAAGGCCCAAGAAGCTCTAGAGTTCAGTGAGTGTGGTTGGGGCTGGCCAGTCACGGATGACTTGGATCTTGGATGGATCCACATGTACGCCATGTTGATCAATGATGTAACCCAGGTAATGGACCCTATCCATGTTGAAGGAGAATTTTTCCAAGTTGGTGTATAACTTGTGCTGTCACAGGGTGCACAGAACCCGCTAAATATGCTACAAGTGTTCATCCCAAGTCTTACTGTGAATGAGAATGTCATCCAGATACACCACTACAAAATTATTGGTGAATGGTCGCAGGATATCATCCATCAACCTCATGAAAGTGAATGGCGCATTTGTCAAACCAAAGGGCATGAACAACCATTCAAAAAGGCCTTCTTTTGACTTGAAGGCAGTCCTCCATACATCTGTCTATTCTATTGGGACCTGGTGGTAGCCAGACTTCAGATCAATCATACTGGAGTATTTGGCCCCCATGAGTTGATCAAGGAGGTTGTCTATTCGGGGAATCAGGTATTGGTTTATGACTGTGAATTTATTCAAATCCCAGTAATCAATGTAGAGTCACCAAGTTCCATCTTTCTTCTGTACTAGCACGATTGGGCTTCTGCAAGGTGATGAGATGGGACGGATGTGCCCCTTGTGGAGAAGTTCTTGGATCTATCATGTGATCTCCTCATTCTCTAATATAGAGTGTTGATAGACTATCCCATTGCGTAATGGTGCGCTGAGGGTCAGATTGATGGGGTGCTTGACCTAACAGTGAAGAGGTACCCCGGTAAGTGAGGAGAAGATATCTGAGTATTCTTCCACGATCTTATATACTTTCTTCTACTGTGTGGAGAGGTCAGCCGCAAAGACCCTGGATGTGGTTGTGATCTTTCTCTTATTCTAAGAGTGAATCACAAAGAAGAAAAACTTCCCCCTCTGAGAGATGACCTTCCTGCATTGCTTAGCAGAGATCAAGGAAATAGCACTAGGTGGGACTTCCTCGGGTATCCTATACAATTTCCTATTCAAGGCAATAATAACACTACGAGGCCTAGACTCATATACAACATGACGTATCCATAAATAAGGTTGTCCCAAAAGAACATCACAAACTTCGAGAGAAGAAACAATCACACAGTACCTCATCTTTGAAGGGCTTGATGTCGTATGAAAGTCGACACTGTTGGCTGACGCGGAGATCTCTTCCTTGGCAGAGACATCTAATGGTGCAGGGTTGTGGGTGCGATGTTTTCGGCAAGGCCAACCGCTTGATGACCTCTGTTGAGATGAGGTTCTTCTTCCTACTGCTATCAATGATGAAGTCCAGTGAGGTACCTTTTACCCACATATGTGAATGGAAAAGGCACTCTCCTTCTTCTGGCTCGTTTGGTTCACTGGGATGGAGATTGGTGGTAGTGGCGATGGCACTGGTTTCTGCATCAATGATCCATATTCCCCTTTCTGGTTCTGGCTCAAAGTCAAAAACCACATCTGATTCAGAGGCTTTCACTTCGGCCACCAGTGACTACTTTGAGCGGCAGTCAACAGTGTTATGCCAAGGGCTCTTATGGAAGTCGGACCACTTCTCGGTATGTTTCTTTGTCTTTTCGGTGTCCTTATTTTCTTGCAGCTTGAACTGGTTGTCTTGATACTGTCCATATTTTATCTGTCCTTTGTTCTATGGGTTGTGGCCACCCTTTCCTGGCTTTTGTTGTGAGGGGTTCCTAGGACCAAATTGTCACATCTTTTATTTGAGCTTTTGCTCAATTTTGATGGCATATCGGTAGGCTGCACCCAAGGATGAGATGTCTAGAAATTCCATTTCAGTCCGGATGTATCTATGCAGAGCACCCCGATACTTGAGAACTATATTTCTCTTTGAATCTTTGATACCCATCTTGGTGCACAAGGTATGAAAGATATTTGTGAAATCTGGCACTTCTTGGTCTCTTTCTTGCCACAATGTGGTCCATTTTGTACACAAGTTGTCATAAATTATGACAGGGTAGTATTGTTCCTTAATAGCATCCCTAAAAGATTCCCAGGTGGTTGTGATTATAAAAAATGAGGGTTCCTCTATTTCCTTTTTCTCACAAAAGGTTTCCCACCAATCTTTGACATGGGGAACGGCTTTGAGGAGCACATAAGTAATATTTTATCTATTCAAAAATTTATGGACAGAAAAATACCCTTCTAGTAGATTCAACCACTTTTCTACAGTATCTGCATCTATCTGACCTTCAAATATAAGAATATCGAATTTTATTTGTACCTTGAAGGGGGTGGTGCCTCCGCTCAAAGAAGATGCGTCGCATGTTGGTAGTAGCCAAAGGATTTGCGCGAAACTATCCATCATCTCATCCATCTGTTGTGTGAGGACTTCGTCAATCAATAGTTTGAAAGAATATCATGTCTCATCATCTTTATTTTATCCTACCATGAGAGGTCTCTTGGGCGTGGGAGATCTTTTTTCCTGAAGAGAAACAAGCTCGAGACCCAACTCTTTGTACTTCGACCTCGTTAGGGACATGCATTAAGACGACAAGTAGTAGACCTCTCTGATACCATTGATCCATATTTTATGAGCAGAACAAAATGAATACATATTATTAAAAGGTACTTAACACAAAATAACAGAGATACAGTAAAACTGGTTTTCTATTCACTAAGGAAATAAGCTGAAATTGTAAAATGCAGTAGAAACAAGCTTGCTGGAATGGTGGCGGTTATCTCTGAGAAGAGATGTGATGGATGTGCTCATTCGCAAGAAGATGATTACAATGAGGCTCTGAAGGCATTTTTAGAACAAACAAAAATTTCAAAAAACCTATACATCCAAAAACCTAACCCTAGGAGATGAAGCGCCAAAAGTCATGTGGGCCCCGTTTGGGTAAGTTAGTACATTAACTTCCCGGGGTCATAACTTTTGCATACAATCTCTGTTTTAGGCATGTGGTAGCCTGTTGGAAAGGTATCCTAGAGGATATTCATTTTTGGGGATCAATATTTTCATAGGAGATCATTGATAATCTCTATCCCGAAAACCTTCATTTAGGCCCTCAAAATGGTCCCGGAAGTTAAAATTGCTAAAAATAGTAAATTGCCAAAATTGCCAGAAAACTGTTTTTATCTAGTTGGAGAATGTGGGTGGCCACCGATATCCACCTGGATCAATATTATAACAACACTTGCAATAATTTAAGGTATATTCTTCTCTTTTTATTGTACAATTTGATTTTATGGTACCTTTGGAATTTATTTTTCAAGGATCTCATCAAACGTTATGTATTCTGGTTTTTTTTTCTTATTTCTTGCCCTACAATTGATCTTTGTACATGACACTCTCATTGAATATGGATTCTCTACTCCTAATGATTTTTTGATTTTCATAATCCCATAAGCGATAACCAAAATCATTAACATCGTATCCAATAAAGGTATATTTCTTGGATTTTGCCTCAAAATTTGTTCTATTTTATTTATCAATATGGACAAATTCTTTACAACCGAAAGTATTCAAAAAAGAATAGTTTACTTTTTTACCTATCCATGCCTCCTCTGGAATTATACCATCTAAAGAGCTTTAGGGTCCTCTGTTTATTAAGTAAACGACAATATCTACAACATCTTCCCAGAACTATAAGGGAAAACTAGCATGCAATCTCATACTCCTTGCACGCTCCAATTCATCGTTTCTTACACACCATTTTATTATGGTGTTACTGGAATTGTATTCTCTCTATGAATCCCATGGTATCAAAAATAATAATCAAACTCCTTGTTGCAATATTCACCTCCATTTTCTGATCTGAGACACTTCAACCTTTTTCCTATCTCATTCTCAACCAAAGCTTTCCATTTCTTAAAAGTATCAAAAACATCAATTTTTTGTCGAATGCAATAAACCCAAGTTTTTCTAGTTGCATCATCAATAAAATTAACATAATAACAAGAGCCACCAAGAGGTGATACCTGAGTTGGTCCCCATATATATGTATTCACAAGCTCTAACCTTTCACTCTTTTTTTCTTTTCTGATTGTGAGAAATATGACTCTCTTAGTTTTCCATAAACACAATGCTCACAGAAATTCAAATCATTTTGTTTAAGATCTGGCAACAAATTTATTTTGTGAAATATCTACATCCCCTTCTCACTCATGTGTCCAAGCCTATGATGCCACAATGTTGTATCCACTCCTGTAGAAGCTATATATATATATAAGAGTCAGTATTACCAGTACATAAATACAATGTACACACCTTCTCTCCTTTTTCTATCACCAGTGATCCTTTTGTGACCTTCCACACCTTATCTACAAATATAGATATACAATCTTCACTTTCCAAGTTCCTTGTTGAAATTAGATTTTTCCTTAGATCTGGAATGTGTCTTACCTCTTTCAACAACCATTAGTTTCCATTCCTTTGATTTATATTTACTTTTCCCATTCCAACAATTTTGCATGGTGTATCATCACCCAAATGAACCTATCCAAAATCACCTTGAACATAATCTACAACATGTTTCTTATGGGGTGTGGCATGAAATGAATCCCCTGAATCTACTAACCAAGACTCATAAATATTATCTATAGAAATAATCAAAGCATCTTGTAACAAATCACCTATTACATTTGCTTCCTTATTTTTCTCATGATGTCCATCTCTTTGTTTCTTTGGAGCTATGTAGTCTTTCTTCATATTTCCTTTCTTCCTACAATTCCATCCTTCCTAAGGATAACACCAACAACATCATCAAATTTTAAAGTGTTTGAAACATAGACAAAGTTATTTATAGCCATGACCAAGCCCTTCCAACTTTTTGGCAATGAGCACAAGATTAGAAGAGCCCTAACCTCATCATCAAAGTTCACTTTTACAAAACTTAGCTGATTAGTAACTGTATTAAATTCATTTAAATGATCTGCAATAGAGCCACCTTCTGACATCTTCATATTAAATAATATCTTCATTAGAAATACCTGATTGGACACTGAGGGTTTTTCATACAGTTTATCCAATGCGTCCATCAACTCCTTCATTATCTTTTCTTTCAAAATATTGAAATACATTGATGTTTCCAAGATCAACCGTATCCTTCCTAGTTCCTTTCTGTCAAGAACCTTCCATTCTTCATCCTGCATGGTCGTCAACTTCTTTTCTATTCCACCCAATGGTAGGAATAAATCATTCTAATATAAATAATCTTCCATAACTTGTAGTTTTTGCTATTAAATTTCTCAACCCTAAAATTTCCATCTTCCACCATTGTTCCCACTCAAACTAGATACTAGTTGTTAGAAAAAACAGGACTGCGGAGTAATAAAAAAAAAATGAAAATAAAACATAAAAGATACACAATACTATGGAGACACATATATATGTGGTTCGCCCAGTGTGGGCTACGTCCACCAGAGAAATTTCCATGTCCTTCCTTTTTTATTATCCAACAAATGAAGGGATAGAACCTACAACACACCCGCTGTAACTTCCTCTTCTTTCTCTCACAGTCTCCTCTCTCAGAATATGATATTCACAATGATACACAACCATAATACAATTCCCTAATAAAAGAGGGTTTCCTTCTAGGGACAAAATCCCTAACATAACTTCTACCATCAGATCCATGACCTTATAATGAACGGTTCAGATTTACTATGAAATTACAATATACATTTATAAGGTAATTTTTCCTTCGGGGTCTTTTCCCCGAACCCCCATTAGGGAACCCTATCCCCTACACCCCTGCTTGCCCCTGGACCCCCCATCTGGGGGGATGAGCCCCCCGGACCCTGCAAGGGGGGAAATCCCCCCTGCAACCCCCCGGGTGGAGGGGTGTACAAAATTCCATGGTGTATAGTCCTCATGGGGTATACACACGGCTAAAAACAAAGACCTATGAAATAGGGAGATAATCATTCTCCACAGCCAACAACACAAACTCTCCCAACTTCAATTTTGATACCACAATTAACTTCCTCTGATTACTACTCAGCAACGTTACCTCAACATTTCTAGTGCGTAGTTAACATCAGACTGTGTAGAAACACTTGAGGGAATGTGCAAAACCCAAACTAGTTTATGTAGCACCACAATCCCTCATGTTTAATTAGATTATAACATCAGAATTAACTCAAACTAAAACTATACACACTAGCATGCAGAGTACTCCAACATTACAGAGCGTAAGGCCACTCCGATCATGCAAACACTACTTCATGTATAACCATACAGAGCACATGAATGCCACCATGTACATAATAGTTTTGATTACACTTCCAAGTCTTACTTTCCTGTGTGCATAGACTATGTTCCAATGCACACAACGAATCCAATCACTTGTGCACACAGACCACTTTCCATGCACATTATATTTCTAGCCTCACTTAGAAACCTCCTTACCAATTACCAATATTATCTTAAGAGAAATTACTTATCAACTAATGTACTTAGTATGTACAACTACAATATTGAATAACCACATTGCACTTACATGAATAAACAACATTAAAAAAAATAACAACCATTACTCATATGTAAAATCATGCAAGAGATAGACCATAACAAATACAAGTAAATGAACATGCATTAAATATACAAGTACATAATACCACTTATATTTCAAAAATGTCATCAACTACGTGTATGACTTAGACGTTCCTCCCATCCATAGACTCTCTTGCTCATAATATTTCAACAACAAGTCACCCACAAGATGGGGCTCAAACTCCACCAAGGAAAAAAGAATCCAAGTGTCAATCTATAGTCTAACAATCAACATAACTACTCATTCCAAGGTGCTAACTACTACAACTAGCCTACAGTCCCTCATTCCACACATGCCTCTCCCACCCCAGGAAGTGTGCCCCTTATCTGCTCAACAATCCTTTGGATGCCCCCCTTCCCTTTTAGGGATTTAACAACATGACAGATCAGGAAGTCTCAAATAACTGAAACTAATTACCAATGCACTAGGGAGCGATTCCGAGAAAACTCTCACCTATAGAGGATGCTAATGGGCCTGACAACCCACTTCTTCCACAACAAAACTCTCACCTAGAGAGAATTCTCATGAGCCTCACAACCGGCCTCTTCAACAACACATGTGCTTGAAAACACACCTCTTCGACAAAACAAATCTTTTCCCCAAGCACATGGATATACAAGACAAGTAGTTACAACAAGACATTGACTCCTTCACCGAGGAATTTTTTTCTGAATAATCAGTAAATAATGGATGATTCCCCCAAAACACACTAAGGCCAACAATATATATTGCATGCCTTCAATTAGACACTTGTCACCTTTGGAGCTAATTTTAGCCACTAGGTGAATTGTTCCCATTATTCAGGAACTTAGAATAAATAATATATCAGTAAGATTCACTTTTTGGAATATTAATAAAATATTCCCTCTTTTCCCTTTTTCGATGGAGTTTATCCCCCCATCTCTTTTCGTCTAGTCTGTCTATGTAAAATGATGTTATTTTATTATTAACTTGAGTATGCTACAATTTACAAGGATAGGGGCACTAGCCTATTTGCATCCTAGCTCGCCAGCCCAATAATCACATAGGCTCTTTGGCCTCAAAATATATACATACATATATATACATCACATTCATTCCCGCACATTTACTTGAGTGAGCGCAACACTGTGGAATATGTGCACCCTCCCTTGTTGAGTAATCCACATGCACTAGCTCAGGTACATGCAACACTATTGAATGTGCACACCATTTTATAACTCGATTTTTTGACTTTGAAAGTCTCTTTATGGTTTGAAGAAAGATCCTAGAGATTGGTATGCTAAGATCAACAATTTGTTTCTTTGACTTGGTTTCAAACTTTGTGAAATTGATCATAGTTTATATGCACTCCATACTCATGGAAACACTTTGATTATTGATGTATATGTTTATGACCTTGTCATAACTAGAAATAACATTGATATCATTCTTAAATTAAAGAAACAACTTGTTGACTCCTTTGACATGACAAATCTTGGTATTTTGAATTATTTTTTAGGTCTAAAAGTATTACCTTTATTTGATGGTTTATTCATTTATCATTCTAAATATGTAAGTTATCTCTTGAAATATTTTAAAATGGCAGATTGTAAGCCTTGTGCTACTCCTTTTCAATATAGAGTTAAGATGAGCATAACTTGTCAAACTCCCAAGTTCGATGCTACTCTCTCTCGACAATTGATCATCGACCTCATTTATATTACTCACAGTTGACCTAGAATTTCCTTTCAGGTTAGTGTGGTTTATTGGTTTATGCAGGACCCCAGAGAAATCCATTTTAAACTGGTCAAAATAATTGTTCTCTATCTTAAGGGTATCACTCATATTGGTATCAAATATTGTTGAAGTTCAGATTTGTTAGTCTCCTTCACTGCCTCTAACTAGCTAGGTGACATTGATGATTACAATTCCACCTATGGATATGTGTTTTGCTTAAGCATTATACCATTGGTTTGTTCGTGTAAGAAATAGAAGGTAGTTTCTATGTCAACTATTGAAGCAGAGTATCATGGCGTCATTCATGCAAGTGCAGAGGTAGCATGGATTCTCTAGCTTTTGGGTGAACCTGGATTTCCTATACAGACCTTGAATACACTTTACTGTGACAATCATAGTTTGATTCAGGTTGCTAACAATCTTGTTTCCCACATTAACATGAGACATGTTGATCTCCATGCTCACTATTTGAGATAGTTGGTTCAAGAGAAAGTTGTATCTCTTATCTATTGTTGAATAGATGATTATATTGTTGATATATTTACTAAACTCTTATTTGAAGATAATTTTTTCAAGCTTCATTTGATTCTTTGTCTTTAGGAAGTTGCAATTATGGGGGGGGGTGTCCTAATCCATATTTGTGTGCTAATGGGGTGGTGTTGGAACCTCATGTTCTAATGTTTCATCACACTTCTCCTAGAATTAGTCGGTCGAGTGATCAACCAACATCTACACATAGTTGGTCAAGTGATAGACCAAATATATACATCAATATGTTGAGTAGTCTATAATCCTGTCAGTTGGGAAATTTACCAATAGTTGAAGACAGTTGGTCAATGGATCAACTAGACAAGAAATCAAATACAAATTGGACATGTGGATAGTCGATTGTAACACTCGGTTTCCCCCATTTTGTAAATATAACTATATTGGCCAAGAGACTATGGAAAACTCAATATGTGTGAATGTTTGATTTGATGGACCTTTGTATAAAAGGTTGATGAATGTAAATTCTGTTATTTACTACAAATACGGATAAGTGTTGCCTGACTGTAGGACGGGGGGTGTGCTAACAGAGACCACTAATTAAATGAAAGAGATGGTGAAGGGAACTAGGACTGGTTGTGTTAACCTCCACCAGACCAGTACTTTTATGGATTTAATTTCTCAGGATCAGAACAACCCTATGACCCAAGAATGAATTATAGTCAGGCTGGTAGGTGGGAAGACCTCCTCAAGCATTAATGAGGGGATGGGGTAGACCACCCATATGTAAGGCTTCTAGACCTGACCATAGGTAGGGAGTTGGGGCCACACACAATCTTGTTGAGGAAGGAAATAAAGGAAGGCATGGTGGGCAGAGGAGGGACCTGCGAAGAGTGCAGAGATGAGAGCCTAAGCTCTTGGGTTCGAGGAAGAACTATGAAAAAGAGTGATTTTTGATCATAATTAATAGAGACTAAGTCAGTAGAAGGAGATTAACCTTTGTCCCTATCTATGACGAAGTCAGTATAAGGAGAGTGACCTTCATCCCTGCCTATTATTGATCTAAGAGAAGGAGAGTAACCTTCGTCCCTATCTATTACTATGCTGGGAGAAGGAGAGTAACCTTCATCCCTAACTTTTGTTGAGCCGGAAGAAAAGATTCAATCTCAAAGAATCATGTCCTAGCTCGGGGGTGGCTAGTGGTAAATCCAATAGGATTAATTGAGTCTATGGTTGGGTGGAAATGGGCACCCCTTCTAGCAGTCACATCATGTCTTCTGGTTCTGATAATTATTTTCATACTTTGTGTATTGAACTGGGATAATGGATGAATGCATGTGTTTATCTATTTATAGATGGTTTTTGTATTGAATGGTTAAGTTATGTGTATGCAATTATTTCCTTGTGAACTCATGCTTCTTATTTATCATCTATATGCCCCAGCTTAGCCCTCAAAGTGTGATGGGACGTAAACCTGTACGAAGGTCGAGATAGATAGTATTTCATATATTTGGCCTTGTCTATCTGAGGAGGATATCTCCTTCAGATTCCTTGTTGCGTGACTTGGATGTCATGCCCACATTCTTAACACTTTCATGATGAAGCTCAGGGAGGATAGCGAGTATTAAGTCTTGAAATGGAAGATTCTTTCATTTGGAAGACGAGCGGGTGAAATCTATTTGGGAGGACCCATATGACCAACACCTAGGAACCTTAGGCTAAGCCTAAGGGAACCAAATCATTTTGGATTCATAGCTCTGTAAGTTTGGGACTTAGGAGAAATGTCGACCCTATTAGTCATATACTGGTCAAAGGTAACCTGGAGATTCAGTTACCGACAAGTTAACTGGAAATAGACGGTTTCCCAAATAGTTAGATGAACCTGTCATACCGACTAAACTGAGATCCAAATCCCCATCATGAAGTAGTGCGAGCCACCGATCGAGAGTGTTCATGGGTCCCCTGAGCCATTGGATTTACATTGAGGTAACCTTATACTCTGGGAGGATGGAGATGCTATAGCATCAAACTCCCCGAATGTCAAAGTTACAAAGTAAAAGGAGAACCATAGATTTGGGGAGATCGTTTGGAGCCCCTCCTACCGTTCGATCATTCAGGGGGAGGGACCCACACATGGTACTTTGACAAACTCCTACTTTGGGATAACAGAGTGGTAGTAAAGAAAAAACTCCCAAAGGCTAGAGCCGGGAAGTAACCAGGACCGTAGATCTAGGGATTCTTTGGGTTCTTTCCTAGCCATCAGATTTACGATGTATTCAACCCGATGTTGACCGCTTTAGGAGGATAGGGGTATTGCAACGTAAAAAATCTTGAAGGCTAGAGTTGCGAAGTATTGTGGACCATGGATCTAAGGATCCTTTTGGATGCCTCTCGACCGTCGATATTCGAGGGACGCGTGGCCCTAGATCCTTTATTCTGGAGACTTGGTACACTAGTGAAATTAAGGTGTGGTGTGATGATAAGATTCAAAGCCCAAAGTAATGAGATTCATTGGTATCAAGGGTTACATGGACCTACCTTGGTCATGATATCAAAAGGCATGAAGGACGATCAGTGCAGAGTGACATGGTGCAGTGAGGTCACCCAGGGTGATGTGGACCTAAGTTTGACGTGCCACCTGTCACTTGGATTCATGTGTATCACACACCCTATAGACCCATTAGAATGTGACATGTGTCACCCCTGTCCCTTTACATGTGTCAACCCCTGGTATGAGGCCACCTAGTCAGAGTGGTTGGTGAAGTGACCAAAACTACGGGAGTCCAGGACTTCAGGATTCCAGAGGATTTTGGGTGTAGTATTGTACAAAGTCCAAAGGGACCAAAGTGTCGAAGTGTTGGAGTAGATCCTAGCCATTGGCATAGGAAGTCATGTGGAAGTGTATTGTTAACTCTAGAGAAGAGACACTCTAGAGAAAATGATGTGAGGTGTTTCGAAAATCCTCGAAGCCTAAAGTAGCAGAGAAGATATAAGTCGTCCGTTGGTAAGGAAAAGTGTCCCTAGATCCCACGCTCCGGAGAAGAAGTACTTCGGAAGAGTTGAAGAGTGGAGGTGTGAGAACTCCCAAAGGCTGGAGTCACAAACTCATCTCAGTCATCCGTGAAGGAGGAAGCGTGGCAGAAGATATTCCAATTCGAAGACAAGTCACTCTGGAAGAAAGTGGAGTTGGAGGAGCCAGAACTCCTGAAGGCCGGAGTGTCAAGGTTCATCTGAGCCATCCGTCAGTAGAGGATAGGTGTCATCATATCCTTTTCTTTGGAGGATAACCACTTCGAGGAAAAGTGGTGTTACATGGGTCAAAAAATCCTGAAGGTTGAAGTGTCAGAGTTCACCATGACCGTTGAATAGAGGAGGATGCATGTCAGAAGATCCGACACTCCGGAAGGATTTCACTTCGGAGGTTTGCGTGTGTGAAGAATCGAGAACTGTCGAAGCCTACAGTCCTAAAGTGAATCAAAGCAGTTGATTCTCTTAGGACACATGGTGACATATCATGAACTTCAAATATTTTCCACTTTGGAGAATTTGTGTGGTGTTTGCTCAGAATTTCCCGAAGTGTTGGGACCCGAAATTGCTTTGGGTCATTGATCTTAAAGGAGAAGAATGCACCATTGATTATCAAGGAACACATGGAAGACGAAGTTCCATTCCATTATAAATCCACTTCAGAGGATTTGTGGAGCGTGCATGCGGATTCGGCTGAAGCCCGAATTTCCAAATGAAGAGACTGGGTTGTAGATCTCAGTGAGGAAAAAGGATCGTTGATCATGTTTTTGTGGTTCTGGAGGCTTGTGCCTCTAGAATAATTGGCCACAATGTGAGGAGAGAATGCTCGAAGAGATTTAGGAAGCCATAACTTGCAACCCAAATCTTGGATTTGAGCCTGGTAGCAGTGATTATAACGTTGTGGGTAAGTAGAAGAGGATGAAGACCTCAGACATAGGATATGAGATGTTAAGGAGATTGAAATTTTGATGCCCCATCCCTAGGAAATATACTTAGGGGTTGGGTGTGTTACATCAGCTCAATCATCCTTATCGAGCTAACTAAACAACATAGATTTTATGGAGTCAACTCTAACAATCAATGGTTGTATGTGGACAAGATCTCCCCGATTCCAAG
This sequence comes from Picea engelmannii, assembly GCA_009831015.1. Taxonomy (NCBI): domain Eukaryota; kingdom Viridiplantae; phylum Streptophyta; class Pinopsida; order Pinales; family Pinaceae; genus Picea; species Picea engelmannii. Next base: position 376,630 of record ML787101.1, read on the forward strand.
GAATTTGGTTATATATTGAGGCTATAAATAGAATACCTAATGGGTCATTATCAAGAAACATAAGTATGATATATTTCAATACTAAACATGGTGTGCATGTTCAATATGCATTGTGATGTTTTGATCGCAATTTGTTGTTCTTACTTGTTGCAACAATGTCTTTAGACACCACCTCTTCTCTTTGAATTTATTCCTCTTTGACTATCTACATTTTTGTTTATTTGTTTTTTATCAGGTTACACCCTCTTACCAAACATATGGGATCCACCTTCCAAACCACTCTCTCCATCCCACTTAGTATTCCACTGAAGCCATCAGTCTATATTGTATCCACATGTCACGCCTATTGGAGACTTATTGAGTTTTTTTTCAATAAGTTCTTCAAGCACCACCCACATATCCTATAGTGTTAAAGGCACCCTCTTTACTTGGTATTTGATGTTTAAGTGGGAAATGATTTAATAGGAATCTTGTTGGTTGGTCTGAAAAAAACCTTCATTATTTTTTTTATTCCTTGTATGCCTCCTAAATAACATACAAATTTGAAAGCACCAAGGGAATTTGATCTCGAATAGATCATTATATAATTTTCCATCTACCTTAGTACTTTTTGGGTGGTCTTATCAAATAGAGTTATGGGGTGAATCAAAATTCATTTTAGTCTTTTTCTTTGGATCTTGTGGTTGTGTCCTTCGTCGAGTTTTAGTCATCATGACAAGGAGTTTTAGTTTTCATCAGTCACATCCTTCTAATCACCATCATCACCTTGAAATTTTAGTTCCATAAGTTGTGTGAAGTATCTCTAGCTATTATTTTACCTGTCCATGTTGTCAAATCAGTTTGTGGTTTGGCACGGCAAACTGGTTGCAGAGGATAGTTGGTGATTAGACCACTTGTAGGCGTTCCTGTGCAAATATGAAGGTATAAACATTCAGCTCCAGGTTACCAGGTACTCTATGAACATTTACACCTTTCTTTAAGGTTTGGAAAGGGATGAGTGGTTGTTTCTCTTTGTGGCACTGCGAAATGATGATTGGCACTGCAAAATGTCTTGGATGAGGGTTGGAGGTTAGGCACCTTGCAGGCATATGAGTGAAAATATGAAATTAGCAGCATCAACCTCATAGCCATTAGGTGCTCCATGAGATTTTTTGTCTATTTTGGAGGTCAGGAAAGGAGTGCAGCCGCTTGTGTTCTCCTGGCACTGTGAACTGTCACAGGTGCTATGAACTCATTTCCTGTAGCATACGTGTCTAAAGATTTGATCATAAATAAAAAAAATGGCGATGTATGATTTTCTAAAATTGTTTGTGGAGGATCATGATAATGTCATTGACATGCTGTCCAAATTTCGGCCTGACCTAGTCTATAATTCAAGAAATATAATCAAAACACCATTGCACTACAAATTTGCATTGCAAACTCTATGTTTTGCATAGTTGTTGGATATTCGCCTTGTTGGGAGGTTGCCACCTGTCAAGGAGGGTTAAAACGACTTCTTAGAGATCAGTTAGATACTAAGGGACACTTTCACCTAAGTTTTATCTCCGTTAAATACCTCATGCAGTGAGTTGGAAACAATTTATTAATGACTTCCAACAATTTCCTAAAAATTAGCAGTTTTTTGGATTTTTGTCTCTTTGACTGTTGCCACCTATATCCAAGGCCTAGAATCCAATGAAAGAGATGGGATTCGACCTCCCAAGGATATTTTTATGCTATTTTCTATTTAATGAAGGAGGAATCTCTTGGAGAAGGGTTGTATTCATGAGCCAAGAGATGCTAGAGAGAGTAGGAGCAGGTAGCTTCCCTGTGTGTGTTCATTTGTAAGAATGAGAGCATTTTTATCATGTAAATATTCATGACATTGAATATTCATGAGATTTTTTATAGCATATTGTGTTCTCTTTGTTATTCATCTTCATTTCTATCTTGCTTGAATGAATTGTATCTTTTGAGGATCAATGGTTGTATTTGATTTATGGATTCTTGAGCAACAAAGGGCTTGTTATGATTGCCTATAACTCATTGTGTTTATTCAAGTAGCTTTCTAATCCATTTTTTAGAGAGGATGTTTGTTTAATGAATGATATAATTTATTAGAACTTATCATTTCTTCCATGTGCCATCTTATAATCCATTTTTATGATATGCTTTTTAATTTCCTTCTAACTTTAGGGTGTTTGTGTGACTCCATTTCCCAATGGTGTAGCCTACTGCTCGACAGTTTGCTGCCCTCTCCCTTTCTTTATAAATCTTGTTGATCCACCTATTCAAACCATAAATTGTCTTTTACATTTTGATGGGTGTTGAGCTTACACTTTATAATTCAAAGTGTGACTTTCAGTGATAACATTCTTTGCGTCATTGTCGGGGACAAAGTTGAAGATCTTCCCTAGGTTGTATGACACAGATTACCACCAATTCTTGATGGTGAGAAAGGATTGGTGACAAAAAATACTACATTTTTATCACCATTGTGACTCCACACATTTGAAGAACTTGTTGGTGATTCAAATTAGTTACAGAACTCCACTGAGGAATAAGCTCAAACAGAAAATGGGAGGAAGACACAAGAAGTATAGGTATCAAGATGTTAGTTTCCTTCAAGAACTTATATTATTTTTTATCAGTTCCTTCTTGTCCTTTCCTTCATATGTCAGGAGAATCATCCTTTTCTTCATTTATTCTTATGACCATAAACCCACTACTATATATCCCTTTTTGAAAGAAGAAGATATTCATTCTTCTTACATAGTTGATGTTAACCCTAGTCCTTCATTTGAAACATATGAGAACAATTTTTTTAGTCAAATCCTTCCATCACATGGTCAGCCTTGTAACCATTTGAATGATACAAATGATTCATCACCTCCTCTGATCATAGTACCATCTTCTACCACCACTGCTGAAATTTTCAATCAGTCCATTGAAAC
>ML787101.1:422361-456437 GCA_009831015.1 Picea engelmannii
CTTCAGGATGCACCACGTGCTCCAAGGGTGCCACTCGCTTCTTGTGTTTCTTTTGTGCGACATGCCCTTCAGGATGCACCACGTGCTCCAAGGGTGCCACTCACCAACTGGACTGATTGGTAGACATCTATAACCCCTGGAGTTAACACTCCGCCAAGTGAACTTGTGGGAGACTAAGGGCTCTAAGGAATAAGGCCCCCACCTTATTGCATGCCCCTTAGAATCATCGTGAGTGATTGTCGCAGTCTTCCCTTACGGCATCGTGGATCCTCTCGAAAAAGGTAATCGTTAACCTACAGTTCGAGCCATGGCAGGAGTGCTAGTAGGCGGTGGCAGGGCTACTGTCCACCCCTCTCCCTCAACCTCTCTGGAAATCGTGTGTGGCCCCTTTACTCCATATGTGAGTCTGGTCGTCAAGATATCGTCAGCCTGCATCATCGACAATCATGTCAAAACATGTCAACATCAAATCATCAAATCAATGAAATATCACAGTAAATAAATCAACCCAAATAGCACACTCCCTGACTCAATCCGGAGTCCAAGGGGGTTCCACCAATGCCACTGCATCCTCAAGGTCCAAAACCTTGCACACTCAATACAACTGAGTCAATAGCACCTGTCTACATCAAATAGTAAAACATCATGTCATCTATCATAATGCATCATAATCAAGTATAAATGTTTTAACATCAGAAAAGTCCAGATCACTTGCGAGCAAGTGTCCTCAAATAATAAGTTTTCTCAGTGCGCCAGAGCGGGATGTTACATACACCCCCCTCTTGGTCTAAACTTCGTCCCGAAGTTTCTCAGTATAAATGCCGAAATAAAAGTATCACAGCATCATAAGTCTATCTATCAAACAAAAATGGAAACTGCTGACGCATATCATATGCGTCCTCCTAGGTCACCGAGTGCGGACTATAATTGTCCCACTGGACCTTGACCTGATCTACCGTTCGACATCGTAATTGTTGAACGCGATGATCTAAGATGCGGACTGGCTCAGCCGTGAGCGGTCCCTCATATGATACCTGCAAGGAACTCATGTCAATCACATGTGTAGGATCACTAATATAATGTCTCAAAACAGATACATGGAAAACATCGTGCATACGCCTCAAAGAATCAGGCAAGGCTAGTCGATAGGCCATGGGCCCCTTTCTCTCCACAATCTCGAAAGGTCCCATGAATCTAGGAGAGAGTTTATCTCCCTTTCCAAACTTGATCGAGCTCTTATGTGGTTTAACCCACAAGAAGACTCGATCGTCGACCTCGTAACTATGGTCGACTCAGTGCGCATCGGCATAACACTTTTGTCGATCCTGTGCTTCTTTAATCCTTTGTCTTATGGTTTGCATTTTCTCTTCCATTTCTTGGATCTCTTCTAGTCCCACTAGGACCCTATCCTCAAGCCGATCCCAACTCAAGGGCGTTTGACACGGTTGCCCATAAAGAAACTCAAAAGGCACCATCTTAATGGTGCTCTGGTAACTGTTGTTGTAAGCAAACTCTACTAGAGGCAAGAATTCCTCCCAATGCTTTTGTTGGTCCATCACGTACATGCGCAACATGTCTTCCAAGGTTTGGTTCGTTCATTTGGTCTGTCTTTCTGTCTCTGGGTGATACGCAGTACTAAAGTTAAGTTGGGTCCCCAAAGCCTCTTGGAAACTTGTCCAAAATCATCCAGTAAACACCGATCCTCGATCGGATATAATCTTCTTAGGCACGCCATGCAGCCTCACAATCTCACAGATGAAAACACTCACTATGCCAGGTGCCTGATACATCGTACGCACGGGAATAAAGTGAGAACTCTTCGTCAGAGTGTCTACTACTACAAAAATTGCGTCGTGTCTCCTTGCCGTCAGTGGCAATCCAACAATAAAATCCATCGAAATAACTTCCCATTTCGATTCCGGAATGGAATGTGATTGAAGTAAACCTGCCGGGTGTCTATGCTCAGCCTTTACCTGCTGACACTCTAGACATCTAGCCACAAAGTTGACTATGTCGGCCTTCATTCCCTTCCAGAAGAATAAGGGTTTAAGGTCTGCCCTCATCTTCGTGACTCCTGGGTGAGCCATATAAACTGCTCTATGAGCCTCACTCAGGATCAACCTCCTCAACTCGTCGTTTGGCGGTACGTAAATCCGACTTCTAAACCTCAATAAACCATCACTATCGAATGAATATCCCTCATATCATGGTACCATCATTGTGTTTTGTCTGATAAAATCCTTGACTTCTTTGTACCAGTCATCATCACGCTGTAAAGTGAGAATCTTATCACGTAGATTTGTCTGAAGAGGTAACACCAAAAAGATGCGTGGCCTCTGACTCAAGGCATGCGCCACTCGGTTCACTGTTCCCTTTATATAAGTAATCTCGAAGTTGTACTCGCTAAGTAATTCCAACCAACGTCGTTGTCGCGCGTTCAGGTCGCTTTACGTAAAAATGTGTTGTAGTCCACAATGATCATTCTTTAATTCAAATTTTCATCCAACAAGGTAGTGTCTCCAAACCTTCAAGGCATATACAATGGCTAAAAGCTCCAAATCGAGCGTCATGTAGTTCTCCTCATGCCTTATCAGTTTCCTCAAAATGTAAGCAATCACTCATCCGTCTTGCATCAAGACTCTGCCTAAACCTTCCTTGGATGCATCAGTGCATACCAAGAATTCTGCGTCCATGACAGGGACTTTTAGTATCGATGTTGTGGTCAACAACTCCTTAAGCCTTAGAAATGCTTCTGCACATTTCTCGGTCCAAATGAACTTCTTGTTTTTCTTCTGCAATTTTGTGATCGGATTTGCTATCTTCGAAAATCCTTCGACAAACCGTCGATAGTATCCTGCTAAACCCATAAAACTACACACTTTTGTGACATTTGTCGGCACATGCCATTCCATAATAGCTTCAACCTTTGTTGGATCCACAACGATACCTTCGCCGGAGATGACATGCCCTAAGTAGTGAATCCTTGATTGATAAAAAGAGCATTTGGACAACTTCCCATACAATTTGTTCTCTCGAAGGCACTGTAGTACCAAGCACAAGTGCTCATCATTCTCCTCCGTCGTCTGAGAGTAGATCAAGATGTCATCAATGAATACTTGGACGAACTTGTCCAAGTACTCGCGGAACACCCCGTTCATCAAACTCATGAATACCCCTGGGGCATTTGTCAGTCCAAACGGTAAAACAGTAAACTCATAATGTCCAAATCTCATCTTAAAGGCGGTCTTAGGGATGTCATCCTCCTTGATCCATAACTGGTGATACCCTGATCGCAAATCGATCTTGGAGAACACCGTCGCACCCTTCATTTGAATGAACAGATCATCAATTCTAGGTAAGGGATACTGATTCTTGATCGTAGCCTTGTTCAGTTGACGGTAGTCAATGTAAAGCCTCCACGATCCATCCTTCTTTCGTATGAAAATAACTGGTGCACCCCACGGTGACACACTAGGGCGTATCAGTCTCAGGTCCAACAACTCCTTCAGTTGCATTTTCAGCTCTTGCAACTCCGGGGTCGACATCCGATAAGGTGCTCTTGCTATCAGTTTGGTCCCCGGTTTTAGGTCTATGGTAAACTCCAATTCCCTTTTCGACGGCATCCCAGGTAACTCCTCTAGAAACACATCTGCGAACTCCTTCACCACCGGAAGGTGTTCTAGACCTTCCGCTACTCCCTTTTCGTTTAGCGCGAGGATTGCATAAAGCTTGCACCCCTTGTGCATACTCTTCCGTAACTGTAAGGAAGAGACGAACCTCAGGGAAAATCCCTGGTTCTGTCCTACAATCACACGTCTCTGTCTTTCATCATCGACCAAGCTCAACCATTTCATCTTACAGTTGAGTATCTCCTCATGTGATTCCAACCAATCCATACCAATCACGACGTCATAAGATCCTAAGATCGTGACGTACAAGTTGACCCTTATGAAAAACTCTCCTAGGTTAAGGGCACAGCCCGTAACCTTTCCTCCAACCTTTTGTTTGGCTCCTGAAGCCATCTCTACGAAGCTAAACTCGTCCTATTCGACTGCCTTTACCTTAATCCTTTTTAGCACTGCACCAGAAATGAAACTCTCAGTAGCACCTGTGTCTATCAAAATACTAAGGGTCTGGTCAGTGACAGTACCTGTCATCTCAAGCATAGTCGACTGGTGCTCTGCCTGGTGGTTATTCACCACTGCATGAATCCGATGGGCCTTGCCCATATCTCCCACTGTAGTGGGTCTGGCTGATCCGGATGCCCTGGTCCTCTCCACAGGACAGTCGCATTGGTAGTGTTGCTCCCCACACGCCCAACCCCCTTCTTTGGCCTAGTAGTCCTGGTACCTGAAGTAGAAGATGACGACCCACTAGCCTAGAACCCTGGTCTGTTCTGCTGAACAGGCCTAAACTGCTGCTGCTGCGGGTGACGTTGTTGCTGGTGCTGTGGTCCTTGATAAGGTGTCCGCTGCTGAGGCGGTGGTCGTCGGGGTGTAGCAAAAGTGGATCCCCTCTGGAAGCCACGATGTCCTGGTGTATGTCTCGCTGGTGTCTGATGATGTGACGTACCAGATGAACCCTGCCCCGCTGGTCTCGCTAGAGTCCTGGTCTGACCCCCACTGATAAGCTCCTCCTCTACTATGAGGGCCTTTTGGACAGCTTCGTGCAAGGTTTGAGGCATCAAGATCCTAACCTTTGCATGCAGGCTGTCGTTAAGGACAAACACGAACCTGTTGACCTTGATCTTTTCTGTGTTAAGGTGTGGAGCATACCAGAGAAGCTCCATAAAACGTGCCTCATACTCGGGCACCATACGACCTCCCTGTCGTAATGCGTTGAACTCATTGAGCTGACGCTCAATGAATTCCTATGAAAGATACGTCTCTTGGAACCGTTCCTCGAACAGTTCCCATGACACATCTTCAACGGCCATGTTCAGCTATGGCAGGAGCGTCTTCCACCATAGAAGAGCACTCCTCTTCAGTTGAAAGACCACCATGTGGACCTTCATGTTGGAGGTATAATCGCAAAGTGTGAAGCACATCGCCATATTCTCCAACCATGCCTCGGTGGCTGCACCGTCCGGGGCACCAAAGAACTCAGGAAATTTAACCTTCTCGAGTTCACGGTGAATGCTACCTGTAACGACCAGTGCACACAGTGGGACCTCAGTGGGTGCCGACACCCTGGCCTCGTCTCTGTCCAATCTGCTAATCAGTGCCTCGGACATGCGCTAAAAAGATCTCATCATCTCAAAAACATCGCCAACTGCTATCTGCTCCCATCCAAGAACCTGCTCGCCTCCCTGGGGGTTAGACCCCTCAGGCATGGATGCTACTAGAGGCATCACGCCTCCTCCCCTAGCACCCTGTCGTCTGCCTCCGCGGCGTCCTCTAACCATGATTACCTGCATGCACAAAATCAACTCAATCAGCAATAGTATGATAAAATCAACTCATGGAAATGAAATCCGTAGCGAATACCAAGTCGCGGTTCAAACCTCGCTCTGATACCATATGTAACAACCTTCCTCGTTACGATGACAATTCTGATAACAGGTGCAAAAAAAAAATTTGTCTTAAAAGGGTGTGTGTGCGTGTAGAAAGGAAACAGACACTCTTGACTCTACGTCACCACCCGATGACTAACAAGACACAACCACGATGATCACAACAAGAAGCCACAAGGCGCTCAACAAGTAAATGCAAGCATTAACGATCATAGATATAAGGCGCACAACACAACATTTAACGACATACTGGGTTATGCACAACACAAACACAGAAGGAAAAATCCATAGTAGTAGATTTTACTATTTCTGCACAGGAAAGCAGGGCGTTTAATCTTAGTTCTCTGCTCTGGAGAGAGAGAAGGTCAGATAGGCTCATGGCCGACTGCTCAAGAAAAAAATAGTAATCTTCGTCAAGTGTGTCGCAAGAGTGGAAACCCTGCCTTTAAAGGGCCCGAGACTCTTGATACGGCACAGGATTCTATACAAAAAAATAATCACACACACAGACTTATACACTAGGCTACATGAGGTGACTACATCCCGCCCGACACAAGTAGTCCAATAAACAAAGTATTACAACCCAGTGCAACAATGGACGAAAGAGCAACCACGTCTTCTACGGAAGGCGCAAGACAAGGACTCTGACAACGACCACTATAATTAATGACAAGGCGTTGTCTATGACTCAACCGTGATTGGTTACTAGCCAAATTCTCCATTTAATTTTAAACCATGGGTACATTAGCATAAGGTAGATCTAATTAAATTATTTCCCTTAGTTTAAGGGCCTTACCCCTGTGTTGAAAATAAAAAGAATTAAATATCCTTACAATGATTTAACCTCACCATTACATTTATACTACCACCACTTTGTAAACAAATAACAATGTCCTTACATTCCTATGTTATCATAAATGCTACCATACTTACATTGATATTACAAGTTGGCAGTGAACTAATTTTTAGTGCAATTTAATCAGCACGATAGTTATATAGCAATTAAATAAATAACAATTAATGAAAAATAATAACCGTATCATTTTCAACGATAAATTATAATGCAACTTATCCACACCGATTTCCATACTCACATATTATACTAACAAGAGATTTCAGTAAGGTACCATGCCAATTCACATTATTGCAATAACTTAGTATCTTAGAATAACCACAACATTTAATTGATATGCTTCTTACTCGATCATTACCTTAGGTTTAAGTTACAAGATCCTTACTCTCGCATGATTTAAAACAGTATATCATAATGACACTATCTTTAAAGTTACAATAATGATCTATTTACATGAACAGTTTCCTTCCTCAAATGAGTACACAAATCAACTCCCTCCTTAATAAATAATTAAAAAAATAGTCCCTTCTTAAGGTAAATAAAAGATCCACCTTATAACACCATAGAAGGATAGAAGTCAATGAAAATATTATTGTTTAATTAAAAAGAAGTGTGACATCATTTAAAATAAAATAAAACTAATTTAATTTCTACCCGTCGGATATATATAATTTACCCGACCCATTGAAAACAATTTCATTACCCTTAATATTATTAAATTTCATTATTCCTTCTTCTTTCCGAATAATGATTATAGGTGGGCCATAATACCCTAAAATATCAATAAGAGGCCAACGTTCAAATGTCTGTTATAGAATTATTTCCAAAGGGTTCTAGACTTAAGGTACAAGAAATATGAGCACGCTATAGGACAACATGGTTTCTTAAGATGAAGAAAATTATACCAAGGGTACAACAAGGAATACTCCAAACTAGGTTATAATACAGAGTCGGTGCTCCCGTATGCTGGCATTAAAAGAATTGGGAGATAGAAGATATTCAGGTTAAGAAGTCATAGGTCCACTTGGGTTGTTTCTTTTAGGCAATAGACTTTGGGTCAATCACTTAGGTTATAAAAGTTGATATAATACAATGGTAAAAGTTGCAGTCACTCGAGTATAGTTGTCCTCTTCCGCGAAACAAAGCAATGAATAAAGTGGGCATCCAGTAATAAATAACATTATAACTTGCTAGAAAAAGGGATGAAGAAAATACTTAAGGTGAAGAAATTAAATCGTTATCAATACATGCTTAACACACCATGTATAAGCGCTATCTGAAGGCATGTAAACATTATTTACTACGTGGTCACACACAGGTAATAACGTAATTTAATAAGTTGTCAGCTACAGGGTAAAAACGCAATTAAACACGTTGTCCAGTACACAGTAAAACACGGAGCTTAAATTCTATTTCCAAACGCTGACAACATGGTAAGGTGCAGTCTGACGGGAGGTAAATTCGTGGTTACAGGAATTTCTAAATATACTACATCTCCAATCATTCTGGCATTAAAATAAGAAGCATCGAATTTTCTAATTTAAACATGTCAATGGTGACCGAACTTTTACTGAAACCTAAATCTATAATCACAGAACTCTTAATTACTATAGCTACGGTCATTCTGGCATTAAAATAAAAGCATAATAGCTACAGACTGTAACCGAATGTCAGAGGAACGATTTCATTGGAATGTAACAGCTGAACCCAAACGGGAGACGGTATCAGAGGCATGATCTCAGAGGAGCGATATCAGAGGAACGATTTTGGTTTAATATGCCAACTTAAAGGGGTAGAGGCTAGGCCGCGTAGGGGGTTCCAAAGATAAACTGAAAGCTTGCAAATTTACAGCACAAAATTTACTCACAAACAAAGAAGAATTCGAGCTGTTCTGTGGTTGGACGTAAACCTTGAGCTAAATTGATCGCAGGGGTTCGAACACGCGACCTGAAGCAACTTAGCCACACGGGGAAACAAAGGGATCGTCTGCGCATCTGCAAAGATAACCGATGTGCATTCAAGTGCAGAGGCGAAGGGCAGACTTGGCACAACAGGCAGGGCGAGCTAGGCATTTTTATTGGGGTTGCAGAGATAAAAATCGTAAACATAAGAACAACCATGACTCTGGAACAATCATAACTTTGAAACGTAAGGACAACTGACAAGAATTTTCCACACCATAACTCCGAAACATAAGAGAAAATGAAATGCCCAGATACAATTACAGGAACAAGATTTCATTTAAAACCTCCCGGACAGATTGCCCACAGAGGTGAAAAAAAAAACGAATTGCCAGAACAATTTTACAACAATGATTTTTCAAAAACGAACTAGAATGATTTTACAAATGATTTGCCCCTAAATCTATATAAAAACGCCATAGAAGTTTATTAACTAACCATTGAAACTACAACAACGATTGCCAGAACAACGATAACCATTGAAACTAAGTTTATAAAATAAGTTTTTACAATAACCATGGAAACTACGAGTTTATACAATAACCATTGAAACTACAGTTTATAAATACCCACAGCAAGGTAAGAACACACAGCGAAAGGAAGGGCAGCGCCATTAACTTTCCTTTCTAAAACATTTACAGTTATGATTGTCAAAGTAAATAGTACGCATTCTACTCTACCAAATAAAAGACCATATCGTTTCCTAACGCCCACCTCGATGACGTCCCGCGCTCCTTGCCGCTCCTGCTCGCCGACCATCGAGACCTCACCAGTACCTCCCAGCGAATCGCTAGGGGTACTCTGCTTCCCCGTTAGCCCCCCGAGCCGCAAAGGGGCCACTCACAGTCCAGATGGTATACCTAGCTTCCTAGCTCACCTCCAAGGCTGAGCTACCACTCTAATCCTAGCTGAGAAAATCCCAACTCCTCACAAGCAAACATTCTAGTCCAAATTTGGCAACATAACGATACCTAACAGCCCCCTCCCCTTTTCCCCCCATCCCCCTTTCTTTTATAGAGTTTTGAGACCCCCTCTTGCCCTAATCACATTTAATTTAAGTTTTAATGAAAACCCTCAAAAATTCTCTGTTGCACAAGTGTCATTCATCCCCCACGTTTCTCCAACATTATTTTCTTTAAATTTATTAAAAGGCTCATTTCCCTATTTTTATTATTCCCTTTCTTCTTCTTTTTTCAAACCAAAAAGGTAAATGGGCTAATTAATCCTTTCATTTTTTTTTTTTTTAAATTCATAACTTTTTAAACTCCCGCACGTTAAATAATTTTATTACTTATTAATTGTCTATGTTTCCTTATTACTTGGTTTCCCTGTTTTTTATTAATCCCTTCCCTTTTTTTTAAAACCAAAAAGGTAAATGCGCTAATTAATCTTTTCAATTATTATTTATTTAATATCTTTTGTTCTTTCACAAGTTAGGAATTAATTTCCTCTTTGCAAATTTTTAAATACCTTACTTTAATTAAATCCTTACTCTCTTTATTTACCCCAAGAATTTTATGAAGACCTAACTATTACTTGGGTGGGTTCTTGTTTAAATTGTTATTTTTATTCCAGGGTCTGTTATTAAGGTTAGACTAAAATTTTACCCTAAAAGTTTTAGATTCAGTACTTAGATTCTGAACTGGGCGACACTGGGTTAGGGGAGTTTTTTAAGGATTTCTTAAGGCGTTATTGTCTTAGGGATATTTAGGTTTGTTTCCTTCATCCTCATCAATGCGACGTGCCCTTCAGGACGCACCACGTGCTCCAAGGGTGCCACTCTCCTCGTTTGTTTCCTTTGCGTGACGTGCCCTTCAGGATGCACCACGTGCTCCAAGGGTGCCACTCACTTCTTGTGTTTCTTTTGTGCGACGTGCCCTTCGGGATGCACCACGTGCTCCAAGGGTGCCACTCACCAACTGGATTGATTGGTAGACATCTATAACCCTTGGAGTCAACACTCTGCCAGGTGAACTTGTGGGAGACTAAGGGCTCTAAGGAATAAGGCCCCCGCCTTATTGCACGCCCCTTAGAATCATCGTGAGTGACTGTCGTAGTCTGCCCTCATGGCATCGTGGATCCTCTCGAACTAGGTAATCGTTAACCTACAGTTCCAGCCATGACGGGAGTGCTAGTAGGCGGTGGCAGGGCTGTTGTCCACCCCTCTCCCTCAACCTCTCTGGAAATCGTGTGTGGCCCCTTTACTCCATATGTGAGTCTGGTCGGCAAGCTATCGTCAGCCTGCATCATCGACAATCGTGTCAGAACATGTCAACATCAAATCATCAAATCAATGAAATATCACAGTAAATAAATCAACCCAAATAGCACACTCCCTGACTCAATCTGGAGTCCAAGGGGGTTCCACCGATGCCTCTGCATCCTCAAGGTCCAAAACCCTGCACACTCAATACAACTGATTCAATAGAACCTGTCTACATCAAATAGTAAAACATCATGTCATCTATCATAACGCATCATAATCAAGTATAAATGTTTTAACATCAGAAAAGTCCAAATCACTTGCAAGCAAGTGTCCTCAAATAATAAGTTTTCTCAGTGCGCCAGAGCGGGATGTTACATCTATGAATATCTTTGTGGTGAGTAATATCCAACATGTAGCATTGGGTACTATGAGAAACCTAAAAGAAGTTTTTCTTTGGCTTGCATGAGATGACAAATGAAGCTGTACACTGTGTAGTAAGTACTACGAGAAACCTGAAAGTTTTTCTTTGGCTTGCATGAGACGACAAATGAAGCTGTATGCTTTGACGTGATATTTTAAACATTGTATTGTACTGAAATGAAGTGCCTCAACCCTCGAGGTTCATTAGTGTAAATTAATTTAAAACATCGTGAAAGATGACAAATATATGGTTTACTTAAATATATTGAATACTTACAAAAATAAATATTTAGAAAAATGAGTATTTTTAAATATTTTATTTTGCACTCACATATAAAAGGCGTAGGATATTCATTTTACAAATGGATTACAATGGAACGTACCATAGAATGAATGACTGATCGTCAATAAGAATGCCTGTTCACGGTACCCCGTTCCGCCTAGGCCCACAAGGCCCCTCCACAACGCCCTGTTCTGCCCCTCTACAGCACCCTGTTCCGCCAGTTCTGTTGTTGTAGTTAGAAGTCCCCTCGGGCATTCAATGCAAGGTGGTGTATCGGCGTCTACTGTAAAAATCCAATCACACCCCTCCTCCCTTGTTTCAAATCGAGATTGCTCGGAACCCCACTACTACTCTGTAGACATTTTTTGGTTAGCGATTGCACAATTAGAGGAGATCGTAGGCGCATTCTAGATATATTAGGCACTGAATGAAGAAATCATGGGTTTTGTATTGTATGATCATGAAAAGGTTCGAGTAAACTAAGAAATAAACATCTTAGGTGACAAAAAGGTAAGAATTGTGTGATGTTGCAAGAGAGTTTGATTCTATAACAAAAACAAAATCCCAACTGAAGAAAATTCACAGAATATAAATCTTATCATATTACAAGATGAAGCAAATTTAAGTAATTATCCACGGATTTCCTCCCTTAAATAGCTCTAAAAGAACAATTCCATAGTTGTACACATCGAACTTCTCATTAAGCCTCAAAGTCCTTTCATATTTAGGGTTAATGCAACCAATGGTACCCATAACATAGGTAGAGGTGTGGGTTTTCGCAGAGTGGATACACTTGGCAATGCAAAAGTATGACAAATGTGCTTCAAAATTGTCATCTATGAGAATGTTGGATGTTTTCACATCTATGTGAATAATACATAGGTTATAGTCATGATGGAGATATGCTAGACCTTATGCAGCTCCCAGAGAAATCCCTAGATGTGTGTTCCAGTCTATCTTAATCTTCTTTGAAGATCGTACATACAAAACATTCATTGCTTAGATTCTCCAATTAATTCATTATCAAACATAAACTATATATCAAAGGTCAGTTAGAATCTCCTGCTAAAAGACTAGATGACCCTAATACATTTAAATTTATTGATAGGGAAAAGGGGTTGGGGGGCGGGGAATCTCAATTATATAGGATCCTGAACTTATGGGAAAATGCAATTTCAATGGTATATCATGCTAGACCTGTAGGTTGTTGTCTTATAGGAAAATGGAAACCCCTGATCATACAATGGACTGAACATAAAACCCCTGATTATACATTTAAATTTCTTGATAGTTTTTTCCATCCATTTCACTCACCATGTAAGATGTCCCACAAAATTCCATTTACCATGTAGTCATATAATAGCAAATTACCATGTGGAGAAAGAGAATACCAATGCAAAGTAACAAGATTATAATGCTTGATGCCTCCAATAGTCTCTTACTCAGTTTCAAATTCCCGCAAGCTTTGTGGATGAGATGTGTATAGTCTTTTAATAGTGACTGGCTTACAGTTCTTAAGAACACATTTATAAACCATTCTTGTAGCGTCATAACCAATAATATATTTCTCATTCAATTTTTTCATGATTCACATTATGTCATCGTACATGTGGAGGGCCATGTTCATGTGCAATATTATTAGCCTTAGAGAACCTAGTCAAGACATCAAATCATATTTTTAAACAAGGGGCATATATATTGATGTTAATATAAATATGTAATTCCATGATATAATCCAGAGAATAATACCTTGACCCATTTTGCTTGTCAACCCTTTGGTAAATGGTTTAGGTTGGTTTGAATGGTAAAGAGCTATAATGATCATACATACTAATAAAACCGAAATGAACAAGATGTAATCAATAGTTGGTGTTGCGACAGAAGCTATCCATTTTCAAAATCAACTTAATACTCTTATAAATATAATTTCTGAGCAAATTTAATCACAAAATAGAACTAACCTATGGAATCTAAAATTTAGATCTTTTTTCACCTTTTGATTTTCTGGAGTATATCCCACAAAGTGATCAATTCAATCACCACAGATTCCTAGATTTCCTAAAAAGATGATGCAATAATTAATCATGTCCTCTGGGATCATACTTTCAAGCTGATCAGACCTTCAAGTTGATTTCTGGCAATATTTTTGTCCCATCAAAATAAAAACTAGTATTGTTAAATACTTGCAGAAAGAATCCACAATAGTCAATGATTATAGTGTAGTGTATAACTAAATTTGAATATATTTCTACCATTATTGTCCGCATCTTCTATAAAAAAGTATAGATAGAAACTTACAATTTGAATAGTTGTTCCAACTTCCCCGACTCAGGTGGAACCTGCCTAGTAAGTTAATTGTCATTTAGTTGCCTGCATATCCATACAACTGGTCACAACCAATGCGAATTTGATATGTAGCATTTACCTTCAAATGTCAGACAGTTGGCTTAGGTTGATGGATAGTTGGTATGGATTGTTGGTTGTCATTGATGTCAACCATTGGAGAGTGATATTGTATATTGATGTCAACCCTTGGAGAAAGTCTGGTAGCGAATTCCAGTAGCACAAAGGTTTGGGTAATGGACCCAAGGTTGTTTCATGTATAATGGTATGAGTTTTAATATAGTTTAAGGTAAGACTATTCTAGATTGATATTACATTTCATTCCATTTCCGGTGGTACGTGGAACGTCACATAACTCCTCACGGTTAGAGAGTTATGACCATGAGAAGTTGGAGAACCTAGGTTTGGGTAATGGACCCAAGTTTGTTTGATAGATAATGGTATGAGTTTTGATATATTTTAAGGAAATAATATTCTATATGGATATTGATGATGATGATGATGATGATTAACGTCCACTAAAATCTAATTGGTTTATAGGACCTTAAGAGGGTAAGTGATTATTTGTGATTCTTTAGAATTTTGTTTCTGTGCTCGAAAAGCATTAAGAGAAGATTTCCAAGATCACCATACTTTTGTTGAGTTAAGAGGTTAGGAAGGTTGGTAGTGTGATCAATATTTTGAAAATGAGATCTAATATGGGTATAGGCTGGACAATCTAAGAGAAAGTGTTTTTCATCTTCAACCTTCTTAGTGTCACAAAGGTGACACACCCTTTCATCCCATGGTGTTTTAGGAATTGACCAATGCCCAATTTCATTATGGAGCTCGTGAGAATTTGTTCGTATCTTAGCAATGCTTATTTTTTTCTTTACACTTGGCAAAACAGATAGATAATTTTGATCTTCTAGATTAGGGTTGATTACCTCTTTATAATACCTTAATTTTCTTTTTCCCTCTAACTCTTTATCACACCACATTAGGGTTGATTACATTTCATTCCATTTCCAGTGGTATGTGGAACGCCACATAACTCTTCACGGTTAGAGATTTATGACCATGTGAAGTTGGAGAACCCTCATGGGTCATCTAGAAGCCCCAAAAGGTCAAAGTAGTCAAAGTGGTTTAAGATATTTTTAGAAGGTAAATAATAAAGTGAAGTGATGAGTCTACTATAATTCAAAKTGMATACAAAAGAAATTATTTAAATAATAAAKTTAATGRAGAAATTACTAAGTTGACAAGTGGTTATAAGTGGGTAGGACCTAAAATAAGGAAAGTGGTTTAAGATGGTTAGAAGGTAACCCCTTGAGGTAAAGTCCAGTGATGAGTGTACTATAAGTCAAAGTGGATACAAAATAAATTATTTAAATAATAAATTTAATGGATAAATTACTAATTGAACAGGTGGTTAGAAGTTGGTTAACCCTAAAATAAGGAAAGTGGGTTAAGATGGTTAAAAGGTAACCCCTTGAGGAAGCTACATGAAAGTATAAATAAGAGGCAAGGCTCTTTAATTTTATATCACACTTGAGAATATTGAATATATACATGTGAATGAGGTAACCAAAGGATATCTAAGACAAATTTCAGAGAGAAGGTGAAGTAAAGAAGGCCAAAATTCAAGGGAGGATAAATTCTTTTGATGATGCTTTCTAAGGTATGTTATTTACAGGTCATCTCACCATTTTTGAAATATTTTTTTTTCTAGAATGATTCAGACTATGAAATTGATAGGCTATTGATAAAACATATCCAAGTAGTTGTGGTACTAATTTAAGCTTGTGGTTCATTGTAGTTTTGGCGTTACACTCTGTGTAAAATAGGGTTTGTGGCTAGTCCTAAAACTAGTCTAAAACAAGTGTTTCAAGTAAAAACATCATAACTTATACATAACCGATCCAAATTAAGTAAGACGAAATGTGTTGGTTATAGTATAGTATGTAGTAATACATGTAAATGTTTTTGATCCATACAACAAATATTCCATGTGGGGAATGCTCTACAAGTTTGCTCTCTACAATAAGCCAGAATTCAACAATGTATGCCATTTTTCTATAACTCCTTTTCTGAGAGGTTCCAAGTAGAGACACTTGGAGAAATTTCATAAAACACATTGAATAACATTGTGTACAATTTCCATATCTTTATTCATTACATGTACATAGTTATGATTATTTCAAGTTAGGGTTGTTGACTAATCCAAAACTAGTCATGTGAGACTAAAGTAAAGTGTGATGAAAATGCTAGTATCTTGTTGTTAAAGTTAAGGAAGGTTTTCAAGTATGTGATCATATACACTAGGTCTATTATAGAGTTACAAATCATATTTGGATGATGAAATTGATTAGGGATTTTGGTTGAGGCACATGTTGGATACATGGTTGAGACAAGTAGTTGATGAGTTGGCACATAGATGAGGTGTATAGTTGATTATGTTGGTACATATTGATGAGTCATAGTTGATGAGTAGTTGATACATTATTGGTACATACACTGTACATGGTTGGAGGCACTTGTTAGTAGTATTGTTGACACATGGTCTATGGATGTTGTAGCATACTTGTATTGGTATATTATTAGAAGCACATATTGATCTTGGTGATGATTATGAGTTGTTGTGTTATGCTTGGTTGATGAACATATTTGAGAGTTGTCTTGTTCATTAATCTTGGTGAGTAGATCTGATTTGGATGATAATATTGATGAGACAAGTTGTTGTGATAGGTTTTTTGGACAGGTCGTTGTGACAGGTTATTTGTACAGGTTTGGTGCATGGTTGATGCACTTGCTCATGGTACAGGTTGGTGCATGGTTGATGCACTTGTTTATAGTATAGGTTGAGGTATAGGTTGGTGCATGGTCGATGCACTTGTTTATAGTACAGGTTGATTGGTATAGGTTTACACCAGTATATCTCACAGTGATAGTGTGACATTGGTTCCATAATTCTACTTATACATCAGGGTGATTGGATGTGGAAAGGACATGTGGTTATAGCTGGAGAACATAGGGTGTCGTAACCTCCTTCTTGTTGTAGCCAGAGAATTGGGGAGTTGGAGCTTTTCTTAGGTTGTAGCCTAAGAAATTAGGGGGTTGGAGCCTCCTTCCAGTTGTAGCTAGAAAAGAAAGGAAGTTGGTGCTTCCAATGAATATAATTCTTAAAGACATATAAGAAAAATCATTCTATGGTTTTCTCCCGCTTAGGTTTCCACGTAAAAACACTTGTGTACTATGTATGTGTATGATTGCTCATTTGTTCATTTTTTATTTACTCTGCAAATATTGGATGATAGTGATACTTTGATATAACACTTGCACATTGTGGTAAAAAAGGATTCAATTCCTCTATTACTGATTCACCCCACCTCTCAATAATCCAACAATTGGCATCAGAGAGGGTTCCTTCAGGAAACAATTTAACCACTGGAAGGAGATCATGGATTATTCTGAGAATGGAATACCAATGTTTAATGGTCAGAATAGTTTAAAGTATGCTATGTGGAGCATAAGGAGGAAAGTATTTTTACAGGCACATGGACATTATATTTGGCTATTAGTTGTTACAGGATATGATATTTCAAAAAGGGTGAAGACTACAGCCAAGAAGGAATTGAAGAAGAACAATAAAATAGAAATGGATTTCATCTGGGAAGGATTACCTAATCCGGTAAGAGAAAAGGTTTCTAAATGTTCATTGGCAAAAGAAATTTGGGATAAGTTACATAATGTATATTCTTCACCCATCAAAGATTAAAAAAATGCAAAAGAAGACGCAGGTACAGAACAAGAAAAAAGATGTTCATCATGTCAGACAGATTCAGAAGATGAAGAGTATGAAGAAGAAGAAGTTGATTATAGAGAACAATTGATCAGTGCAATTGAATATCTAAAGAAATAAAGAGAAGAAAACAAGTCATCCAAGAAATTATTGATGAAGAAAAAGGAAAGTGTTCAAGGTTCTGAAAAAGCTCAGCAGGTCATCAAGAATTTAAGAACTCAGCTAGAAGAGGCTAGAAGAATTGAAGAAACTCTAGAATATCAAAAGCAATGTTTAGAAGCCAACATAACAACACAAAAGGAAGAAGTGGAAAATAGAGAAAATATATTGACGAATCATCTCAAGGAAAAAACCGATGACTTAAACCAACTTGAGGAAGATTTTGGTCAAGAAGAGAGAAGACTCGAAGAAGAAATAATTACATTGAAAATCCAACTTGAAGAAGCAAAGATAACATAAGAGGTCATGAAGTCTCAGATAATGAAGAAATAATAAGAGGTTGAGAATCTTGAAGAAGAAGTTGTCACACTAAGAGTCAAAGTCTCCAAGCTCAACAAGAATGTTGAAGAGACAGAAACATCCACAGCAGTTATAGAAAATGAAGAGGAGCACTCAAGGTTGCTGGAAAAGAAGAATGAAGAAAATAGAAAGAGTTATGAAGAAGTACTCAAAGGAAGGAATCATGGTCAACTAGAATCTAAGAAAACTATTGAAGATACATCTTCAAGAAGACCATTCATGTTCAAACCACAAAGAATCTTCAATCATGATCATGATCAATCAAGGAAGAAATTCAGAAGGACTACACCACAAAGAATATGATTCACGCCCAGGTATGCAAATATATTTTATGGTCATTGTTTTTATTGTACTAATTTTGGACATAAGGTTGCAGATTGCAAGGATTATAAAAGAAATTTTCAAGCAAGAAGTGCATATGTGGCCCCATGTAACATTGAATGTTACAAATGTCATAACTATGGACACATAGCTAATGATTGTAGAAGCATGATCGATAATTCCATGAAAGAGAACACTGATATCAGATATAAGAAAGTATGGATAAGAAAACATGAAGAACATGTGAACAAAGAACAATTCATAGAGATCGCAAGATTGGCAATAAAACTAGATGAAGAAAATTCTACAAAGAAAAAGAAATATGTCGGATATAGAAAGTTTTGGAAAATAACTGAAAGAAAAGAAGGATAGGTAAATAAGGAACAGGTTCAAGAGATTGTACTTCCAGTCATTGTAGTGAAAGATGAATCCACAAATAGAAAGAAAGAAGTCAGAGCTCAGAGAGATGATGAATCTACCAAAGAAGATGATGATGAATACACATTAGAGAAGGAATTCTTTTGAGCCATTCAGATTAGAGACTCCCAGGTAATATGAAWATTAGACAAGGGGAKTCTATGTGATAGYTGTGACATACCAAAGAACCATCCTTCGAGCAACTTGCAAAGTTTGAGAAGACAGATACAAAGAAGTGAGTTAGCAGAAGTACAATTTAATGGATTAATCAAGACTTCATGATAGTATAGTGATAAATGTGTCAACATTATGGACAKTTGCACAMGTATATTCTTGGATAGTATGGAYGAGAGCATGKATTCATAGATTGGTTCAAAGAGTGGTTCAGAGACAAAGGAACATTATCATAATGGATGATAATTCCACRGGAAATGGCTCRAACAATGCTAATGGATTCCAAATTGACAGATRTTTTTTGGACACATGCAGTGCATACAACARTTCACATTCAAAATAAAGTAATGCTTAGAAACAACAATGACAAAACTCCCTAYGAACTATGGAAAGGAAGCGCATACAACAACCTCTACATCAAGGTAACTCAAGGTAGTATTTTATTAATTGAAATTTATGTTGATGACATTGTTTTTGGAAGTATTAATGACAGGTTAAGCYAGAAATTTGCAAAGGATATGCAGAATGAATTTGAAATGTCATTACTTGGAGAACTATCCTTCTTTTTGGGTCTTCAGATACGTCAAAGCAACCAAGGAATTTTTATTTCTCAAACCAAGTATATCATAGAAATGCTAAAGAGGTTCGGAATGAAAGATTGCAAACCAGTTATCACTCCCATGCAAACCAGTTGCAAGTTGAGAAAAGATGATGATTCAAAGTCTAAAGATAAGAGGAAATATAGGTCAATGATTGGTAGCCTACTCTATGTGAAAACAACCAGACCAGATGTAATGTAGGCAGTTGGAAAGGTGGTACGATTTCAAGAAGCACCAAAGGAATCACATGCATTAGCAGTGAAGAGGATTTTCAGATATCTCAAAGGAACAGAAGAGTTTGGATTATGGTATCCAAAAGGAAATGATATATCACCTATTGCCTACACAGATGCAGATTGGGTAGGTTGCATTGATGACCGACGAAGAACTAGTGGAGAAGCATTCTACTTGGGTGAGTGTTTAGTATCTTGGCTAAGAAAGAAACAATCATCGATATCCTTATCTACAGTCGAGGTAGAGTATATTGCAGCAACATCATGTTGTACACACATTCTAGGGATGAAACAAACTTTGATAGATATACAGGTTGAGTATGATGAGCCCATTCCAATATATTTTGATAATACAAGTGCCATCAGTATCTCAAAGAACCCAGTGATGCACTCCAAGACGAAGCACATTCCAATCAAGTATCACTTTCTATGGGAACAGGTTGCAGAGAAGAACATCGGAGTTGAATATGTGGGAAAAAAAGAACAAGTGGCATACATATTTACAAAATTTATTCCATGGGAAGCCCTCGAGTATCTTTTCCAGAGACTAGGGGTAATTTGTACTTCAAAATGAATTCTTTTGAATTCTTATTTTATATGTCTTAGATGTACACAAGGAAGCACCATAAATAGGACAAAGGGGGAGAGATCTATCATATGCAAAGGTAAATGCTTGGAGAGAGAGCATAGAGGCATGTTTCCAAGGGGAGCGATTGTCACAAGGGAAGAATGAGCGATATCACTTTAGAGTGATACCCTTTGTAAAAGGGGGAGATATTATTCATATGAAAGGAGAGAGAGTAATTAGAGGCTTATAAACACAAAGAAAAATCAAAGGCATGTAGACATGGGGAGAAGCCCCAATGAGAGTTCACTCAGGGGGAGCAACCCCAAAGGGAGATACCCTTTTCCATTGATGTCAAAGGGGGAGAGATAGAAACATTGATGATGAGTATAAGCATGAATGTTATCATGACTAAGTGTTTCCATCAATGCCAAAGGGGAAGATTGTCAGACAGTTGGCTTAGGTTGATGGATAGTTGGTATGGATTGTTGGTTGTCATTGGTGTCAAACATTGGAGAGTGATATTGTATATTTATTTCAACCCTTGGATAAATTCCGGTAGCGAATTCTGGTAGCATAAAGGTTTCGGTAATGGACCCAAGGTTGTTTCATGTATAATGGTATCAGTTTTAATATATTTTAAGGTAATACTATTCTAGATGGATAGTACATTTCATTCCATTTCCGGTGGTATGTGGAACATCACATAACTCCTCACGGTTAGAGATTTATGACCATGAGAAGTTGGAGAACCCAGGTTTGGGTAATGGACCCAAGTTTGTTTGATGAATAATGGTATGAGTTTTGATATATTTGAAGGAAAGAATATTATATATGGATAGTACATGTCATTCCATTTCCAGTGGTATGTGGAACGTCCCATAAGTCCTCACGGTTAGAGATTTATGGCCATGTGAAGTTGGAGAACCCTCTTGAGTCATCTAGAAGCCAAAAAAGGTCAAAGTAGTCAAAGTGGTTTAAGAGATTTTTAGAAGGTAAATAATAAAGTGAAGTGATGAGTGTATATAATTCAAAGTGAATACAAAATGGAGAAATTACTAAGTTGACAAGTGGTTAGAAGTGGGTTAGCCCTAAAATAAGGAAAGTGGTTTAAGATGGTTAGAAGGTAACCCCTTGGGGTAAAGTGAAGTCATGATTGTAGTATAAGTCAAAGTGGATACAAAATAAATTATTTAAATAATAAATTTAATGGATAAATTACTAATTGAACAAGTGGTTAGAAGTTGGTTAACCCTAAAATAAGGAAAGTGGGTTAAGATGGTTAAAAGGTAACCCCTTGAGGAAGCTACATGAAAGTATAAATAAGAGTCAAGGCTCTCTTATTTTATATCACACTTGAGAATATTGAATATCTACAGGTGACTAAGGTAACCAAAGGATATCTAAGCCGAATTTCAGAGAGAAGGTGAAGTAAAGAATGCTGAAATTCAAGGGAGGATAAATTCTTTTGATGATGCTTTCTAAGGTATGTTATTTACAGGTCATCTCACCATTTTCGCAATAATTTTTTTTCTAGAATGATACAAACCTTGAAATTTATAGGTAATTGAGAAAATATATCCAAGTAGTTGTGGTATGAATTTAAGCTTGTGTTTCATTTTAGTTTTGGAGTTACACTCTGTGGAAAATAGGGTTTGTGGCTAGTCCTGAAACTAGTCTAAAACAGGTGTTTTGGGTACAAACGTAATAACTTATTCATAATAGATCAAAATTAAGTAATATGAGATGTGTTGGTTATAGTACATTTTGTATTATCCTGTGTAAAATTTGCAGATCGATACAACAAATATTCTGTGCAGGGCACACTCTACAAGTTCGCTCTCTAGAATAAGACATAATTTAACAAGGTATGCCATTTTTGCTATAAATCCTTTTTTGATAGGTTCCAAGTAGTGAAACCTGGAGGAATTGCCTAAAACAAACTGAAGAACATTGTATACTATTTTCGTATCTTTATTCATTACAGGTACAGAGTTATGATTTTTTCAAGTTAGGGTTGTTGACTAATCCAAAACTAGTCATGTGAGACTAAAGTAAAGTTTGATGAAAATGCTAGTCTCTTGTTGTTAAAGTTAAGGAAGGTTTGCAGGTATGTGATCATATACCCCAGGTATATTACAGAGTTATAAATCATATTTGGATGATGAAATTGATTAGGGATTTTGGTCGAGGCACATGTTGGGTAGATGGTTGAGACAAGTAGTTGATGATTTGGAACATACATGAGGTGTATAGTTGATGATGTTGGTACATCTTGATGAGTCATAGTTGATGAGTAGTTGATACATTATTAGTACATACTTGGTACATGGTTGGAGGCACTTATTAGTAGTATTGTTGACACATGGTTTATGGATGATGCAACATACTTGTATTGGTATATTATTAGAAGCGCATATTGATATTGGTGATGATTATGAGTTGTTGTGTTATGCTTGGTTGATGAACATCTTTGAGAGTTGTATTGGTGATTGATCTTGGTGAGTAGATATGATTTGGTTGATAATATTGATGAGACAAATTGTTGTGATAGGTTATTTGGACAGGTTGTTGTGAGAGGTTATTTGTATAGGTTTGGTACATGGTTGATGCAATTGTTCATCGTACAATTTTTGTATAGTTTGGTGCATGGTTGATGCACTTGTTTATGGTACAAGTTGATTATAGGTTGAGGTACAGGTTGGTGCATGGTTGATGCACTTGTTTATGGTACAAGTTGATTGGTACAGGTTTACATCAGTATATCTCACAGTGATAGTGTGATAGTGGTTCCATCATTCTATTTATACGTCATGGTGGTTGGACGGGGCAAGGAAAGGTGGTTGTAGCCACCTTCTAGTTGTAGCCGGAGAACATAGGGGGTCATAACCTCCTTCTGGTTGTAGCCAAAGAATTTCGGATTTGGAGCTTCCCTCAGGTTATAGCCCGAGAAATTAGGGGGTTGGAGTCTCCTTCCCGTTGCAACTGGAAAACAAAGGAAGTTGGTGCTTCCAATGAATGTAATTCTTAAAGACATATAATAAAAAGCATTATGTGGTTTTCTCCCGCTTGGGTTTCCACGTAAAAAATATAGTGTATTGTGTATGTAAGACTTCTCATTTGTTCATTGTTTATTTACTCTACAACTATTGGATGATAATGATACTTTGATATAACACTTGCATATTGTGGTAAAAAAGGATTCAATTGCTCTATTACTGATTCACCCCCTCTCTCAGTAATCCAACACCAGAGTCACTTTCTCTGAGCTCTATGCTTTCAAACTAATTTTCATTTAAGGCTATTTTTAACTTTTTTTACTTGTGTTGTGCTAGAACCATGTTTTAAGTGTAATTACCATTTACCTCAAGATTGTCTCTACTTGAAAAATATTAAACACCATGCAATGAACCAATCATTGGTTCAATTTTTTTTCATCCTGTATCCAACCAACACCATGTAGTGAGCCAATCAAAATATTAAATACCATGAAATGAACCAATCATTGGTTCAATGTTTTTTCATCCTGTATCCAACAGACACCATGCAGTGGGAAAATAATTGGTTCAATGTTTTTTCATCATGTATCCAACAGGTTAAACAAACAGGTTACACTACACAGTGAGTTAGATCCAATAATGGCCTCACTGCATGATGATTGATTTATGTTTCATGTCCCTACTTCCTTTATATAATTCATTAATACCCTCTCTACTTGCTCCATATTCCATTGATATTCCACTTTTTCCATGCTCAGTGTAATTACCATTTAACTCAAGGTTGTATCTACTTTCTCTATGTATTCCATTAATACTCATCTCTACTTTCTTTATATTCCCATTGATACTCAATTTATTTCCATTTACCTCATCACTAATTTTATCTATATTTCGTTCATATTAATATTTTTGAAGTTTTATCACTATTAGTTCTGGTCTCTACATGCTCTATGTATTCCATTCATACTCATCTTCTGTTCAATCCTTATTACCCAACATTTGAAAAAAAACTACAAATTCATCAAACTAGGTGAATCATTCAAATCAGATCTACAGGGTAACATCACACAGCTGATCTATGGAGCAAATGATCACATACAACTCAACAGATACACCTCATCACTCTTTAAGGGGACAGACACTTTCTCAAATTGGTATACTTCCATTTCAAATGTATTAATCATCTATCTGATGCATATCCCATAACGTCAATAGCCCGCCATTACATTAGACATGCATACATATTAATTTCCTTTTATGACAAAAATAAACATCAATTAGACATACATGCAGATCCAAGAAGTGATGATGCATTAGTGTTGCAAGATTTTAAAGAATATGATATGCTAAAGTGACTTGGCATGGTTGTTTATGCTTTAACTTTGAAACAACACTTAGAAAAATTACTCCTAACAATTTTCAAGCTATGCATTTAAATGTTTACTTAGCCTCTATTATGGCATTTCTCAAATTATATGTAAATTCTCGTGTCTAAATGCATTTAAATTCAATCTTATGCCTTTATTTCTAAATGCCTTTTTTTTAATCAAAATTTGTTATCTGTCTTTTCTTCAACGCCTTTGAATTGTAAAGAATGGTGCAGAAGTGGGCATTGTCCACTGAAGTGTCTTGTTACCCAAACCCTCATCAAGCAGTGATTACATATGACCTTCACAATAAAGCACTAAATCATGTTTTGCAAAGTTAGAGAGAAGTTTATGGGAGGAATACCAATAATGAAGCATATTATATTGCCCTTGTTTAAGGGATGAAAACAACGAAAAAACATGGTTCCAATGATATTGTTGTATTCACCAACTCGGAACTGATATGCAACCAAATGAATGGAATTTATCAAGTTCAAAAAGACAATCTAAAACTTCTTCATAGAGAAGCAAGAATTGATGTTGCTCAGTTCCACTCTTTTACAATAAATTACCATGTGGATATAAAGAGGGTGTCCATTTATCTAGTATCTGGAGCAAAGTAAACTATAGGTGGGGGTGTCAAAAATGACTTCATATCTACATTTACTCCAACAAAAGTCATTCATGGACATCGATATAGATCCCCAATGTGTGGATTTTTTCTTGTTATTATTATTTTTTTGTCTTTCATGGGATGGTTGGTTCACTAGTGGAGAATGGAGAAATTTATCATTACTTATTGTTGAGAAGATACCTAAATGGTTAGAAGTCTTGCAATTCTACTGGAAAAGTAGAAAATTAAGGTTGCAATTCTAGTTGAAAAGTATAGGTTTTTGAAGTTTTGTCCAAGAGATTAATATTTTTGAATTAGTTCCATGACATGTCCTTCAAGCAAATAGTGAAGTAAGGTGTGATCCATCTTTATTGTTCTGTGTGCAAGTTTCTATGTGTTTTTTGTGAATAATCCCACATGTATAGCAATTTTGAGACAAAGGTGGTTAATGAGGCATTATTGTAACAACAATTTTGATAATATAGATGCTTCTTTACATTGCAATTCCTTGAATTTATGTGATTGTCTATTATTATTTCTTTTGCACTCTCTATAAAAGTACTTTTAAGATTCCTTCAATGTTTTGTTTAATATTAATGTGGGACTCTATATTGGTTTGGCCTGAATTTGATTGTGAAATTTCCCATTCTAATTTTTGTTGCCCGTTCCAATTATGAGATCGTTTTCTTATCAATTTATGGTTGAGATGAGATTCATATATAATTCTAGGTGTGTTCATCAAGTATCTATATTTTAACCTTGATTTGGGAGGTTCACATAGTGTATTCTCTTACAAAATTGCAATCCTAGCAGTGTATTTCAAAAGAGAAATTGATGTGTATGTCAAAGCCATTTATGGACATATATATGGGATCAAATAAAAGAACACTGATACATTCCTTCTAGAAAATAAAAAAATTCAAACAAAGATCTGTTTAGTCATCATAGCATCTTTCTCTGACTCCCTAGACTCTGTAGAGGACCCCTCCCACCCCACAGTTTCATGGATTTTCTTCAGAGACACTATTGAAAAATCCCCAAGGCCTGGCCTTGTCAATCTGGGGCTGCATATTCTATCTGAACGTGACAGTTCTGTTTCCATCCTTTTATTTGTATCAACTGTTAGGTACAACTTCAACAACCATGAACTTGGTTTGTGGAAATAGTACCCTCCAAATGTTGCATTATCAAAATAGTCGGTAAGCTTACTATTTATATAAATGGAACTTCATATTCTTACATCTTAGTAAGAAATAAAAGAAACACCCTAACTTGGGGAATTACTCAACCTTCATGGCTTTGATCGAACTACCCTTGAATGAGCTACAAATGACAAACAAATGTTAGATGCCAATTTTCTTATGAAAGGTCTAGGTTTAAAGTCAAATGATAAGACGTTTTGACTTTTTTGATGTGTTGTATGAGTCCATTTCGTTGTTTATTTTTACATCTTGGTACTTTTTACTATTAGCATCACAATGCCAACTTGGTTTGCCATTTTTTCCTACACAAATGTCTCCATTTTTAGTCTCATATATTATAAGATGGACATGAATAATTCATCCATGCTAGAGCGCATTTAGAGTCTCAAGGTGTATGATGTTCAAAGATACCATATGGAAAATTGTGCATGGCTTATATTGAATACCTAAAGAAAGCATCAAGTTGGAAATGATTTACAAAGTGGAATAAATAGTTTGATTGAGAGGCAAAGGAGCTTCTTTTACAACAATGCAGTGTTAAAACAATGTACAAAGCTATCTATTAGTAAAATCGTTATAGGAAGCAAAGGTTTTGAAGAGCCAATGATAAAATAATTATGAGTCACGAAATTTTTTTAGTAATCTGTTGTTTTTGGAAAAAGTGATATACACCTTTATATCCAATATTATGTTACTTTTTATTGTTGAATATCAATTAGGCTAGTCCTTTGGTGACAACTTTTCATGCACTCTTTAGCTTCATTTTCTTTCTAGAATCCATTTATCATTGAATTATCTCTGATATCTTCCACTCTAATTTGCATATATTTGTTTTATATGTCATTCAAATACACAATAGGAAAAATTATATTACCTTGTGAAGCATGCCACTTAGCTATGATGATTAACTGGTTTTCATGCATGTGGGTCTTGCATTGATATCTTAATGTGTGTACAATTGAAAGGTATTTTTAGTTTGTTTAAGAATTTTTAATGGAAGAATACTTACTATAAAAGGGCCTAGAATTATTCAAGGCCGGGCATGGAATTTGGCAGTCAACCATATGCATCGACAATTTTTAAATCTCAAGTTTCAAAATTACTTTTTTAAAATGATCTATTAACTGAAGAGCATGCACTAAAGCTAATAAACCTAATCGACAATGATTTATTAGGTTATGTAAAATCATATATGAATCAATATCATGTTTTATTGCTTACAAATAGCTTTTAATTGTTCATTTCAGAATATAATAATCTCCAAGATTAGATATTAGAGAATTAATGTTCAAAAATAAATCAAAAATGAAAATACTTAGTTTTTTTCCATCTCTCTTACACTTGATAGTGTTGAGAAAACATGATATTGTTACTAGTACAAGCGTAAGCCTTGATAAAACATGTTATTGTCAGTATTTATTTCAAAAACCTTTGTAGTTTGTTGCCAAACAATACTTTGAAGAACTAGAAATTATTCATTAATACTTTCGATCTGGCCATATTTGTGTTCTCTTATCATTCTTAGCACAAAACTGAAATTCAATTATGGTATTGGATTCTACTTTTCTTTTTGTTCTCCATTTTGATTTCCATGTATTTGGAATCTAGTTAACTAGGTTTTTACATGGTAACCAAGTCATATCTCTAGGTTTTCACTTTATGGTATCTTCTCGAACAAATTTGTTTGTTTTGGCAAGTGTTGAACCTTGAAGAAAAATGTGAATGTCATATGTTCTTAAGTAGCATGTGCATGGACGATTTGTAGGTTCGATTCCATGAATACATGATGTTGTATATTTATTAAATTTTGGTGCTTAAGATCTTACAGAGAATACAATTCTCTATTTCTAGCTTATATCCACATCATATGAAGTTTACATGCATCTTGCACATATCTTTTCTTGTATATCATTTTTCATTATTGCTTCCTTTTATTTCTTTTTCTTGAGAAATATAAGGATTTTAAATATCCAAAAGAAATGCTTTCAATGACACACATGTAATTCCCATCATGTGTCTCACAATTTCACCACTTTGTTGTTAGACCATGAGTTGATGTCCACAACAAATTGACAGAAAATGGAAAAGCCCACATTGAAACCCAAATTCATCTAAACTAGTTGAAAGTGAAAATGGAAGCATTTCTTGTATCAAATAGAGTGCTTTCTTCCAAATCTTAGACTTTCTTAGAACAAAATGTTCCAATAAAAGTAGGAATGAAAATTAGCCATTGTAGGGAAAATTTCGCACATATTTTGGTTCATATATAAATTATAATGTGTAGACAAGAATGGACTATTCTAGAGTCTCATAGATTTTCCTTTGGTTAGCAGTAACTAATTCAACTTGATTCAGTGGTTGTAGTGGGCTATGGATATCCAAGGAGTTTGAACTTTCCAGGACCATGGAAAATTATGTTTGATCAAACTATGTGGAAACATTACATGACATCTCCCCATATAATATGAACGTCATTGGGTGATTAATTAAGAAAAATTGTAAATGATGAAATTTTGAATTATCAATTGTCCCTTAAAAAAAGTTATCACATAGATCAATTAGTAGAACATACTCAAACTATTGTGGAAAGAATAAACGAGTTTATATTGTGTCAATTTTTTTATGATAATGTTGTAAACAATGCAATCGTATTTACAATTTTGTAGGTTTTGTAAGAGAAGATTATGGGTTCTATATGACAATAGGTTTACGGTTTTGTAACAAAGGGGCTTGTGGGTTCCACAATGGAAAGTTCTACAGATATTGCAAGCACAAGTTTGTGGGTGCCATAAATAAATCTTGTGGATTGTGGGTTGATCCACAAGATAAATCTTGTGGAAGGTGTTTGTCCACATTCAGTTGAAATTTGAAGAAGGTTGCAGATGTAGATGTCGAGGAATTATCCATTACAGAAGCTTGCAGATGTGGAATAAGGAAGGTCAAGTAACTTCAATAAGTTGAAGAGTCAAATCTGTTGCCCATTAGATTTTGAGAATAGGTTTGTAATTGACATGTAAATGTGTAAATATGAATTATGCTCATAATGTAATGCAATAGAGATGTGTAATTGTATTATTGATATCTTGGTTATTTTAATAAAAATACAAAAATTGTGGCAGGTTATCCTTCCCTATATATACTCTATTCTCTACAAACTATCTTATGTCATTGTGGTTTGAATTCTAATGCATGAATTTTTTATATGGTATCATAGTCCCAGATTTGATTTTTGAGGTGGAGTGAATTTTAAGCTTTGTGTAAAGAAAATAAACTAATCCAATTATGGTCCATAATTGTTTTTAGGATGCTACTCATCAACATGAACACAAGTACACAGACTTGTGAAATCAAGCCTTTGGCTAAGCACCACTGGGGTTAACAATACCCCAAATGTTGTCGCTAGTACTAGTGAACTACAAACATGAGCACAAGCATAAGTGTGTCCTAGGTGAGACTTGAACCCTGGTGTGGAATTTAATAATGCCCTACTTTCACCAACCTGGCAAGCCACAATTGAATAACCACGGTGTGTGATGAAATTAGTAAGTGTGAAAATAGAGGTGGTAAGGCTCTTACATGTACATTCTGAATTTGAGTGATCATATATCTCTTCATAGAAGTGATTCCACCTCTTCAAAAGAAGCATGGGACGATAAATATGTAATAAGTATAATATGTTTGTACGAGACTTTGTCTAAGACGTAAATATTAAATCAAATGAAGTTCTAAGTGTCACAAAGTATGGGATCCTACATCAACTAGTTGAAAATTCCTCAAGGAACAATTGTTGGCATGTGGATCAAAGATAACAGAAAAGGATGTTATCTTGACCCTTCTTTGAGGCTTGGCAAAGCTGAAACATGGGGGGAGTATGGATTTTTTAAGTCTATATCATATTTCTATATCAAATTTTCATTTCAAGAAAATCTAAGGAATTTAAGCAATATCAGATTTGCATTCTAAGTAATTAATGTAGTTTTTAGGCCTTGGGAGTGCTAGATAAGCATTGGGGGGCTATGTTTCATGGATGATGGAGCACCCAAATTGCTTCATAACCCTTCATTAGAACTTTTAAAATACACAAAATAGAATTACATCCAAAGTACACAACTTGAAAATCATCTAGAAAGTAACCAAGCATGTTTTCTTTCTTATGTAATGTCCAATGGATAGTGACAAAAGGCTTGACCAGAAAGAAGAAAGAGATTTTGTTCAATAAGTTAACTTGTATAATTTGTACACTGAAAAATAATGGTCAAACAAAGGACCAATTCATAAACATGAATTCTATGCAATGGGGATTTTCTTCATCATTGAGGACCTTCCAAGCAATATCCCTATATAGGAAGCCAGGCCTGCCCATGCTGGAAACACATACTCCAAAACGTAGATAGGCATATCCCTATAAAAATTCATATTACAATGATTAGTTGAAAGATAAAGAAATAGAGAATTGAAGCACTTGCTTAACGCTATGAAGTATAAAGCAGACCATTCATATTACTTGTTGCATGATTTCAACAATATCTAAGTAGAATCTTTTGTGGCCATTGTCGTCAAGTATCTTTTTTAATGAAATATCTTGCAAGGAAACTAGATTTGTTTCTAGCATGTCAAGATGATCATTCTACCCTCGTGGGGTTCCTTAGATTGATGGCTGAGAGGTATCCCGAAGGATTTGAGGATCGATGGTCCACATCACTTTAGAAGTTAGACATTCAGGAGTTTTAGTGCTAGACCACTCCTATTCTCCTAAAGTGGAACTTCGCGAAGTACTTAACACTGCCCTTCCTAAGTTTGATCTAACGGTTGAGGTAGGTCTCCACTGGATCCCCAGATCTATGACCCTCATCTATTCGTGACTCCATCCTTTGACTGTTTTCAAGGTTTGTGGAGTCATCAGTTCTAAAGTCCCAAAGCCAAAAAGGGATAGCTCCTTTCAAACTAGCGCAGGGTTCTCAGACCCTGGTCATATGGTTTCTTTGGAAATTTTTGTGGGCTAAGTGCTAATCATTTTAGAAGCAAATGGGTTAAGGACATGGGCATGAGCCCTTGGTTAGATGGGTGGATAGTCTGAAGGAAACACCCTTTTCCCCACAAATTTGAACTTGACATTCCTGCTAAGGTAAACTCAATAGATCGAAAAGACTTAGATGTTTTAGTTAATCCTACCTTGAATCTCCTGCAGGTTCACACTCCATAACTCTCTAGCAGCTAAACTAAGGTAAATCAAAGACCAAATAAATACAACAGTTTACAAAAGTAAATGAACATTTCTAATAACTAATCAAACACTGCAAGATTTAACCATGAACACATAAATTCAATCATCACATCCAATGTATTACACAGAGTATGAGAATACTTATCAGAACTGGAAAATGTGAAGCGATTTTTGAAAGGGGTGCTTGTTTCTTCCCAACCATAGGCACAACCACTCTGACAGATTTACTATTGGCCACCCCTAAGCTAGACCATGATGCTCTGAGAGATATTCTTTCTCCTTGCTCCACAACAGTTAGGGACAGAGGTTTCTCTCCTCCTCCGACAGGAAATTGGCAACCGGTTGTTCTCTACTCCAAGAAAGAAGGTCTACACAAGTGCTTCCTCAGTCACTTGTCCCTCATTTATCAGGTTGTAGCGAAACCCTGCCCATGGCTTCTTATAGAAAAAACGATCTTGCTTATCATCTTTTCTCTCAACTACAGAGTCAAAAACATGCTTCTCTTCTCTTCTCGAGATTGTTCTCTCCACTATGCTTCCTTGCATATCTGTCTATGTCCCCCGAATTGCCTCCTTTCTTTCCCTCCTCAAAAATTTTGTGTGGGTACGAATCCCCAATTCATGGTTAGGCCCGGAAGCCTTACATATGGGTACCCTGCCCCATCTCCTCATTAACTCTTGAGGATGGCCTTCCAACTACCATCCTGACTAGTAAGTCATGGGTGAGAGGACTGTTCAACAATTACACCCAGTAGGTACTGGTTTGGTGAGGGTCATCTCAACCATTCATGGTTTCCCTCACCATCTCTCTCATAGCATCCATGGTTTGTCTTGGAAAACTCCCCCCTTTCAGTAGTTGTGCAATGCATACTCAATTTCTATTAATAACAAAAAAATCATAAATTGACCCTTTTATACAAAGGTTCATCAAATCAAACATTCACACATATTTAGTCTTCCATAGTCTCTTGGCCAGTTTATAGTTATATTTACAAACTGGGGGAAACATGGGTATTAAAAGTGTACTTCTCAAAGGTCGATATGAAATCAAGATACCACCAGATTCGAGTCATAGAGGAGGATTTCCATAAAACAAAATTTATATGTCACTATGGGAATTATGCGTTTCTAGTCATGCCCTTTGGGTTGACTAATGCACCAACTACCTTTTTGTCATGCATGAACCATGTCTTCAATAAAAAAATGAGGAAATTTGTATTGGTGTTCTTTGACGATATTATGATCTACAAAAGGACATGGGAGGAACATCTAAATCATGTGGACGAGATTTTGACCATCATGAAGGAGCCATTGCATTTTTCCAAGGAGGAAAAGTGTGAGTTTGGGTTGACAACGATCCTCTATCTAGGGCATTTGATTGGTGTTGAGGGAGTAAAGGTACATCAGGAGAATATCCGGACCATATTATATTGTCCCACCCCTAGCTCACTCACATATATGTGAGGATTCTTTAGGATATGCAGTTATTATAGGAGTTTTGTGAAAGGATTTTCACAAATGGTTGTGCCATTGACAAACCTCACCAAGAAGGGGGTGTTTTGATGGTCATAGGATGCACAGGTATCATTTGATAGAATGAATAGGGTGATGAGCATTTTCCTAGTATTAGAACTCCCAGATTTCATGCAGCCTTTTGTACTAGAGTGTGACGCATCCAGTGAGGGGATATGAGTAGTATTGATGCAGAATCGACACTCGATAGCTTTCGAGAGAAAAAAGTCGAGGGAGCCTGAGAAGCTCTATCACATCTATGATAAGGATATGTTAGCCATCATGCATGCATTGGCCAAGTTCATATAATACTTTGTAGGAGGTTTCTTTGTGGTTAGGACTGACCACAATAGCTTGAGATATTTCTTGGAGCAATGAGATCTGAACGAGAGACAACAAAAATGAGTGAGTAAGGTGCAGACATATGATTTTGAAATTGAGTGTGTGGAAAAGGACGCAATTGTTGATTCCTTATTCATGATATCTATAGCTTTATCTATAACAAATATTTCAACAGACTAGAAGTCCATTCTTTTGGTGGAATACTCCAAGAACACCTTTTCCTATGAGCTGATGAAGGGAAGTATTCAAGATGATAGGTACAAGTTAGTGGATGACATCATCTACTACAATGACATGATCTATCTTGTCCATGAGTCCAATATCAAGGATAATATTTTGAGGGAAGTACATGATGGGCAATTGGTAGGGAACCAAGGGTATTTGAATACCTACATACAATTGAGATCATAGTAGAGGTAGGAAGAAAATTCTATAGTATCCATTCACACCACAAATTCATAGACAACTCCACAATGAGTGCCACTTTCTTTGTATTTTCATGCATAACCGAAGAAAAGACAGTAGAGCATAGGCCTCACCTTCTAGATGGGTTTTCTCATGAATTGAGTTTCCCAGAATACATCTTGTGTTCAATTGTGTGGATGGTGTATATTTTCTTGTTCTTTCATTT
>ML787101.1:456537-468418 GCA_009831015.1 Picea engelmannii
GGAAGGAGTAACAATGTATAGTTAGAATATGATATCCTACAACTATGGAAAATATGGGTTTGTGGGGGAAAAATAAATGGGGGTGTAGGTTTCGCTAAGGAGATGGAGGAGGCAAGAATTCTAATTGGCCAAATGGGCACCCTCTATCAAATGTAGACAACATTGGTTAAGAAAAAACATAGTTATCCAAAGTTTATTTTACTTGTTCTTACTGTTAGCGATAATTCTTGTCTTGGGCTTGAGAGCATTCAGACCTGTGAGTTACACGAGAAGCGCCTGGACGCAGCGTGGAAAAGTCTCATCTTTCGACTTCCAATCAAGCGAGTGGGCAAAGTATGTCGTCAATGGCCAGGATCCAAGTATGAATCAAATCAACGATCAGCAGGTAATCGCGGTTAGCGGAGTTGCGCCAGGATTAGCGCAATGGATAGCGTTTATATATATCACCAAAAGGATCTCAACCGTCCATCCAGAGGGGACACCTGGCGCAAGTAGAGCCATCTCGGCACCTCGCTTATCGCAGCTCCAATGCGCAGAAAATAGTTCATCATACCCTGAGGCGCGAAGTAGCGAGAGCATTCGGGACTTGGGGCCCACAGCGGTGTCAGGCGAGTTCAAGACCGTCAGATCTCAAAAGAACACGTGGTGCGCGATTAGGCTCCTCACCTCCTCGCCCCTCGCACTTTGAAGATCGAGGACCAGCCTCCTCCCAGCCGCGAGACATGCAGTGCCGAGGGCATCCAGGGCTTGGGCCCGCAGTCTTGCCAAGGTGATCAGAACCGTCCATTCCGAGGGACACGTGGTGTGCGATTAGGCTCCTCGCCTCCTCGCCCATCGCGACTTTGAAACAGAAGGTCTAGCTCCTCCCAGCCGTTAGTCACAAAGTGCCGAGGGAATCCGGGACTTGGGCTCACAATCTTGTCGAGAAGATCTCAGCCGTCCATCTAAAACAGACACCTGGCGGCGAGTAGAGCCATCTCGGCGCTTCGCCCATCGCGACTCCAACTCGCAAAAAGAAGCTCCATTATTTTTCGAGGTGCGAGGTGCCGAGAGAATCTCAGGCCCGGGCCCACGACATCGTCAGGAGAAGTAAGAACCATCAGATCAAGAAGGCCGAAGCGCTGAGTTCAGTTACAGAGAGGATCGTCGCAGTCTCCAAGCGCCATCAGATTCGATCTCCATATTGTTTCTCGCCTAAAGTAAATGATGACAAGAGCGGGTGGTTGAGACTTCCTCTCATTCATTAAGAGAGGGAATGGAGGTTCTGGCAGGCTGTCTGCCCGAGGAGGTCATGTGTGTCGATATTCCCAGAGAAGCCATGGCGGAGTCCTCGACTCAACAGAAAAATCTGCGCATGCTAACCCAGCACTTAATGGCTCAACTACTCTCCTTACAAGAGCCATGCTTAGTTAAGATGGTGCTTAAAAGAAGACATCAGTACGAGTTTGACTGAAGGGACACCCGCCTTTGAGTGACTGTACACGCCTCTGTGAGGTGAATTTTCCTGAGTATATAGACTCAGTTTTTGTATTTTGTAAGCATCGATGGTAGAGCAGAGCGCCCTACTATAAAGTTTAACAGACATCCTAGTTTGTTGGATATGCATTTGTGTTTGAGATATCTTGTTTTATGACAGACAATTTTTCTCACTCCATCTAATTTTCATCTCATGCTTAGAGAGTTCACGATTGACTGAGTCATGCGAATTATTGCAGTTTTGTTATGATAAATGATTTATCGTTGCATTATTGTATTCTCTGGTTTTCTGTATTTAAGTGCAAGAAGACATTGCATTTGGATGCCTTCTTCTACAGTCTATTAGGAACCTGTCATTTGTAACAGACCTTCGTACTCTTACCATATAAGTCTTCCACCTGTTCACCCTTTACTACAACTCACTGTCTGAAGTTTATATGGACCTCACTCACTTATGCATGCCTGGCCTACTTTGGAGTTGGAATGATATCGTTTTGAGTTGGCTTCCATTCGGTCACCCCATCTATAAACAAATCGTGACAAAAACTGATGGGCGTCGGGCTCTACTCCTGCTAGAAATCCAGGAGTGACTTCCATCGCCAACATTTCTGGCGTCGTTGCCGGGGACGAAGTTGAATATTTTCCCCGGGATTGAACGACAACGATCAGCTGATTTTGAAGGTGCATCATATATCAGAACTATTAAGATTGCTACCATGCACCTGGCGACTCCATTGTGACGAATCCACTGGAGAGAACCCGTTGTTTTAATTGTGGCTTCTAGAGGCAGACATACGCGGTCACATCCACAGCTGCCTCTAGCTACACCTGCAACTGATCCGGAGGTGGTTTTCAGAAGAGGAAAGGCCCCTGAAGAAGAAGCTTCCACCACCGAAACAGGTAATCCGCCATCGCCTTCTGTGCGAACTCCGTTTTCTCCTCCTCAGTTTCTTAATAGACCTCCTTCAGAAGTTTCCCATTTCCTGAATTTTGGGAGTGTTCCTACTGAGTTTTCCCCTCCTGGTCTAGGATTGGAGGGAGAAATCCTTGTCACTCCCCTCTCCTCTGAAGTTGTTCCTTGGCGTAGACCCAGAGCCACAGAAGATTTTCCCACTCCTGCACAAAGAGGAGCACCTGCTAATTTGAGCTCGTTAGCCTTCTCCATAGATCATCTCTTGTTTCCCACTCCACTTCGAGACTCATTCCCAGTAGCCCCTTTGCGAACTCCTTCTCCTCCAAGCTCTCCTTCACCTAATATTCCTATGGTTGGTGCTAATCCCCCTCTGAATAGAATGGATGCCATAGTTGCTGCTAGGTATTCTCCCTTGATCTTACCGAATCCCACGAATCCTTTCCCTGCTGGAGACTACTTGAAGTATATGCCCAAGTTCACCGGGGAAGGGGACATAACTGCAGAAGAGCACCTGGTTGCTTTCTACAGTTATGCTGACAACCTAAACATTGGAGATGAAGATGTCTGGATGAGGGTTTTTGTCCAGAGCCTAGATGGTGAGGTAAGGAAGTGGTTTAGAGGATTAGTTCCCGGATCTATTGTTGGAATTGACGCCCTGGATAATGCTTTCCTGAGGCAATGGGGAGATAAGAAAGATTTCATGTATTACATGACAGAGTTTGGGTCGTTGAAGAGGAAAGAAGGAGAGTCTGTTCCTGACTTCTGCAAGAGATTTAATAAAATGTACAACAGAATCCCTATTGAGATAAAACCCTCTGAAGCCTCTGTAATGATCACTTACTCCAGTGCTTTTGATCCTGATTTTTGCCTACTGCTGAGAGAGAAAAGAGTTTCTACGCTGGTCCACATGCAGGATGCATCCGTGGAGGTAGAATCTAACATATTGGCTGTCAACCGACTCATAAACATAGGTGATAGAAGTACGTCCAAGAACAGGCCTGAAGCTTCCTCATCCAGTTCCTCTCCCCTGCCACATCAGACAGATGAGACAGCTAGAACACTAAAAATCACTTGCTGCCAAGATAGAAAGGTTGGAATTATAAGGGAAGCCCATGTACAGAAATCTCCAAAACAATGATAATAGAGGTTTTAGATGACCTGCTAACAATATGCCTCAGGTTTTCCCGAAGGAACAAAGGGGAAAGGACAGAGAAGATCAAAGGGTTCAAGCCCCCATCCAAAATAACCTAGTTGATCATGAGGAGGGAGAGGAGATAGACGAGTTTGGACCTGAGGTTCATTGTATTGAGCAAGCTCCCCCTTTTCCTCATTTGACGCAGTCCACATATGAAGAATCCATGATGAGTGCTCAAATTCATGAGTTGGGAAAAGAAAAGAGGGCCGGTCACACTTTTAATAGATATAATCTCATAACGAGAAGGAAAGAAGGAGACCTCGATAGCTCAGACCAGCCACTCATAGCAGAGAGGCCTACTAAAACTACAGCAGCCACAGCTAAAGAAAAGAAGACTCATAGTGCTTCACCAGCAACCAGAGAGCCTATCACTGAGGTAAGAGAAGCTCATAAACCTACCCCCTCCTTTAATTTTTAGCATGAGATTCAGAAGATTAGAATTCATGTACCTCTCTCTAAGCTAGTTAAAAATGAAGACTTCAAAAGGTCCCTCTCCAAGTTGCTACAGTCTGAATCCCCCCAGCCCCCCTCTGACTCAATAAACCTTCAAGATGAGAAGCCAGCCGTCATCTTAGGCCCCATGGTAGAAGATAGAGATGACTCATCCCCCCCCTTCTACACATCCCTGAATATACATGATAAAGTACTGCATAACTGCCTCATGGACTCAGGGGCTTCCCATAACCTTATGCCCAAAATAGTAATGGAAGAGCTGGGATTAGAAGTGACCAGGGCCTATCATGATTTATACTCTTTTGATTCAAGGAGAGTGCAGTAGGAGTCATCAAAGACCTGGCGGTTTCCCTGTTTCAGCTGCCCATGAAAAGTGTGGTCATGGATATTGTGGTAGCCGACGTCCCCCCTAAATTTGGTATGTTGTTGTCTAGATCATGGATCAAAAAGCTTGGAGGGACACTACAGATGGATCTCACATATGCCACCATTCCAGTCTTCAGAGGGGAACAAAGGAGATTATACAGAGAAGCCCATCTGGCCTATATTGTCAGTGATGAAGCAGACCCTACCAATCACCCCATCTTTGCACTCGACACCGACTTGGGGTCTAGTTTGTTGTATCTTACTGATGCCCCTGAAAGCTCTTTACTAATCAGAAAACATCCCAGCCCTGATCATCCGATTTCCCCTCAAATATCCCTTGTGTGGAAGATGTTTTTTGATGGAGCCTCTTCTAGTGAAGGCACTGGTGCTGGAGTGGTTTTCATATCACCTTGTCAAGAAGTCGTATCCCTGTCATACAAGCTGGAATTCGAAGCCACCAACAACGTGGAAGAGTATGAAGCCCTTGTTCTGGGTATGAGGGCCGCAAAGGAAATGGGAATTGAAGAAATAGTGATATTCGGAGATGTTGAGTTGATTATTCAGCAGATAAGAAATGCTTATCGTGCCCATAATTCCTGGCTCGGGAATTATCGAAATGAAGTATGGGACCTTCTTGATAATTTCTTCTTGGATTTTAACATTTCTTTCATTTCGAGGGGAGAAAATACTTTGGCCGATTCTTTAGCTATCTCAGCCAGTTTGTTCAATTTCCCTCTGCCGCCTATGGTAAAAAATGATGTTGATATAAGATATAGGCCCTCGGTTTTGGAAAATGTCAAGCATTGGAAGGTGTTCGAGGATGATTCTGAACTCGAAAGGTTTCTCCAATCAGTGGACGAATTTTCTGCGTTGCATATTGACCAAGATCCTGATTTGGAAGGTGACCCTCGTCCTGAGGAGTTGTTAAATAAAATCGCTAATCATCAAATCATTCAGTTGCCCAGTAATCACATTCCGAGAGGACTTGTCCCTTTAGAGAGATTGTTCGATGGTAATGACGTGCCAGTAAAGGGAAAGGTTTCAAATGAAGATGCCGAGACAGTTGAATGCAACATTGGCACACCGGAGGAGCCCAAGTTTGTCAAATTGTCAAGTAGTTTGACCAGAGAACAGAAGGCCGAGTACACACAATTTCTCAGAGAGTTCGTCGATGTGTTTGCATGGACATACGAAGACCTCAAGACATATGACACATCTGTCATCGAGCACAAGATCTCGTTGAAGGAAGAAGCTAGGCCTTTCAGGCAGAAGCTAAGACAAATAAACCCCATGTTTCTTCCCGTCATGGTGAAGGAAGTTAAAAAGTTGTTGGATGCACGAATCATTGTCCCCTTGAGATATTCCGAGTGGGTGGCCAATTTGGTCCCAGTAAGAAAGAAGAGTGGAGAAATCAGACTCTGTGTTGATTTCAGGAATCTCAACAGAATCTCAAAGAAAGACAATTACCCCCTACCTAAGATGGAACACATACTGCAGAGGGTAATTGGTGCCTCCAGGATATCCATGATCGATGGGTTTTCTGGCTATAATCAGATATCGGTCATGCCTGAAGATAGAGAAAAGACAGCCTTCACCACTCCTTGGGGCACATTCATGTATGCCAAAATGCCTTTCGGATTGATGAATGCAGGAGAAACGTTTCAGGGAGCTATGGATATAGCATTCATCGGGGAGAAGGACCAGTTTGTGGTAATCTATTTGGATGATATCACAGTCTTCTCCAGGACAGACAAGGAGCATCGTTGTCATCTGAAGAGAGTCTTCTTGAAGTGTCGAAGGTTTGGCCTCTCCCTGAACCCCAAGAAATCTTTGTTTGCTATGAAGGAGGGGAAGTTATTAGGCCATATAGTGTCAGCAGAGGGAGTGAGGATTGATCCTAGCAGGGTAGAAGCAATTCAAACCCTTTAACTTCCCAGGTCTAAGAAAGAGGTCCAGGCATTTCTAGGAAAGATTAACT
This sequence comes from Picea engelmannii, assembly GCA_009831015.1. Lineage (NCBI taxonomy): Eukaryota > Viridiplantae > Streptophyta > Pinopsida > Pinales > Pinaceae > Picea > Picea engelmannii. The sequence continues at coordinate 462,919 of ML787101.1, forward strand.
TCTTGAGGAGATTCATCTCAAATTTTGTTGAACTGGTAAAACACATCACAGCAATGCTCAGAAAGGGAAACGAAGTGAGATGGACCGCTGAGCCCCGGGCATCTTTTGACCAAATAAAAAAGGCATTGACTGAGGTGCCTGTGCTAATCAGTCCTAATTATTCCAAAGAGTTCCTAATTTTCTCCTTTTCTTCTTTTGATACAGTGGCAGTGGTCTTATTGTAGAAAAATGAGGAAGGGCGTGAGTAGCCCATCGCCTTCTTTAGCAAGGCATTGAGAGATGCAGAACTCCGGTACGAGATTATGGAGAAGCAGTCTTATGCCTTGGTGAAAGCCCTCAAAGCTTTCAGAGTCTATGTCTTGCACTCAAAGATCACATCATATGTTCCTTCAGCTTCTGTGAAGGACATCCTTGTGCAACCTGACATAGATGGGAAAAGAGGTCGATGGATCGCAAAGGTCCTAGAATTTGACTTAGAAATAAAACCCACCAAGTTGGTGAAGGGGCAAGGTTTAGCCAAGCTACTAGCTGAATCCAACTACGAAGCCTTGGGAGTTAGTTTCATCAATACTCGCCTAGGATCTCAACAAGCTGAATCGCCCAGCCAAGGTTCTCAAAATGGCTTATCGCTGGCAGAATGTGCCTGGTATCATGACATTTTGTATTTTCTGCAGGAGTTAAAGCCCCCCGATGGAATGGGAAAAAGTAAAGCGAGGGCTCTTAAGCTCAAGGCGGTCAGTTATTGCCTCATTGACCAAACCTTGTACTGGAAAGACCCTCTAGGGGTATTTCTGAGATGCCTGGACCCAGAGGAGGCCTAGCAGGTTACGTTTGATTTTCATAGAGGCCTTTGCGGAGGTCATCATTTCTGGAAGACCACAGCCCACAAGATACTCTGAGTTGGGTATTACTGGCCCACTTTATTCCCCGATGTTTGCAGGGAGATTAGAGCTTGCACCAAATGTCAAAAGTTCTCAGGAAAGCAACATCTCAAATCGTTGCCATTGAAACCCATAGTAGCTTCAGCACCTTTTCAGCAGTGGGGGTTGGACTTCATCGGAGAAATTCATCCTCCCTCAAGTGGTTAGCACAGATGGATCCTGACTGCAACAGATTATTTCACCAAGTGGATAGAATTTGTCCCCACCAGAAGCGCATCACACAAAGTAATTATCAGCTTCCTGGAGGATATCATAGCTTGATTTGGCTGTCCTAGTAGAATCGTCACCGATAATGTTGCTTCTTTCAAATCTGAACCTCTAATTAATTTATGTGAGCAGTTCCAGATCTCGCTAATTCACTCCACCCCCTACTATCCCCAGGGCAATGGTTTAGCAGAATCCTCAAACAAAAGCCTGATAAAGATCATCAAAAGATTGTTAGAGGATAACAAAAGAGCCTGGGATTCAAAGTTGAAGTTTGCTCTGTGGGTCGATCATGTCACAACGAAGAAGTCTCTGGGCACTTCACCATTTCAACTAGTCTACGGAGCAGAGGCAGTTTTCCCTACTCAGCTTGCCTTACCTGTGGCAAAGTTCTTTCAAGATCATATGATCAGAAGAATTCATCAGATAGTGGAAGTGCAGCAGATCAGAGAAAAAGTGAGGGACGTGGCTTATAGTCATCAGCAGAAGATCAAGCAGGCTTTTGACAGAAAAGTCACGAAAAAAGAGTTCGAGATCGGGGACTTGGTATTTAAGTGGGATGCGCCCAGACAGGATAAAGGCAAGCACAGCAAGTTCGACGCCCTCTGGATTGACCCCTTTAAAATCTCTAAGATTTTCTCCAACAACACATATGGGTTGCAGGATCTGGAGGGTGAAGAGGTTTTCAGCAGCCCAGTGAATGGGCACTTTCTGAAAAAATGTTTTATTTGAGCCTTAAACCGCTCCTCTGTTTGTAAATATTGTCTTTTAGTTCTTTGTTTAGTTTCTTTTTGTATGTTTTCGGCCTAATAGGTGACTCCATAGACCAATAGCAAGGCACTGAAGCTGCAGAAGAAGTTCTTAGACCATCACAGGGATGACTCTATCCCCCATGGAGCCTAATGTTAGCGATAATTCTTGTCTTGGGCTCAAGAGCATTCGGACCTGTAAGTTACACGAGAAGCGCCTGGACACGGCGTGGAAAAGTCTCGTCTTTCAACTTCCAATCAAGCGAGCGGGCAAAGTATGTCGTCAACGGCCAGGATCCAAGTATGAAGCAAATCAACGATCGGTGGGTAATCGTGGTTAGCGGAGTTGCGCCAGGATTAGCGCAATGGATAACGTTTATATATATCACCAAAAGGATCTCAACCGTCCATCCAGAGGGGACACCTGGCGCAAGAAGAGCCATCTCGGCACCTCGCTCATTGTAGCTCCAACGCCCAGAAAACAGTTCCATCATACCCCGAGGCGCGAAGTAGCAAGAGCATTCGGGACCTGGGGCCCACAGCGGTGTCAGGCGAGTTCAAGACCATCAGATCTCAGAAGGACACGTGGTGCGCGATTAGGCTCTTCGCCTCCTTGCCCCTCGCACTTTGAATATCGAGGACCAACCTCCTCCCAGCCGTGAGACGTGAAGTGTCGAGGGCATCCAGAGCTTGGGCCCGCAGTCTTGCCAAGGTGATCAGAACCGTCCATTCCGAGGGACACGTGGTGCGCAATTAGGCTCCTCGCCTCCTCGCCCATCGCAACTTTGAAATAGAAGGTCTAGCTCCTCCCAACCGCGAGTCATGAAGTGCCGAGGGCATCCGGGACTCGAGCCCACAGTCTTGTCAAGAAGATCTCAGCCATCCATCTGAAACGGACACCTGGCGGCGAGTAGAGCCATCTCGGCGCTTCGCCCATCACGACTCCAACTCGCAAAAAGCAACTCCGTTATTTTTCGAGGTGCGAGGTGCCGAGAGAATCTTGGGCCTAGGCCCACGGCATCATCAGGAGAAGTAAGAACCATCAGATCAAGAAGGCCGAAGCGCTAAGTTCAGTTACAGAGAGGATCATCGCAGTCTCCAAGCGCCATCGGATCCGATCTCCATATTGTTTCTCGCCTGAAGTAAATGATGACAAGAGCGGGTGGTTGAGACTTCCTCTCATTCATTAAGAGAGGGAATGGAGGTTCTAGTAGGTCGTCTGCTCGAGGAGGTCCTGTGTGTCGATATTCCCAGAGAAGCCATGACGGAGTCCTTGACTCAATAGAAAAATCTACGCATGCTAGCCCAACACTTAATGGCTCAGCTACTCTCCTTACAAGAGCCCTGCTTAGTTAAGATGGTGCTTAAAAGAAGACATCAGTACGAGTTTGACAGAAGGGACACCCGCCTTTGAGTGACTGTACACGCCTCTGTGAGGTGAATTTTCCTGAGTATATAGACTCAGTTTTTGTATTTTGTAAGAATCGATGGTAGAGCAGAGCTCCCTACTGTAAAGTTTAACAGACATCCTAGTTTGTTGGATATGAATTTGTGTTTGAGATATCTTGTTTTATGACAGACAGTTTTTCTCGCTCCATCTAATTTTCGTCTCATGCTTAGAGAGTTCGTGATTGACTGAGTCACGCGAATTATTGGAGTTCTGTTATGATAAATGATTTATCGTTGCATTATTGTATTCTCTGGTTTTCTGTATTTAAGTGCAAGAAGACCTTGCATTTGGATGCCTTCTTCTACAGTCTGTTAGGAACCTGTTGTTTGTAACAGACCTTCACACTCTTCCCATATAAGTCTTCCGCATGTTCACCCTTTACTACAACTCACTGTCTGAAGTTTATACTGACCTCACTCACTTATGCATGCCTGGCCTAGTTTGGAGTTGGAATGATATCGGTTTGAGTTGGCTTCCATTCGATCACCCCATCTATAAACAAACCGTGACAAAAACTGATGGGCGTCGGGCTCTGCTCCTACTAGCAATCCAGGAGTGACTTTCGTCGCCAACACTTACCATAAACAATAATTAGTTATTAGGTATTTAAATTATTGGATTCCATGACTAATCATGTTAATTGTGCATAACAATTAATTATAATGTCTCTGTATGAACAATGTCAAGGTTAAGACTTTGGTTAAAATTAGTTTAATAATTGTAAAGAAAAACTAATTACACATCACATGGGAGGCATTACTATAGTGGTTGTACTTATCGTTTCTTGAACTTATATGAACATATACCTACTTTTTTAAAAAAATACTCTTTATCTTTAACAAAATTATTTACACATATCCATCTCAATATGCTTAACTTTGATAGTAATTTTGTTTCTGTGTGGAATCGGTCCGGTCTAGACTTGAAGTTAGACTTTTATATTTCAATGATAAACGTGACGTGTTGCAATCAGTTAGTTTCCCACTTAACCTTCTTCTGCACCTCACGAGTACAAATCAATGAACTTACGCCACATATTTCAATGATAACACCATGTGCGCCAATCAATCAACTTCCCAATTAATTTCCATTCATTTTCACAACTTTTCCATATCTATATCCATCCCCCCATGGTGATTTGTTTTTCATATTGCTATGGCTTTAGACTTTTCAACTCATTGTGCACCTTACGTTTCTGGACACCTCTAATATTTATATGTATAACAGAGAAGCCATTAAAGACGTTGAGTTGGTAAAAGAAATAAGGAAATGGATAAAGGTGGTGTGTTGAATATGATGATAATGTCGATGTTTGTGTGGTTTGTGATCATGGAAAGATGGATACTATAACTGGTTCGTCAATGAAGAAGCCCCATATTCATCATGATGATTTTGTTGGTAGGAAGAATTCCACCAGAGTCCTTAAGGAGAATTCACAAGTCGCCCAGAATCAACAAAAGATGTATGCAGATAGACATAGGGTAGAACACAACTTTGAGGTTGGGGACCTAGTAATTCTCAGGTTGCAACCTTACAGACAGTCATCGTTGAATAAGAGTGGTGTAGAGAAGCCAAAGCCTCTCTTTTATGGACCCTACAAAGTGATCATGAGAGTTGGGGAAGTAGCATACGAACTAGAGCTACCAGAGGGTAGAAATATCCATAACATCTTCCATGTATTCTACCTCAAGAAGGCATTTGGACAACAGGTCGTTGCTTTGACGTATCTTCCTCCACTAGATGAGGAAGGGAAGTTGGTTCTAGCTCCCGAGAGGATTGTGGATGTCAGTGAATGAAGACTAAGGAGTAGATTCATTCGAGAGTACTTGATTGTATGGAGAGGATTTCCCACAAAATATGTTGCTTGGGAAGGATAACAGATATTACAACACCTTTATTTGGAATTTCTTGAGGACAAGAAAAATTGGGACAAAGTCCCCTCCCAATTGATCATGATGGAGGATGACTCAATATCCTATACGACTCCTGTAGGATATAGTCAACAAGGAAAAGGGAGTCAAGGAGGTTTATTTGGTGTCACCAGAATGATAAATCCTAAAGTGACATTAAATAGAATAAATAATTTTATTTAAATGAAATGGGAGGGAAAGTAAAGTGAGGGCTTGATTTGGTCAAAAGGGGGAAAGATATAGAAG
>ML787102.1:0-16181 GCA_009831015.1 Picea engelmannii
CTATCTCTAAATCCATATACTTTGGATGTGCCTCTAAGTCTTACAAACACCGGATTGACAATCATTTGTACTCTAATTTACATCAGTAGATTGGAGCCTAACACTGATCTCAATAAGAAATCAAGCATGAAAGACCCACATGCATTAATCAAGATCCATGCTATAACATAAAATAAATAAACAACGTTTCATGCAGAACAATAACCAATAGACATGCACATTACAAATACAAATCTTGGAGATAATTAAATACACAACATAATATACTCTATATAGAAAGAACAAAGATAACTTATCTTTTCAAGAAAACATTCACCAATTCACTGCAGACCAAGGACATTCCTCCCAACCATATACAATGCTATTCTTTTTCTCTCAACAATAGGTCACCCCTGAGCCAAGGACATGAATCCACAAGGATGGGTCCTAGGCCAAATATAAAATGAAAAACAATTGGCTAACTACCTCTTAGGTTTCCCAACCACACAACAAATTTGAATTTCCATCTATCTTTCCCCCTCATCCTGCACAACCCAAAAAAATGAGCACCTTTCTCTACCATGCAGTCCCTCAGGATGTTCCATTTCTCTCTAGGGCTCTAGTGCTACTAGTCAGAAAATATCCCTACTGGAAACTCGAACGATTCTTAGTTGTGGACAATTCTTTTCGAGTTTCCATCAATATCATGCACATGGTCATCCATTCCCTCCTGGAATAATCAGTAATTTATTACAACCATATAGAAATGACTCTCCTCTTCCAGCCATTCGTTTTCATGCTCATACCCAGAGCACACGAATTAGAAAGAATGAGGCACCAAAAATGAAAGAGAGAGAAGGGTGTAACAGTTAATGAATAAGAACAAGTAAACTCAGAACAACGAGTGAGTGAGTTAAGAATAAGAAGAAGAATAACAACCCCCCCAAAACATCCCCCAAGGGATGTTTATATAATTAGATGAAAACAAGAACCACATGGCCTTCCTCCCAAGAATCTCATGTAACCCCTTTTCTCCATAAAATCAATTATGGGTAAATAAAATATAATAAAAAGACTTATCCCCTTAAGCCCCGTTTCTTGTGGAATCATAGCCCCCTATATTGTTTGTCATTGTTCATCTTGCAGATAGCGATGCATTTTATTAATGTATATAGACGTATTACATTTCATAGGCACTCTGCCCCCTTTTTGCTTGGAAGAAACATCAAACTGAAGAAATAATATGATGCAATCCGTTTAATTCAAATCGTTGTGGGTGTGATTTTGACTTCTCAACACAAAAGGGTTTCTATCAATTAAAATATTAGTGAGCATAGAGATCCCTAAACAAAGAAGCAATAGAAATCAATTCATGAAGAAGCTATCGCCACCTACTAGTTAGTAGAAATGTCAATTCCATACCCGTTAAATAAAATAAAAATTTATAGCAGATGTGTCATTTCCACACCTAGTAAATAAAATTTTAGCATTACTATTATTGAAAAACTCATAAAATTCCCAAATTCAATCTAATGAAATTTATACAATAGTTACACAAGAAACTGTTCGAAGAATTGTGAATAAAAATAAAATTTTTGATATTGGAACAAACTCGGTTACTATAGGTCTCTACAATTGAAACTAATTCATCAAACCTTAATTACATTACACTTGATCTATCATGACCAACATTATGAAATATCATTGTACCCAAAATTTAACTAATTTAAAAACTCTAGTATCATAGCCGTGTGACTATGATGTAAGATAAGATGATATTAAGCTTCCAAACTTTTGCATGATCTCCTTGCTTCCACTTTATAATTGCAAGACTTCACCCATACCACCCATCCAACATTCATATAGAAAAAAAAACCTCTCGAGTATTTTCCAAACTACATGGAATTTCTGAGAAGCATTATATGTTGTAAGTCTTCCAGTTTTGAGGAGGTATAAGAACAGTAGGTACGGAAGGATTTCATGGCGGAGGATTACACATCCATAATTAAGAGTGATTCTTTGGAAATAATTCCAATATTGGAGGGGAAGCAAGTTGTGAGTTCAAGGCGAATCTACAATATTAAGCAAACTATAGATGGAAGCATTGAGAAGTTCAAAGTGAGGTTTGTGATGAGAGGGTTGTCAAAGATATAGAGAGTGTGCTACAAGGATACATTTTTTCTAGTCACTAGGTACACTTCCATTAGGGAAGTTATTTCCTTTGTTCATTTATGGGATGGAGTATACACTATATGGATGTGAAGACAACTTTCATTAATGGGATCATTGAAGAATATGTGTACATAGAGTAGCCTCATGTCTTTGAGGTAAGTGAGAAGTATTACCATGTGTGTATCCTTAATAAATCCTTTTATTTAGTCAATAAAGCACTAAGAGAAAGGAATTCCAAGATCGATGGATAACTGTAAAGTATGGGATTCATAAAAAGTAAAGCAAATTCTAACTTATATTACATAGTTTTTCAAACTAATATACTCATTTTGGTGTTGTATGTACATGACTTATTTATGATAGGTGAAGACACTCTTATTGTAGTGTGAAACAAAGACATGGAAGCTAATTTCAAGATAAAGGAGATCAACATTATTCATCACTTTTTTGGATTATAATTTTTACAAAGATTAAGGGAGCTTTTCCTTTGGCAAGGAAAATATGCAATTTATATCCTGAAGTGGTTCCATATGGAAGAAGGCAAACTTGTGGCCACACCCATGATCACTAATTGAAATAAGGTGACAACTTTATATTCTAAGTTAGTGGATCCCATGTTATACATGCAATTGATATTTTCTTACATGTATTTGGTCAACATTAGGCCAACTATACATTTTCTTGTGAACACCTTGAGTCAATTCATGGTACAACCAAGGTAGGGGCATTGAGTAGAAATAAAACACGTGCTCATGTATTTGAGGGGCATAATGGAGTATTGTTTGAGATATATTGGAGATGGTGAAGTGAAGGTCCACATGTATATAGACTCGGGTTGGAAAGGTAGTGAAACCAATAGGAAGATCACTTTAGTTTTCTTTACATTGGGATCAATGATGATATCCTTGTTCATAAAGAAGAATTTTTTTTGGCATTAAACTCAGCAGAGCTAGAATGCATGAAAATGACTACAACTAGTTGTGAGGTAGCTTTGCAAGTTACTAGCAAGATTCTTTTATCAAGTGTTGGATCCCATAGTCATTTGTTGTGATAATCAGAGTTGTATCAAAATATTTGATAATATATTATTTCATGATAGGTCCAAGCATATAGATATTAGATATATCTTCATGAGAGATAGAGTTCATAAGCAAGCAAGGAAGCTCAAGTATATTCCAACAACAAGTAGTTGATATTTTGAAAAAACACTTGGAAAAAGAGAAGTTTGAGGCATTCAAAGACAAAATTGGATTGGTGTAGAATTCCTTCCTTGATAAGAGGGAGTGTTGAGAATTATATCTCAAAGAAGAAATTATTCATAGGTTCCATGTGAACATGCGAGAAGTGGTTTGAGAATTTTTTTGAAAAGTAATTCTATTTTCAAAAAGTGATTCTATTTTTGAAAATTATTTGTATTTTTGAAGACTAAATTCTACTTTGTAATTCACTTTAGTTAAAAAATGGAGGTCTTATTTTTAGCAGTTGAGTCTAAAAAGTGTATTTCACACATGTATGAATTAGACTAGGAGTAATATCATAAATATATTAGGTATTGGTATTAGCTAAAACCAAGGATGATTTTAAGGATGGAAATTTATTTTAAAATGTAGAAACCTTGGCGAATCTTACTAATCCTTCATATCCCAACTATATTATTTTGGCGATATTTTTGTAAAATTATTAAAATTTGTAATGATTTTATATAGTTTATATAAAAGTTTGACAATTTTTAAGGTAAAATAATTTTATCCTATAGAATTTGAAAGAATCATTTTTAGAATAACGAATATGTTTTTGGGAAAAACCATGGAAAATTAGCCCATGAGTGAAATTTAGCCCCTAAAATCATACCTGGCTAAAACTATACATGTAGAGCAAGATAGGGACACACAAACGCATGAAAATTTGAGCAGGTTGAGCTATTAAGAGAGAGAGGGAGAAGGAAACTAGGGAACATGCAGTTCTAGATAGCACACAGTTTGAGATAACAATCTATATAGTTTCTTATAGTCATACAAATGATACCATATGGATTCATATAGTCATATAGATAGGTTTGTACAGTGGTACATATAGGATATAGAGGGTGTCATGCATGTCGTACAACAATTTTCTATTTTTTTTATTTTTTTTCCAACAAGTCTCTCAATTAGGCTATACAATCCTAGTTCAAGGTGATTTTCGATAATTGTCCAATGTTATCTTTTATGGAAGCATGCAGAAGTTTCCTTGTAATTTTTTTGAAGGAATGGAAATATAATTTCAAGGGGTAATTTCCCATGTATGTGTGAAATTAATTTGTATGCTTCGATTGTTTAATTTCCATCTATTGTGTGATTTATGCTATGGTATAAAATTTATTTTTGGATTAATCAAATTTAACAGTTACTTGGTTAATTGAGATCATAAGGACTTTAGTCACCTAGGCTTGGAATTTTAACACACTACCCATCTCCACATTGGTGAAATATCAAAATGGTGGAAATGGTCTTAGTTCTTAATGTTTTTGTGGTTTTAAAATTTTGTTGATTTGGTTTTGAAACTCATGAGTGGAATCTACATCGTCAATAAAAGAAAAATGAAATAAAGAGTACTTTCATTTTCCAATTGAGTATACATTTATGATTTTCTTAGTCCTGGTAGATTGTAATTGCCTCCTAGGTACTCCAACACAATTATTTTGACATTGGTATATCAAAATTGCTCATTTCAATACTCCAAAATAACTTTCTCAAGAGAAATGAGCTCATGCATGTCAATTATGACAAATAAATTTATTTATTTTCAATTTAAAAACATATATATTTAAGTGTACACATTTATATAATTATAACTAAATTTTAACATGTTTAAAAGGTCATTCACAAACACTTGTTCACATTATCCATCCTTGGGTTGAATTCATAGCTTAAATTATTTTTCATGTACTAAACAACATGAGTTGAATCTACAAATAGAGAGCCAAAATGACTTAGTTGATACCCCTTAAGTGTGTATTTTATGCAAGCCCCTACACATTCACGATCTCCATTTCGATTCCCCATTTCAAAGACACTCCATTTTTTGAAGATGTTCATTTCCTTATGAAGGTAGCACAACCATAAGTATGGTAGTGCTAATTTAAATTGACAAGCACAACCATCCAACCAAACCCAATGTTCTTTAAAAGTGAGCCATATTTTCACTAAGTCTTTATAATGTAAATCAAAAAAATATTGAACAAAACATTTATCATTTATATGGTCATCAATAATGTAAAAATGATACTCCTTAATCACTTCATGATTATTAGCATTGCTATCATGATCAACTATACAATCCTCTACATGTCTGCACAAAATATGCACAAGAAAATAAACCTAGTGTAAATAATAATACTCACTTTGTATCTCCTTTTGTGTAGTGAAAGTGTAATTCTCAACAAAATGGACCATTGATAATATTGATAACTTTGTATCTTTGACATTATTTGGAAGTAAATATTGATAACAATGCCTACAAATAATAGTCCAACATGCAATTTCACCATCCTCGTCTAATTAAACCTAAAAGAAAATTATACTTCCATAATATTTTCTTTGAGTTTTTTTCAATAATTTTGCAATCATTAACATCAAACTACCTGATATTGTTCTTCTTGCCAATGACACATGTTATTAATATTGTACAAGTAACCTTGGAATAATTACAACCTCATTTATCTTAATTGCTTTTCCACTTTCAATACCTAAAAATAAAAATAAAATCTCTTAGAGTTGTTTGCTTTAAGAATCTACATAACATTGAAGCTTTTGCTATGAGAGATTTACCTTTCAAATTACTTTTGACCACCACATTTACTTTATCTTGAATTGTTTAATCATGCATTAATGGTGTCAAATATTGGAATTTCATTGCATCCATTGTTTAAAAAATTGTTGTGAAAATAGACATTGTTTTAACTACCAATTAATTTAAATGTGAATTGGTACGAGTTAGTAGAATCTACACCGTGGTTGGATGTTGTAAATATCAACTCTCTCTGTTTTAGTGTTTTTGTAGATGAGTTCCTCAATGTATGTCAACCTAGTTTCCTTTTCTTTTCCATGTGCCTCCAACATGTTCCTCCATATCATTTTCATCAACTTTATTTAATCTTCATTTTTCGTGTATTAAAATTTTTTCTCATTCCTTTCGTTTAAATCATACTTTATTTTACAACATTTTTGGAATCTCATGTCAGAAAATTAAAAAATAAGATTTTTCCAATGTCAAAATTACACTTGATTGAGAAGTCTGGAATTTCATAAGTGAAAACACAGATTCCGTTATATCTCAAGACTGAAATTTGACAAGTGGTGATAATTTTTTTTTAATATCCCAAATCCAAAACTCCAAAATTGATACTTCAGAAATTTGACAAGTCATACCAAAAATCACATATCCAAGAAATGAAAAAACAATTAGCCATTTTTCTTCTTCTTTTTTCAAAAATAATTTTAATAAAAGTTTTAACAATATTTCCATCCATCTTGTATGTACCTATAGACTAAAACATTCCATCTTCTAGATTCTCAATTTAGAATTTGATCAAACTCTCAACCAAAACTTTGCATCTGCTAGATTCTTGTTGGCTCAAAAGATTATAAAGGAGAAATTTCATCAAACTCTTAACCCAGAATTCATTATAACCCAAGTTTATATTTCTTGTGGAATATTTTTTTTTAGTAAAAGTTGAAAAAAAACACTCTAGTTGAAAAAAAACACTCTACTGAAACATTTTCATTCTGGTCAATCAAAACTACAAAAATTTAGCAATTTTTAGGAACCTACAACTTCAACAAGATTAGGCCCCTACAATTTTTTTAAGATCATCAATCAATCTTGCTACTAATATATTCATTTATAAAACCAGTTTGCAATGATATAAAAATTAACAATTTTAGTTTATAAAACCAGTTTGCAATGATATAAAAATTAACAATTTTAGTTAAGAAATGTTATTTATTAATAATTTTCTTTATGACTTTATAAATTTATTGTTGTCAAATTCCTCGTGGACCCTTCAGCAACCTCGCTGACCCTTTCTATTAGCAGGAGAATCTGGATTTGGGTCACATAGTAATGACTGCACCCACTTAACACCGTATGTATTGATCAACAAGAATAAGGGACTGCTTGAATAAGATTAAATGATTCTGCGATTTTATAAACTCTGCATTCCCGTTTTAATCTAGAGAAATAAATGTCTGAGGGTTAATGTTATTATTATTTGATGTTTCACCAGATTGAGGAGTTTCATGACAATGTTTATAAAAGAGCCTATGCTACTAGACTCTAACAGACATTGGTCTCAAATAATAAATAGTGAATGCACTTATTATTACTTCTTATTGTTTGTTAAACTTATCAAGCACATTATATCATATTCATCAACTTGTGTTTCCAAATTGTTTCCATTAATTTCATTTAATTTTGGATGTGTAAATTATTTTTGTAATTCTTTTTTTCTAAATCATATTTTTTATAATTTTTATTTGCAATATTTTTAGTTAACATTTTCTGTTTAAAGAGTTAAAATTTATATAATACCAAAATTAAATTTGTTTAAGAAACCTGAAATTTCACAAATAAATTTCAGATTTCAATATATTTTAAAGACAAAATTTGACAAATGATGGAAAATTTTTCCAATATTCCAAAGCCAAAATATTACAACTGATAATACAAATTTCAATATCACAAAGCTAAAATTCCACTTGTTAATTTGATATTTTAATAATCAATCAAACCTATTATCAATAAAATAATAATTAATAATATGAGAATTAACAATTTTCATTATAATTTTCTATTTATTAATAATTTTTTATTTCTATTTGTTTGAAATCAAAATTTAATATCATCAAAATTATAATACCAAAACAAGGTAAAAATCACACTATCCTCTTTAAAAAAGTATTTTCTTTTCTTGATTAAGACCACATTAAAAATAAAATTGGTACCCATGAAAATATGTAAACAGGCATGATTTTTTAGTTAACTCTATTTAAATAAATAATAAAAAAAAGTTTTTATATAAAAAAAATATGAGAAATGCAATAAGTAAGACAATTCTATACAAATATTGTTTTCACAACAAAGTGAAATTTTTAAAGAAAATGATAGTTTAGAGCTGGTAGAAGTTAAAACACTAGAAATTTTGTACTTTCATAAAAACAAACAAATGTGTTACATATTTTCCTGTTTTCTAGAGATTCCAAAAAAAAGGAAAGATTTTCAATAAAGATGTTAGAAATGCTATTATTTGAACATAGCTCTTGAAAATAATGAAGTAGTAGGTAAACATTTCCTAGAATCCCTTAAGACACTTCATGGTTTTGGGAATCAATCAAAAAATACTAACACAAATTTTAATGAAGATTTTAAAAATAAAGTTTATCAATATTTGAAATGATGAAGATGCAATGGTAAGAGAAAAAGGCATCACTCTAAATTCATAATAACTTTTATGGTTCTTAAGGTTGTTTTCTATCAATGGACCACAATAAACCTCACTTCCCTTGTAAAGATAGCTCAATGAACCCAATTTGCCTCCATCACCCCACAAATTTTACCCAACTTTCCCAGTTAGACCATTTTTTCAATTGTTCCATTTAGCAACTTCTCAAGTAACTAATTTCTCTAAATTGCCCCTATTATCCCCCACTTTTAGGGATAACTAGGAGATCATGTCTCGAGGCCCACAGGTCCTAGACATGGAGTACCGAGAGCAGGATTGACTTTAGCATGGCCCTAGGGGGGTCACCTTTTCTTTCTTCCAACATCTTTATCTTGTCAGCCACATCAACATCCATCACCATCGGCTTGGTCCTGTGTCAGAGAAGGTTCTTGCTCCAGGAGGTAATTAGTCCAGGTATCATGGTATGTGTCACTTTGATCATCAAAACCATGGAATGTATGCATCTGATTCCTTTTATTTCTAACAACTGCTTGGATCTTACACTTGCGCACTTGACCTTGTTTGAGGGGATTGACAGGATTCCCTAGTAAGCCTGTGTCTATAGGTTTTGGTTTCACACTGGGGGGATTTATGAAAATCCATCGTCCGCCCCCATCATAACACCACTATTTCATCTTGTTTCCCGCTCACTTATCCCATTCCCCTTGTTCGGGCATGGGGTTGACCTATTTTCAGGATTTCACCTTATCTCGTGGGAAGAAGGGGCTAAAGGCCCAGAAGGTAAAAGAAAGCTGGTAAAAGATAAAAGCCTAAGACTAAAACCTCGAGATGCTTTGCCCAGGGATCCCCAAGAAAGAAATAAAAGGCTTCTCAGCAAGAAATAAGAGGGACCCGAAAAAAAGTAATAAAACAAGACCTAACCAGAGGGTAGGGGGTCTCATCACGAGCCAACCTATTAGGTCCATGGGTACCTAGCAGTATGACATTTCCACCAACTGGTTACCACGTCAAGGTAGTGACTCTTGGTTGCATGGCCAAGGGAAAGGGGGTCTAATCACGAGCCAACCTTCTCATTTCTGTGAAAGTACTTGTGGGTAATGTTGCCACCACTGGTCACCATGCCAAGGAAGTGTCCCTTGATTATCTCTTGAATAAAAAAGACAATAAAGAATAAAAGAATAAAAAGAATAAAAGGCAAGAATGGGCTTGGAAAAAATGCATCCAGGACAGGTACAACTCGCCTTCTACAAAGGCACCCACACGTAACATTTTTTCATCCATGGCCCTCATTGCACCCACATGCTTGGATATCCCCTGACCACATCACATACTTACATGGCTTGGATGAGGTCTCTTACAGGAACTTTCCTTTTCCAGTGAACACTAGCCCAATAGGATGCCTTGTCCTTTTCTTCAAACTTGTATTGCAGGCTTGTGTAATGTCTTTGACCTATTGACTAATGCATTAGGTATTTTATGCACATGTTTAATAATATTGATGATGAAATGTGATTGACATTTCTATGATCCCTGTGACTGATGAGCCCATGGAGTGCGTAGCTTTTGATGTGCAGGACCATGCCAGATGGATAGGTACCATTTAGACTGGTACACATGGGGAGATGATTAGTGCAAATCTCCATGGGTCTGAAGATCCCATCAGATGGATGCTGAGACCCCATCAGGGGTCAATGATAGGACAAAGATGGATCAGGGGCTTTGCACCAGAGAAGAAGAGGGCGTTCTACCAGAGGCACACCGACAGATCTTG
This sequence comes from Picea engelmannii, assembly GCA_009831015.1. NCBI lineage: Eukaryota > Viridiplantae > Streptophyta > Pinopsida > Pinales > Pinaceae > Picea > Picea engelmannii. Next base: position 10,365 of record ML787102.1, read on the forward strand.
ACCTAGGGGGATTGACCCTCTTTCAGTGGAACGTTGGCCTTGGAAAGCCTAGGATGTCACCCATCACAATCATGATCTCATACAACATATTGGATGTCTTGGGAAGTAGATTGGGTAGTATTGGCACGTGTGGCAAGTTGGAGAAGCCTAAGGAGGGCTAACGTTTGCTCCTAGATGCCCCATTTTCCCTAAAAGGGGATAACATCTCCCTTGGAGGGGATTTTATTCTCTTTTCAGCTTGATTAGGGTTTTAATTTGACAATTTAATGTAAAATAGTATGATTTGGTATTTTGGCCTTGTCGGCCTTTTTCATGACCTAAAATGTAAAACTAGGTCATGGTATTGTATAAATGAGGGATTTTTACCTTCATTTTTTCATAACAACTCACTCACTCATTAGTGAGGTTTGAAATTTGTNCCTTGTCGGCCTTTTTCATGACCTAAAATGTAAAACTAGGTCATGGTATTGTATAAATGAGGGATTTTTACCTTCATTTTTTCATAACAACTCACTCACTCATTAGTGAGGTTTGAAATTTGTGCCCTCTCTTGGGTTATTGGCTGATTTAGTGATGCACACTTGTTAAAGGAGGATTATTTTGGTATGTTTTGGCATTTCTCTTGAAGGAAGGTGTTGCAACTAGGGTTTGCATTGATATTTCTTGGTGAATTATAAGTATTTTTCTGCAAAAAGTCTTGAATGAATGGTTGTAGTTTAATTTCTTGCATATGTTTATGATTTTTGTTGAACAAAACCCTTAATGAAGATTGTAATTTAGATTTTAAAAATAAAGTTTATCAATATTTGAAATGAAGAAGATGCAATGGTAAGGGGAAAAGGCATCACTCTAAATTCATAATAACTTTTATGGTTCTTAAGGTTGTTTTCTATCAATGGGCCACAATAAACCTCACTTCCCTTGTAAAGCTAGCTCAATGAACCCAATTTGCCTCCATCACCCCACAAATTTGTCCCAACTTTCCCAATTAGACCATTTTTTCAATTGTTCCATTTAACAACTTCTCAAGTAACTCATTTCTTTAAATTGCCCCTGTTATTCCCCACTTTTAGGGATAACTAGGAGATCATGTCTCGAGGCCCACAGGTCCTAGACATGGAGTACTGAGAGCAGAATTGAATTTAGCATGGCCCTGGGGGGCCCACCTTTTCTTTATTTCAACATCTTTATCTTGTCAACAACAACAACATCCATCACCATCGGCTTGGTCCTGTGTCAGAGAAGGTTCTTGCTCCATGAGGTAATTAGTCAAGGTATCATGGTATGTGTCACTTTGATCATCAAAACCATGGAATGTATGCATCCGATTCCTTTTATTTCTAACAATTGCTTGGATCTTACACTTGCCCACTTGACCTTGTTTGGGGGGATTGACATGATGCCCTAGTAAGCCCGTGTCTGTAGGTTTTTGTTTCCCACTGGGGGGATTTCTGAAAATCCATCATTCACTCCCATCATAGCACCACTATTTCATCTTTTTTCCCGCTCACTTATCCCATTCCCCTTGTCCGGGCATGGGGTTGACCTATTTTCAGGATTTCACCTTATCTTGTGGGAAGAAGGGGCTAAAGGCCCAAAAGGTAAAAGCAAGCTGGTAAAAGATAAAATCCTAAGAATAAAACCTCGAGATGCTTCACCCAGGGATCCCCAAGAAAGCAATAAAAGGCTTCTCAGCAAGAAATAAGAGGGACCCAAAAAAAATTAATAAAACAAGACCTAACCAGAGGATAGGAGGTCTCATCATGAGCCAGCCTATTAGGCCCATGGGTACCTAGTAGTATGAAATTTCCACCAACTGGTTACCATGCCGGGGCAGTGACTCTTGGTTGCATGGCCAAGGGAAAGTGGGTCTAATCACGAGCCAACCTTCTCATTTCTGTGAAAGTACTTTTGGGTAACGTTGCCACCACTGGTCACCACGCCAGGGCAGTGTCCCCTGATTAGCTTTTGAACAAAAAAGGCAATAAAGAATAAAAGAATAAAAAGAATAAAATGAAAGAATGGGCTTGGAAAAAATGCATCCAGGACAGGTACAACTCGCCTTCTACAAAGGCACCCACACGTAACATTTTTGCATCCATGGCCCTCACTGCACCCACATGCTTGGACATCCCCTGACCACAACACACACTTACATGGCTTGGATGAGGTCTCTTACGAGAAATTTCCTTTTCCAATGGACACTAGCCCAATAGGATGCCTTGTCCTTTTCTTCAGACTTGTATTGCAGGCTTGTGTAACGTCTTTGAGATATTGACTAATGCATTAGGTATTTTATGCACATGTTTAATAATATTGATGATGAAATGTGATTGACATTGCTATGATCCCTGTGACTGATGAGACCATGGAGTGCGTAGCTTTTGATGTGCAGGACCATGCCCAATGGAAAGGTACCATTTAGACCGGTACGCATGGGGAGATGATCAGTTTGAAACTCCATGGGTCTGAAGAGCCCATCAGATAGATGCTGAGACCCCATCAGGGGGCAGTGATAGGACAAAGATGGATCAGGGGATTTGCATAAGAGAAGAAGAGGACATTCTACCAGAGGCACACCGACAGATCTTGACCTAGGGGGATTGACCCTCTTTCAGTGGAACGTTGGCCTTGGAAAGCCTAGGATGTCACCCATCACAATCATGATCTCATACAACATATTGGATGTCTTGGGAAGCAGATTGGGTAGTATTGGCACGTGTGGCAAGTTGGAGAAGCCTAAGGAGGGCTAACGTTTTCTCCTAGATGCCCCATTTTCCCTAAAAGGGGATAACATCTCCCTTGGAGGGGATTTTATTCTCTTTTCAGCTTGATTAGGGTTTTAATTTGACAATTTAATGTAAAACAGTATGATTTGGTATTTTGGCCTTGTCGGCCTTTTTCATGACCTAAAATGTAAAACTAGGTCATGGTATTGTATAAATGAGGGATTTTTACCTTCATTTTTTCATAACAACTCACTCACTCATTAGTGAGGTTTGAAATTTGTGCCCTCTCTTGGGTTATTGGTTGATTTAGTGATGTGCACTTGTTGAAGGAGGATTATTTTTGCATGTTTTGGCATTTCTCTTGAATGAAGGTGTTACAACTAGGGTTTGCATTGATATTTCTTGGTGAATTGTAAGTATTTTTCTGCAAAAATTCTTGAATGAATGGTTGTAGTTTAATTTCTTGCATATGTTTATGATTTTTGTTGAACAAAACCCTAGGTGACAAGCACACATGTAGGTCCTTGTCTCATGGCCCCTTTGAGAAAAAATTTCAGCCATTGAAGAAGGAGAGAGCCTAGTCGTTGCTACACTCCCTCCCTTTCTTCATTTATTGCTAGCCATACTATCTAGAGGCCAAGAGGAGAGAGACATCTTAAGCCTAAGTCCACAACACTTAGGGCCAGTTTTCTCTAGGGTTTGCTGAAAAGGCCTTGCTGTAGCAACACCTTGCTTCATCAAACCCTCTAGTTTTGGTTTTATGCTTCATCTTCCAGCTAGCAATTTTTCCATTTGAGTTAAGGAAGGAGGAGAGAGCACGAGGCCTTGACATAGAAATACTAGAGTGAGCCTCTCTCCCCTAGGGTTTTGATTTTGATGCCTTGCCTTAGCAACACCTCAAAACTTCTCCCTCTAGTCCTTAGTGGTTTTGACCTTTGTCTCCTTCAACTCTTGCGTCCTTCACTATTGACTCCATTTAACCCTAAGGCATTGATCCTAAGACCTCATGCGTTGAAGTGGACTTGATCTAAACACTCTCAAAACCTTGAATTGAAACCCTAACTACTAATCCTAGCCTAGGAACTAACCCTACTAACTAAGTGTTGCCGTCATCTTTAGCCATTTACATCATTGATGCAACAACGTTTTGTTTCATAAGCAATTGAATGGTGATATAGGTATAAATTGGATGAAGTATTGATCTATTGCTTTGAATGCTATATCGTTCCAATATTTATTGGTGAAGTGACAATTTTCATTGCTATTTATAAACATTAACTTCATCAATATTTATTGTTAAATTGCTTATATGTTTATCAGATAGTCATCTATTTATATGAAGTACTAACCCATCAAACTATCTTGCATATATCAGTTTGTTGTTTCTTTGTTCCAGGTAGGTGTGCTTCTTTGGGGGTTTAATTCTATTATTGGTTGTTTAGCCAAGACTATCTGTTCAGTGGTGACTTGTGAGGGGGGGAAACTATCCTTGTCTTATAATCTTTTCCCTTCTCAAAACCCCAGGTCACCGGGGACGTCTCCCCTGGGCCTCACCTCCCTAAAGAGAAAGAACCATCCCATTGTGGTGACATTGGGTGGGATTGGTTCTTGTTCTGCTAGTTTGACCTTCAAACCTCAAGCCTTTTATCCTTGCTACAAACTGTGCGATAACAACCCCATTTAGCACAAATAGCTCCATTCCCCATAGTATCTCTTAGTAATCCAAATTGCCTTGTTTTCTCAATTACCTCAGTTACAACCGACCTCAAAATCACAAATTACTTAAAATCTTTATTTATTTTGTTCTAATTTCTTTTATTTATAACTTTATTTATCTCCTCAAAATTGCAAATTACTTAAAAGCTTTATTTGTTTTGTTCTAATTTCTTTTATTTATAACTTTATTTATCTTTTGACATTCACACTTACTATTAGAATTTCATAACATGCTAAAAAGATTTATAAAAAGTCTAATAACAGATTAAATAATTATAGAAAGATTTCAAGGATCAATGTTCTTAGTATTACTCTCCCATATATGAGATACATTTATTTCAATGTAAAACATGAAACTGTCATGAACCTCTATAATCTTACTTCCCTCTCAAACATGAAAATGCTAATGAAACAAAATAGATCATATAACTAATCATTTCACATAAATCTGAAACATGAAAGGATAATGAACCTCGATAATCTTACTTCCCTCTCAAACATGAAAATGCTAACGAGAGAAAATAGATCATATAACTAACCATTTCACTTTGGATGGTCATTTGTATCTGAAGTTACAAAATCTTATTTAACACAGCAATCATAATAAAAAGAAGAATTCTTAAAATTTAAAGCGCCTAAATTTTCTCCTATATATTTATATTCTTTATAAATATATAAATTTTAAGCGCCTAAATATTCTTTATAAATTTTAAGGGCCTAAATCACAACAAGCTCTCTTCAACAACCTCACGGACCCTCCTTTTATAATCTTTGAGATCCTGGCAGTACAACTGAGCAGCCACTGAATTAGCAGGAGAATCTGGATTTGGGTCACACAGTAATGACTGCACCAACAAAATACCATATATATTGATCAGCAAGAAATATTGCAGCTAAAAGCTTTTGTAACTTCCATCTCCCTCCTTTCAAAATATCACATTAATGAAGATCACCTCACAACCAAAAAGTCCAGTACCTGAATTGAAGTGAGAACTGCAACTACATCATAGGCTGGGCTCCACTTGTTTTGTAAAATGTCCAAGCAAATACCACCATCCTTATAAACTGCACACGACAAACCATAGATAAAACAATGAAATCTGCCAGGCGTGTCAGATCCTAGGTTTAAATATGTCTTTCCTAATACGCCTGGCAGATTAGGAAAGACATATTTAAACCTAGGATCTGATACGAAACATGGATATCGATTTCAATTTACTAAGATATTCACGAAGGTTACCGAAATTTGAGGTTACATAGACAGCACTTACCATTTGGGTGAAACATGTTCGATACAAACTTCACCTTTGGAGGGGTGTTAGGGTAATCCTGTCTGAACTCGAGCGTTAGCTTGAATATGCCTACAAAATTG
>ML787102.1:16845-57677 GCA_009831015.1 Picea engelmannii
ATTTCTCAATGTTTATAGATGTTCACCCAAAGTACAACATATTTACATTAGATAAACCTAGGGACCATGTTGACATATTGGGATCACCCTAAGCATGCATGCATTCTCTCCATTGTCTCACATCAACATATTAGTATTGAAGGGATGCCTGAGCCTAGAAGGGTGAGTGTAGAAAGGAAGAGAAAACTCAAGAATGCATATGGCATAGTGGTTAGAATCACGAGGGTGTGTCAAAAAGAACAATGAGCTTAATTCCTTACTGAGGTAGATCTGTGGAATAGAGAAAAAGATTCACCACTGAAGAATGAACACAAGAGCACCGGAAGGAAATACGATTAAAATACAAAGGCATGGATTGAAGTGAATACCAAAATATATACTATAGTCCTGACTATGATACCAGAGGAGCATGAGGACACCATGCAAGAAGGATACTTGCATATTTTTGGAGCTTCCTCAAGAATTTTCAATGCACATTGTATATAATGCATTAAGGAGAGTGCATAAATAAAGGGGAGGAGAATGCAATACCCCCAGTTTGAACCCCATATTGTAAATGTACATATTTTTTTATAGGCTAGTGAGCCAAAATATTTGGGCCAAAGTGTCTCTGTGATTTAGGCCAAGAAGCATATGTGTTGAAAAGGCTAGCCAACCTATCATTGTAATTTGTAATCACTCTTATTATTAATAAAATACATCAAATCTATATACTAAGTCAGATGAAAGAGTATGGGGGGCTAGGACTCCACCAGAGGGAAAGGGGCCTAGGGCTTAAGAAAAGGGGCTAAGTCAAAGGTCTTGATCCAAGGGAATATTATCATATTATTACTAAAGTCAAAAGTCTTATGATTTAATGTTATCCTAAGTTCCTAAGTGAAGGGAATGAATAACAAGTGGGGGAAAAGGTAGTTCCTTGAGTTCCAACTTTCAAAAAGGACACATGCATATATAATGTTGGGATTTAGTGTAATTCTATCATTCATTCATTCATTCATGCATATTTTTTCATGTATAGTGGTGGATGTAAATGTGGATGAACCTACACAAATAAGATCTAGCTAGCAAATGACATACACAATTTTCAAAAGAAATGAGAAAATATGGAAACGAGAGAGAGAGAATCAAGAATTGTATTAACTGAATGAATGAATGATAATTTACACATGATATGCTCAACAAATGCACCAAAGTCATGGTCTAGAGTGATTTGGACACACACCGGTAGTTACAGGAGTTAACTTCCACCTAGTCTAAGTCAACTTATAGCCTCTCAGTCCTCAATTAATTGACTAAAAGCATGAGTAATGCACCACTTTGGTGATAATCCCAAGGACAATGCACATTAATAGTGATGATCCCAATGTTGCATGGTGATGGAACCAATGTGGCATTAAGACTCCACTCAATCGATCCAACTGAAGTGTGAACTAAAGAGAATATTCCCCTAAAATGTAGGAAAATAAATATTCTCCTTAAAATGTAGGAGACTGGATAATGACTAATAAACATAGGGAAAAATTTAGGAAAAATAAATCCTAGGTGTGTGTGAAGTATCTCCAACACCCCTCATGAACATCACTATGGTGAAAACAAAATTATGGGTCACGAGAACGAGGCCATGTTAAGTACCCAAATACAAAAGACACATTGAAATAAACAAGGAAAGAGGGAAAACCTCATGGGAAAAAATCCTCTCATGGTACAATGTATCAAAAAATAAATGAAAGTTGCTAGGAAACTGTGTCCGTCACTCCAAGACGACTGCATAGAGAATGAAACTTCTACTCACTGAAGGTCTTGGTGAAAACGTTTGTAGTCTATTTTGTTTAAGGACAAAACTACAGGTCGATGATCCCCTCATGTACTAAGTCATAGATGTAGTGCATGTGGATATCGATGTGCTTCATCTGTTGCCTTTGAATTGGATCTCTGCAAAACTTTAGAGTGCTCTAGTTGTCACACTAGATGACGATCGACCGATGAAACTGAATGGCCAACTCAGTGAGAAAATGTTGTAGCCACATAGCCTGAATGGTTATGTTAAGTATCCCTTTGTACTCTTCCTCGTCTTAATATAGAGGAATAATAGCCTAATTCTTATTCGACCAACAGATGGGCCCATAACCTAGACTAAGTGAGTAACAAGATGTGGGCTTGCAATCAATGTTGTCGATAGCCCACTTAAAGTTAGTGAACCCGATGATGTCTAATGCAGAGTCTGTTGCATAATGAATCCCAAAGGTGATGGTGTCTTTTATGTATCTAAGGATATGCTTTGCAAACTTCCAATGTAGCTCATGTGGCTCTTGCATGAATCATGAGACTACTTTGACTGCATAGGAGAGGCATGGCTTGGAATGTCTGAGATACAAAAATATCCCCACTAGATGTTTGTATAGTGTGTTGTCCATCATTGGACTATCCCCGCCATCCTCAAGTATGACTCTTTATAAGAAAGGATTCGGGGCAGACTTGCAGTCTATCATGTGGAGTCTCTTGAGGATATATCATGCATACTTAGCATGAGACAGTTTGATGCATGATGCATCCTGACTGATATCGAGACCAAGGAAGAAATTTAGCTCACATATGTCCATCATAAATAACCTGTCATGTAGAATCCTCATCATTGAAGCAATTGCTTAAGTCGAGCAACCGGTGATCAACAAATCATCAACATATAGAACTAGGAGTAGAAGTAAATCAATTGTCCAGAGCATGTAAACGTTCGGGTCTGACTTATAATGTAAAAATTTATGTGATAGAAGCTAGGAGTCCATATTCGCACACCATGCCCTCGGGGCCTGTTTGAGTCCATAAAGTGACTTATTCATTCAACAGACAAATATGAATCCTACATGAAGCCCTGGGGTTGCTCCATATAGATATCCTCAGAGAGATCTCCATGAAGAAATGCATTCTTCACATCGATATGAAGGACTTTCCATCCCTTGGTTTCCGCAATGGAAAGTGTCAAATTATCAAAACCCCCTATGGTCCTGCGTGACCTCCCAGTTTAGGATACAACTACACAAGAACCGAATTAGCTCTTTTGATCCCACTAATCCCTAGTCTTACCTTACCCACGAGATTTTCTTGGGACAGGCGCAAAATTCAAATCCACGAGGGTCCCTTTTGTCCTGGAGACCCATGCATGCGACCACAAACTAGGATCCCCGGTCCAAACTTAAGCAACGTTTTTCCCCTGAATAGTCAAACCGTCGGACTCTCAAAGAGTCTAGGGATCAATGGTTTGTGTTCCTTTGCTAGATCAATGACCTAGATTTACTCTGAGCTCTGAGCCTTCAGGGGATTCTCCACCCCGTGCAACAATGACCAAATTTCCCTAGAGTGTCGAACCACTTGGGGATCCAACAACTCACACCCACCCACAAATCTATGGTAGAGATTCACTCTGGGAATTTGGAGCTTCGGGGCTCTGGGCCACACTCGCAACAACCAACTTAAAATTTTCGGAGTTGTTAGAGAAGTATATTTCATAGTATCAAATGGTGATTTAATATTTCTTTTTCAGTGATTTTATATTGTAAATAATATTACGTTATGCAAATGATTNATGAAAATGAAAAGAGGGTAGAAAAGAAAAGAAAAAGAAAAGAAAAAAGGAGAAAATAAAATAAAATAGAATAAAGAGAAAAAAAGAAAACCCCATGGAAAGAAAAAAAAGTTTGAATCACAAAGTCTAATAATGATCAAACTTTTTTTAAATTTCTATTGTTAGGTTAGAGAATAATTTTAGCCAAACTATTTAATCTTGGCTAAAATAGTTAGGTAGGGGAATAAATTAATCCAATTTTTTTTTTGTTTGTTAATTTGTGCAGGACCTGCGATTAACTTGTGGCTTGAGAAACCGTGACTCAGGGGCATCTAAGCCGTCAAAATCACCCGGGGATCGCACCCGGCCTGAGCCACACCAACCCTTAACATGGTTGGATTTTTTGTCCCCGCAGGTTTCGAACCGGTGACTTTAACATCACGGAGTGGCTTAACAACACACTCCGTCACCGACTGTCCTACACCTCGGGGACTAAATTAATCCAATTGTTTAAGCTAGATTAATGAGTTAGATGAATAGGACATAATATATGTTAGATGATTTTTCCCTTTACAGAAAATTGAATAGGGTCTGGACATTAAAATGCACCCTAAGTTGATGAAAATAAGTCAGTATAGCATAGGAAAAATAAAAAAAGATGCAAAGATTTCAAAAAAGAAAATATTTTACTTTATTGCACACATTTTTATTCAAAGTTCCAAAGTGACAAGACATTTTGTCTTGTAGTGCATAATCTTGGCGCAGATCTCCTCTGGCGACATCATTCTTTTCTCATTTGACGACCCCCATTTTCTTTCTCTCTCCCCCCCCCACCTTTATCGACGGAGGGGGGGTCCGAAAAGTGGATTTTTTCGCCCTGGTCCGACCTAACATGGAACCTCTTCATCGTTTCGCACCTCCCTCTTCTATTACCACATACCACCGACCCCCCCCTCTGAAATCCTCCTAACAAAATCTCGATACCGCTCACTTCCCCCTACACGAAACCTGTCCCACCTCCTATATGTTAACCAATTAATTCTTTCCCCATGACCATTAGATGTCCCATAACGAATATCCCTGTGCATATAAAACCCCTCGTTTTCACCCTCGTTACATTGTTTGTTGACTAAGAAAATTTGAAGACTGCGTTGAGCTTCCTGTCAGACTACCACCGCCATCTCTTACTTTCAACATACGAGTTATTTTCCTGGTAATTTCAGTGTTTCCAACCCATTATACTGTTAATTTGTCAATTAAGGCTCCTAAAGGAAATTTTGTCGACACCTCTGAAAATCCAATGGTTCCTCCTCCAATTGACCTGGACCACATTCCTCTAGCGGACAGAGACTATAAAGTTTCAGAGTCAAAGTGTGATTTTGATTTATTCTAATTACATTGTTGGGTGAAGGATATGTCCTTGACCAGAGTGATGAAATTGGAATCTGAGAATCCAATTTACCCCTTTACATTTTTCCCCATACCTACCCTTTCCCTGAGTTTTACCTTAAATGCCAAGGAAGTTATCTACCAAACCAAAGATCCATTTCCTCTCCCACTGGTGAAATTTTGTTCACAATTGCTACTGATACCATTGACCAAATGCTACAAATCCCTCAAAATCACTCCACCACCCCTTTCTTTGTCGAAGCCCTAAATGAATTATATCAGAAATTGACCTTTCCCTAAAGAGCCCAAAATTTTGAAAATTTTCTCCGTGAAGATGCCCAACTTCCTAAGAAAAATCCATCATACCCCTCTTTTATTTTCTCAGAGAAAGATAACAAGATTATCTGCATGCTCTCATGTCTTTTAAGTTATTATTCTGATGAATGGGTAGATGAACCTATTTTAGGTTTTCTGTCCATTTTCTCTAGAAAAGAAAAGGTTTCTGTGAAGCTCAATTTTAGTCAATTATTTGCTGACAACATTCATGAACAATTTATTAAGTTTCCAACTAAAGGTATGTTCAAATATTCTTCAATTCTGGTTTATATGTTTATATTCTATCAAGCAGACAAGTTTCATTTATCACTCTAGAAGATAAATGAACAATGAAGCCCATAATCAGTCATATTTTGGACTTCATTGGTGACAACAGAGTACAGTTTCAAAGATTTCATTGATCAGTTCATCTATCCAACTACTTTTTTTTTGAGCAACAGTACAAAACCCAGGGTTCGTGAAGACATTCAGAAGGTTTTACATCCAACCGATCAAGCCAAGATAGGTGACTGGTATTTATACTAGAATTATACAGAAATAAGGGTGTATGGATGTGCGTTTCCACCATATAGGTTTCCTAAATACCTCCCAGTGATTATTTTGGCATTGGAGTACATAAAATAGATGATAAATTCAGATGAAATTCATTTTGTAGCAGCCAAGAAGAAATCTCAATTCAGAATCAAAACCCAAATTGGACAATTTATTTGCAACAATAGAGAAGTAGATGAAGAAGTAGACATTGTCTTGTGACAGATGAATTTTCATCTAAGATTCACTTGGTTAGATGACCCATTTTGCATCATTTATGAGCTAAGGACCAAACAAAATACCACTCCCTATGTGCCCACACAAAGGCCAGAGATTTAAAAATACATGAACCGAGCTAAGTGGGTAGAAAACACCTTTCAAGAAGCAGAAGAACAACATGTGTCTATGACCACTTCACAGAACATCACACCTCAGAAACAAGAAGAGAAAATATCAAGTAATGAAGACTCTCCTTCATTCATAGAGGTATCAGCAGATGATTTTCAAGTATATAGGAAGAAGACTAAAAGCATTCCTACAACAAGTTTTCTAAAAGAAGGAGAAATGCAATCTGCAATAATCTTGGAAGGACTACACTCTTTAGCACAATCATCCAGTTTTTTTATAGGACCTCCATCATCATCAACTTCACAAAGGAATCCAGATAGAACTCTAACAGATGAATTAATTCATGGAGAAAAGGAGTCAAATATTTTTTACAAGTATAAGGAAATTAAACAAAGGAATGAACTTCTCAAAAGCAATACTTATACTCAATTTTGGAAAAAGGATTCTACTTCTCAAGACAAACTTTTGTCATCCTTTGACAAAGAGAAGGGAAGAATGCAAATGGAATTCTTACAGGAACAAGTCCCCTATCCAAACACAACAACCGATTACAATAAGACTTCATTTGAATTTGATACAAAGGATGTCCATCCTATTGATCATATGGATATGCACATACACACAGGGGAGATGATTTTTTCAACCCTAACAAACACCTCAATGACAACTTCCAAATTACAGTTATGACTGACTAATATCCAGTCTGAGTTAAAGATTGAAGAGATCTCTTCTTTGGCCAAGGATAATAAGATACAATCATTAGAAGAATTAGTTCTCAAGATCGGATATGACCCAACTAATGTCAAAGTAGTAGAAGAGTTGATAAAGAAGAAGAATGTTGATATAGAATCACTCAGGAAATAGATGAAACTTCTAGCAACAAAGGATTCACAGACTAAAGAAGTGGCTGAGATAAAGAGCTAATTTTTTTTTTTTGCTCAAATTGATTATGGATAAAAATGCATAGATTAGGGAGATGGAAGCAGACATGGACAAGATGATCAACGAAAAATAAAATAATGCACAGTTGGCCATAATTACACTAGATGCAGTGCCCCTGATAGGGATAAGAACTGCAGAAGTTTCTAGATCAACATCAACCCCAACACAAACTTTAGATGCCTCTAATAAATTGGTGAAATATATGGAGGACATGTCCATACAAGGAGAAAATATAAAAGAGTTACAGGAAGAGGTAAAGTCATTACAAGAACAGAAAGAAAGGGTAGAGACTTGTCATCACGTAGAGATACATAAATCTCAGAGGCTCGGCCAACGAATACAACAGTTAGGAAAATAAACAACCATGGAAAATACCTTATCCCAAGCTAAGGAAAATATATGGATAAACATCAATCAATCCATGACAGAGATTTGGCCTCCTATGAAAATCATCTCTGAGCAGCATGAGTTAATTCATAAAGCTAAAGGAGCCATTGAAATCATTAAGGAATAGTTGGGAGAAAAACCAATAGAAGCCACATATCTCATCAGGTATCTAAATTATAAAAATAAACAGGAGTTAGAATAGCTAGAGATAGAAGACATAACTAAAACTATCTTGGAAATAAAAAAGGTTCTAACTAAGAAAGGCCTCATGTTGCAATTGGAAGAAAAATCTTAGGTTATGGACATAGGTGTGCAAAGGTTCTTCAACAAGTTTGAGGTGCTAAACAAGAAAGGACTACCTAGTTTGTTATTATTAAATGACAAGTTAATCACCTTGCCTGATTATAACCATAAATTAAGGGCAGTGGCAAAAGACAATTCAAAATTTGCAGGAATACAAGGAAGCATCACTAGGAAAGCATTCCTTGAAACATTGTAGTTTGATTTGAACATTCAGCACAAAATCAAACATATTTTCATCACCAAACCCACTTTTGCTAAATACATAGAGATGGATCAAATTTACAGAAAATTACTCAAAATATCAATCCCAAGTAAAAAGAGGTGGGACAAACTGTGTGGATTACTTTATTAAAGTGGAGTTCTATTTTTCAACAGCAAGGACCAACAACCAAGCATAAGTCAAAGGGAGAGATCAGCAACAACTTCCATGAAATCAACACCAGAAATCCATGCATATCTAAAGATTCCTATATTTTTGTAATTAGAGATACATTTAGCTTAGATATCTCTAAAATATATCATGATCCTTTATGACATGATCTTTTGTAAATAAATGTATAACTACTACTTCTTTCAAAGTATTGAGGGTTGATTTTTGCATCCAAGAAAGCTACTTTGTATCATTCAAGAGGATCGACGAGTAATAAAAAAAGGCTCTTTCACAGGATTCTCGTGTCAGATTGTTGGTGAAGTGCATCTTTCTAATTTCATGTTTTATTTCTTTGTTTTCATTCTGATGTGTTTCTAATTCTAATTATTCAAAAGAATGATAACGAACAAAATTTCTTTTAATATACTTTGTTTCTAGATTTGAATAATTTCTATGTTTTCAACTGAAATTAAGTAAAAATAATTCTTAATTGCTTTGTTTACTTGATGGAATTCATCTCACATCTTCCTATTCATTTCATCCAAATTTAACAGATCCAAATAGTTTAACTACCTTTCCCTGTGAAGAAACTTTATAAAAAGTTGAAGCAAATCCATATTTTAAGATACAAACCCCATATCCCAATGGTAATCTAAGCATTCAATTAGCCAAATATTTCAAACAAACAAACAAATACTGAACTATCATAACTAGCCTAATATTTTAATCTAAACAAATCTAAATCTTACAGAGAGATCCCTCTCTAAGACTAGCAGGGCTAGATCCTAGCTTCCAAAGTGGTTTTGTGGTTACCTTTGTCATTTATTTTACAACCTCTAGAAATTATAGAGTGATAACATAGTGGTGACCATACTCGGGAACGGATAAATTTTCAACTTCTATAGATTATTTTCCCTAGTAAGAAAACTTTTTCTTTGGACAATCAAGGATTCAAATATTTAGAAATAAATGTTCAAAGGTTGTAAACTTTGTAAATAATTAAGTATTGTTTTTAAAGTTTTATTTGTGACTCCAAAAATAATTCACACCAGATCTCATCCCGATCCAGAACCTGTAAAATTTGTAGATGATCGTGAAAAATTGATTAGGAAAAGAAGTTTAAAATAGAGTCAAGGGAGAAGTAGTCCCCCTCCTAGGGCAACCTCTCTCCTAGAGAAATTTGTCACAATCTAGGATAGTCAGTTCGATATACCATTTGAGCATAGTCTATGCAGAACCAAATATCAGAGTTTCGTGGATGAAAAAGTATTATATCAAGATATTCTCTAACCCAATACACTTAAAAGACAATCTTTTGAATCATATGTTGATCAACAAATCCTTCAAAATTTTGAGAAGTTACAAGATCTAGCATCAGATTTAGATCAAGATTTACTTGAAGCCTATATTCAACAATCTGTTGAACATTCTTCCCTGACCATTTCTTCTTCATCTATTAATTGTCGATTGATTCATCCTATATCTACGAGTCCTCGTTCTTCTATATTTTCCACTACTTCTCCAATAACTTCATAGGAAGTGATCGAGTCTATTTTAGGATTTCTTGCATCTACACCTTCCACAAGTTCATCTGCTATCCATTGTCATATACCAATCATGGCAGCAAGATATGATCCCCTCGTTTTGGATGCTCCTTTACATGATATGCCCCAAGACTATCAAACTAGGATTCCTCAGTTTGACAGCACTGGAACTATGACTGCACAACAACATGTTGATAAGATGAATGACTTTTTTGACCTGCAAGAAGTAGATGAGGAATATGTCCAAATGAAAAAAAAATCCCGAATATTAAATGGAGAAGTCATGAAATGGTTCAAAGCCTTACTAGCTACTAGTCTAAATGACATGACTGCTTTTCACCAATAATTCCTCAATAGATTGGAAGTTACAAAAAATCCACTTCATATTTTATCTGAATATGGAAGTATTAAAATATCCCCTAGGGAAAGTATGCAGGATTATTGCACTAGATTTAACAATATTTATAATGCAATTCCAACAAACATTAAACCCCCTCAAGGTTTAGCTTTGATTAAATTCCCTGATGGTTATGATGCTGACATGTCTTATCAATTGAGAGAAAGAAACCCTGCAACCTTGGAATAGATGCAAAGAGATGTTGTGAGTGTAGAGGTCAACCTGTTGGCTAATAGGTCTAGACAGAGAACATAGAAGAGAGTGACTATAAAAGAAGAACCATCTACCTCTTCTGTTGATGCAAAAATAAACTCTTTAGCTAGAACCATGGAAAGTATGATGGAAAAGTTAGACATTGCTGATAGAAATCCTCCTAGAGAAAAAAAAACCCGGTACCCAAATAAAAAATCCTAATTTTAGGAGAAACCAACCCCAAATCAGATGAAGAGAACAAAGAGAACAAAGAGGTCCAAATCAACAGATCAAGCTTCCTTTTCAAGAAAATTATGCTGATGAAGGGGAAGAAATAGTTGAAGACATTGATTATGCTCACATCATCTTGATGGGAATAAATGATAATGATTATGTATTTCTCACTCAAGAATAACATTATATTTTTCTTCTTTCACAAACTGAAATTGATCACAAGGAGTCAAAATATTATACACAAGGTTTTGAAAATGCAATTATGGAGGTCCATAGGAAGTATAATCTAAGGAGTAAGAAATCAACTGACACATCTGCCAAGAAAACTCCTGATAATTCCACTAAAAAGAAAGTTGACACATCTGCTAAGAAAATTCTCGATATTCCTCTTAAAAATAACACAGAAGTTCCAACCAAAAGAACATCTGATATTTTCTAAAAAACTTCTCAAACTGATATTCCCTCTACCAACTAGCCAAAAGATACTTCACAAAAGGAAATTGGTGAAAAACAAGTTGTTCCTAACCAAAATAAAACTCAAACATCATTCAAATTTGAAAATGAATTAGAAAAACTCTTGATACCCATTCCTATGTCTAATAAAGATCATGAATAAGAATGCATATATATCACAACTGATAAAATATTTGAACATAGAGGAAGGTAAACACACAATGAATGTTGTTGATGATCAACCAAAACTATTATTTGGGCTTGAAGTTGATGGAAAACCTGAAAATGGAATTGTACCCCCATTCTACATCAGTTTAAACATTCATGAAAAAACACTACACAATGAAATGATTGACTCTAGTGCTTCTCACAACCTTATTCCTAAGGATGTTATGAAAAAATTAGGACTTGATATCACTAGACCATACAAATATTTGTATTCTTTTGATTCACGTAAAGTAAAATGCATAGGTCTCATTAAAGATTTGTGTGTTAATTTAGCACAAATACCAGCTAAGAGTTTGGTAATGGACATACTTGTTTCTATTATACCTCCTAAATATGGCATGTTACTAGCTCACTCATGGGGAGCTAAGTTACAAGGAACCCTTCAACTGGACATGTTTTATGCTACCATTCCATTGTTTGGTCAATAGAGGAGATTATATAGGGAAACAATGATGAAATACATGGTCAATAGTCAGGATAAACCACACAATTATCCCTTATATTATGTTCATTCAAACATTGATTATTTTATTTTGTACAACAATGGAGACATAGGAAAACAAATTGCCAATTTAGAAAATGATGTTTATAACATTGAAGAAGAAAAAACTGTTATGGTGGAACCTGATAAACAAAATGACCCTCTATGGAGCTTAGATTTTGATGGGGATGTTAGTAAGGAAGGGTCAAGAGCAGGTGTATGGGTCTCAAATTCAAAAACAAATCACTCAGAAAGACATTCCTATAAGATAAAATTCAAGTGCACCAACAATATAGTTGAATATGAAGACTTAATGTTAGGGTTACAACTTTTAAAGAATCTTGTTGCCAAGAGAATTTCAATTCGTGGTGACTTTGAACTGATAATAAAGAATATCAAAGGTGAATATTCTACTAAACACCCAAGATTGAGAGCTTACATGAATGTTATCCTGGATTTTCTAGAATGCTTTATTGAGTATGATTTATCAACATTCCTAGAGACCAAAACATTCTAGCTGATGGTCTGGCTACCTCAACAAGTACCTGCAAAATACCTTTTCGTCCTAGTCGCCAATACATAGTTAAAGTAAAGAACAAACCAACTATCCCAAATAACATCAGATATTGGCAAGTCTTTGGAAATGATGAACAAATTGAATTTTTTTTGCAATCAAAGAATGAATTTGAATGTGCCAATATAGATGCATATTTTGATGATGGAGGAGAAAGTGTGGATGAGATAGATTCAAAAGAAATAGATAAAAAACAAGAAGATTTGGAAATATTGCAATTGAAAGATAATTGTTTTCCTAGAGGGTTATTCCCCTTAGAGGAGTTCTTTGATTTTAATGATGTAGGCAAAAATCCTCAAATTGAACCTACCAGAGCTGATGTTGAATATTGCAACATAGGAACTAAACAAGAACAAAAAATGATTAAACTATCTAAATCTTTATCCCCTGCTCAAAACAAGAAATACATAAACTTGTTCAAAGAATTCATAGATGTATTTGCATGGAGTTATGAAGATTTGAAATCTTATGACACCAACATTATACAACATAAAATTCCTATAAAAGAAGACCAAAACCCTTTTAAACAAAAGCTTAGGAGGATTAACCCAAGGCTGATACCTCTGATTGAAAAAGAGATAAAAAAGATGTATGATGCTAAGATAATTGTCCCTTTAAGATTTTCTAAGTGGGTATCAAATTTAGTTCCAACTAGGAAAAAGAGTGGAGAAATTAGTCTTTGCATTGATTTCAGAAATCTTAATAAAGACTCCCTCAAAGATAACTACCCTTTGCCTAAAATGGATCACATTTTGCAGAAGGTGGTTGGGTCCAGTAGAATTTCTCTGTTAGATTCTTTTTTCGGTTACAATCAAGTTTTAGTCCATCTTGAAGACCAAAAAAAAACAACATTTACTACACCTAGGGGTTCTTTCATGTATGTGAAAATGCCTTTTGGCTTAATGAATGTTGGAGCTACATTTCAAAGAGTAATGGATATTTATTTTGTGGATGAACTAGAAAGGTTCATAGTTATATATCTTGATGATATTATTGTTTTTTCAAAAACATATGAAGAACATTTGCTCCACCTGAGAAGAGTCCTTTAAAAATGCAGGAAATTTGGAATCTACCTCAAACCAAAGAAAACATTATTTGGCTTAGAAGAAGGCAAACTATTAGGACATATCATCTCAAAGAATGGAATTAAAATTGATCCTAGAAGAATTGAAGTTATTCAAAAGATAGATCATCCTAGGAATATAAAATAGCTCCAATATTTCATTGGAAAAATAAAATTTCTCACGAGATTTATCCCCGATCTGGCAGAACTTCTACGAAATATAACAAACATGTTGAATAAAGACACTAAAATAAACTGGACTATAGAAGAAAAGCATTCATTTGATCAAGTAAAATAATCCTTAACACAATCCCATGTGTTGATCAACCTTGATTTCACAAAAGATTTCCTCATTTTCTCATTTTCCTCCGAACATACTATTGCAGCAGTACTCTTGCAGAAAAATAATGAAGGCCATGAGCTACCTATTGCTTTATTTATTCAAGCCTTAAAAGATGCTTCACTGAAATATAATATCATGGAAAAGCAAGCTTTTGCTCTGGTAAAATAAATCAAATATTTTAGACTCTACATTCTTCATTCACATATAATTGTTTATGTCCCAAACTCTGTGGTGAAAGACATTCTGCCCCAAAATAGTCCTAATGAGAAAATAGGTAAATGGATTGTTGTTATCCTTGAATATGATATTTAAATGAAACCTACCAAACTCATTAAAGGTCAGGTATTAGCTAAATTTAATGGTTGAATCTATGTTTCATGCTTTGGATATAAATTTTCTAGTTGCACTCGATGAACAAGAAGAGCAGGTGACTCCACAAGTAACATAGGCTTTTGCAACCTCTCCCTGGTATGCAGACTTGATTTTTGTCTTACATCATTTAAAAGATCCTCCTAGTTTTACCAAGACTAAAGCTAGGTTTCGTAAAATCAAAGCTATGAAATAATGTATTTCAGATGACAATTTATATTGGAAGGATGTTGGAGGAATTTTACTAAACTGTTTACTGAAAGATGAGGTAGATAAAGTTATGCAGGAATTTCATGAAGGATATTGTGGTGGACACTTTAATTGGAATTATACTGCCAACAAAATCCTAAGAGTTGGTTTTTACTCGCCAACCTTATTTTCAGATGTTCATAAGAAAGTCACCTCATGTCATAAATGTAAATTTTTTGAAAGCAAAAGGAAATTGTTTCCTTTACCCTTGAAATCGATATCAGTTGAAAATCCTTTTCAACAGTGGGGTTTTTATTTCATTGGATAAATTCATCCACCATCAACAGTCCAACACAAATGGATCCTTATAGCTACAAACTATTTTACTAAATGGATTGAAGTTGTACCTACAAGGCAAGCGACTAATGAAGTGATTATTAAATTTTTGGAAACTAATATTCTTTCAAGATTTCGATGTCCCAGGAAGATAATCACTAATAATGCAAAAGTATTAAAATCGATGAAGATGGTGGAGTTTGGCAGAAGATATCGAATTACTTTAGGACACTCTACTGCCTATTACCCTCAAGGGAATGGATTAGTAGAGTATTCCAACAAAAGTTTGGTTAAAATAATCAAAACGTTGTTGCAAGATAACAACAAGTCATGGCACAACAAGTTGGTCAATGCATTATGGGATGATAGACTTACTACTAAGAGATCAATTGTCATGTCCCTATACTGATTGGTTTATGGAATTGATTTTGTTTTTCCCACTTCTTTAGGTGCCCCTGTTATGAAAATACTGCAGGAAGTACAAGAAGAGCCTAATGACATCCAGAGGAGAATAAATCAAACCATACAACTGAAACAATATAGAGAAGAAGTTTACAATAAAACTCAAGTGATCTAGGAGAACATTAAGAATATCTATGATAAAAGAGCCAAGGAGGATGATTTCTAGATAGGAGACAAGGTATTGGAATGGGATTCAAGGAAATAAGAGAAAGGTAAGCATGGAAAATTTGAGAATTTATGGAAAGGTCCTTACAAAATCCATGCTTACAGAGGAAATAATACATTCTTAATTAAGGATATGGATGGAGCATATCTGTCAGGTGGACATGTCAATGGAAAAATGCTCAAGCACTTATTTTCACTGGAATATAAGTTTTTTTCACTTAGGATCATTGTAAATACCATTTTGTTTTTTGTGTCATGAGTGGGTGACTCATATAAGAAAGTTGAAGCCCGAAGAGAAGGCCCTAAGATCTTGATCAGTTGTCACCATCTTTACAACTACAATAAAACAAATCAGATGCAGAAAGTACTAGAGAAGAGAATTCAAGACTATCGGTCAATGGTTCTTGGCACCTCACAGGGAGAGTACCATCCCCAAGTGGAGCCATTGTTAGAGCCCTATATTTCATAGTATCAAATATAGGGCTCTATATTTCAGTGATTTTATATTGTAAATAATATTCCATTCTACAAATGATTTCCAAAAAAAAAAAAAAATTATGAAAATGAAAAGAGGGTAGAAAAGAAAAGAAAAAAGGAGAAAAGAGAAAAGAAAATAAAAATAGAATAAAGAGAAAAACAAGAAAATCCCATGAAAAGAAAAATAAGTTTGAATCATACAGTCTAATCATGATCAACCATTTTTTAAAATTATGTTGTTAGGTTAGAGAATAAATTTATCCAAATTGTTTAATCTTGGCTAAAATAGTTAGGTAGAGGAATAAATTAATGCAATTGTTTAAGTTGGATTAATGAGTTAGATGCATAGGGTAAAAGACAGGTTAGATTATTTTTCCCTTTAGATAAAATTGAATAGGGTTTGCACATTAAAATGCACCCTAAGTTGATGAAAATAAGTCATTTTAGCATACGAAAAATATATAAGAATGCAAAGATTTCAAAAAACCAAATATTTTACTTTATGGTGCATATTTTTATTCAAGGTTGCAAAGTGACAAGAAATTTTTTCTTGTAGCGCATAAGATTCATGCAGATCTCCCCCAGTGGCATCATTATTTTCCCGATCAATGGCCCCCACTTGATTTCGGCTCCCCCGACCTACCTACCTTTATCGACAGAGGGGGGGTCTGAAAAGTGGTTTTTTTCCTCCCTAGTCCCAGCTAATGTGACACCTCCTCATTGTTTCGCACCCCCCTCTCCTATTACCACATACCGCCGATGCTTGCCCCCCTCCATAATCGACCTAACCAAATCCCGATATCGTTCACTTCTCCTTACATGACACCTGTCCCACCTCCTATCCATTAGCCAATTAATTCTTTCCCTGTGACTGTTAGTTGTCCCATAATGATCCCATGCCTTAATGGATATCCCTGTGAATATAAAAACCCTCGTTACATTGTTTGTTGACAAAGAACCTGTGAATATCGCATCGATCTAGTTGTCAGACTACCATGACCATCTCTTAATTTCAACAGACGAGCTATTTTCCTGGTAATTTCAGTGTTGCCAACCCATTCTACTGTTAATTTTTCAATTATGGTTCCCAAAGAAAATTTTGTCGACACCTCTGAAAATCTAATGGTTCCCCCTCCAATTGACCTAGACCACATTCCTCTGGTGGAAAGAGACTATAAAGTTGCAGAGCCGAAGTGTGATTTCTATTTATTCGAATTACACTGCTGGCTAAAGGATATTTTCCTTGACTAGAGTGACAAAATTGGACTCTGGGAATCCAATTTACCCCTTTACATTTTTCCCCAAACCTACCCTTTCCCTCAGGTTGTCCTTAAATGCTAAGTAATTTATCTGCCAAACCAAAGATTCTTTGCCTCTCCCACTGGAAAAATTGTGTTCACAACTACTCCCGAGATCATTGAAAAAATGATATAGACACCTCAAATGAAATATACAAGCTATCTATCTAAATATTCACCCAGACCACTAGTGGCCCCCCCATAAGGTCTTGGCTACTCCTCAACAACAAATCGCGAGCTAAATCAACATGGTTTGGTCATTAAATAAAAAACACAGTCTAGCACAAGCTTGTGGAAATGTCTGAGTTTACACAACGAAACAATTCTAACAATCCTTGACACTTTGTCTGACCACTATTGTGGTATTTATAATAGTTACAACTCTAGAGGTCGACCACTAGAAGGGTCGACCTCCTCTAAAAATGGTGAATTTTATTAACTACGCTATAACTGCCTTTGGCTTCTAGAAACTGAATGAGCCACTCAATGCTCAACATAAATGATTGATCCAAGATTCTAAGAGCTCAGTAGTTGGAGGCCTCGAGGGTGAACAAAACCCATGTCACTGATTCACCCAACACAGGCCGCCGATATAACAACCGCCAACTCGCCCATATTTTTAGTGTTGGATGTAGTGTTGGACATAGTGCCAGATGAAGTACCGTACGCAGTGCTGGATGGAGTACTGGACAAGCTACTGGATGGAAACATTCCTTGCAAATTTTCCCTATGACACACAGATCGCACATTATCTTCTTATAATCATTAAATCGAACTGAATTAAACTTAAAACTATCACAAAACATTGATTTTCACATACCTGGTATAGCTATGATGAATTGATATTAAATCCTTCAAAAATTCTTCAAAATGGTTAAATACATATATAATACCAGTACAAAATGATTTAATCATCATCATTAATTAACCAAATCACAAGCCCAACATTACCCCCACACCTAAGATTTTGCAAGTCCCACTACAAACAAAAATGAATTGCCCAATATAACTAGACTTGCTGAGTAGGGGATGGATTAGGTTTAGAAGCTTCCTTCCCTGAAGACTTTGTCTTGCCCTTCTTGCGATGTTTCAATTGTGCACGGAGGCTAGGATTGTCATTGTTCATTTGGTCAACCAATATTTAGAGGGAATTTACCTTTTCTTGTAGTATTACATTGTCATGGTGGAGATGTCTATCCATGGTCTTCCTCTCTTCCAATTGTGGCAACAGTTGAACATTTTCTTGTTGTAAATTTTCAATGGATGGAGTATGATCAGATATCTCAGAGGAGGGCTTAGATCCCTTGAAGGATGTAGAGAGTCTATCAGTTTTTGGATTTGGTATAGGCATCTGTGAGGTAGGAGTAACAGGGGGTTTATGAGGGGAAATAGGTTCATATTTTGTCTCTCTATTAGGCTCCAACTCTTCTGCAGACACTTCCCTAAGTCTTTTATGGGTGATTTCGAGATCGAAATATACTTGGATAGGGTCCGAAGTGCTTGGGGGTTTTTCATAATCTTTTTCTCTTGTATTTCGAGAATTTTTTCAAAAATATCCTCACTTGAATTGATTATCTCCTCTCCTATTTGTGGGGAATACGGGGAAATATTGTTGAATTACCTATTGTAACTTTTTAGGTGTAGGATCAATAGATGTTGAGGGAATTGGAGGGTTATCAATAGGCTTCTTAGTCTTCTTTCCCGATGAGGCTGTAGGGGTATCAACAAGTTTCTTAGTCTTTTGTTCCGGTAAAGGGATAGCTTGAGGAGGAGGGTTTGGAGTCTTTCGAGAATGGGGTTTCGATAGAGTAACAGTCCCTAGAGAAATTGTTTTCTTTTTGGTCTTGAATGTAAGATGGGGGTTTGAAAATTGATAAATGAACTCATCCCATGTCTTCCCCTGTTTTTCCAACTCAGATATAACAAGCAATTTGAAAAGGCCATGGTGGAATATGTTGTTATGGGGGTTGGCAACATTCTTTTGTACTTGGGATGACATATTCTCAAGACTTTTTAAGAAGTAAAAAGGGAAATTCAATGGCTTATTGAATTGAAAATGAGCTAATAATCGAAAATGGTAGGCTTTAAAAACAAAATATCTACCTTCACAAGTGATGATTCTGTTGATGACTATGAGAGGGTTAATTAGCTCATCCTTAATCCACTCCTTGGAGTATCCCATAGCTCCAAAGACATTATGAAACTCAGGTTGAAAGACCCTGTTGTAGCTCGCTCATGGTAACTGGTGGTGTTTGAACCAACGATCTCCAACCCTTGGAAGCTTTGTGGCTGAGGAAATTGATTCCTCGGACACTAAGAAGGTTAGAGACCCCACGCGTGCCATACTTCCATCGAATCCAAGGGAGAATTGCAGAGAAACACCATCATCGTGGCCCCGGAGATGGGCCAAGAATGGTCCCCAACCTACATGAAGGAATACCTTCCTACACTGTGCGAACTCGGGGATAGTAAAGAGGTCGGCATAGGAGGATGAATCATATCATTTGGGCATGGTGACAGTGTGGAGAATGAATAGTGGGTGGAATTTGACAGAGGATGAGTGCAATTAGGTAGAGGATGAGCACGATTAAGTAGAGGGAGAACACAATTGAGTAGAGGATGATCACAATGCATAAATGGGATAACAGTTTGAGCGATCCCTCCATTTTTGAATGCTCCCAAGGTGGAAACGATTGAATTCATTGATGAATTCACCACACACGAGTTTCCATGTGTGAGTGTGAGTGCACCGATTTCGAATTCGAGGAGTATATTTTAGGAGGCAGTCGTAATGATGAAGGAGTTAGATCAATGTCCAAGTCTTTAACTTGGACATTTGATCACAAAAATGTTTAATAATTATATCATTTAATTCTCAATTTCCATTTAACTAACTCATCATACAACTGAATAGAGAAATAAATTCAAACGATTCCTTGTTACCTGAAATTGTGGTCATTTACTATGTGTATAAAACTCATATGATCCTTCATATGGTGTGTCATCCGGTCGTTCATATGACACCTCACATGTTATTTCAAATGGTACCCCATACGACACTCCATATGGCACTCCATATGGTATTCCTGTGCGAAATGAAATTTTTTCATCCTGTAATGGATGTTTTATTCATAACATTTAGTCTTAAAACACTTTTGATAGTCACAGTGAACAGGAGCAGAGACAGGATAAGAATGTTCCATTATTACTTGTTTTTCCATCATGCTTGCACAATATTTTTCTCTATCTCGCATACTATAAGGCATGTATTCACAAATCTGTAATGAACAATCTATAAAGAAAAACCAGTCAAGTGGTATGTCAAATAAATGTACAATAGTTTATAACACATAGGGAATATTTAGCATTTCAACATAAAATAACTGCTGATATAATAGCCCGTATCATGAAAACACCAATTTTTTTTTTAAAGATTCTACTTCTTCTTCACATGGATTATAGATAGGCAATGTTGTCATTTGTCAACTCATGAAACCCCTCCCCCACTCCTAAGTATTGTGACATCTCACAATAAAAAATATAGGAAACCATTTAATTCTCCCAATAGTCGAAGATTTACAACTTGTTAAGTGTAGAGATAAATTTCACATATTGGTCTGACGAGACGGTTATAATATGGCCCCACCTATAGGATAAAATATCCTAAATATAGATAAGAAGAGGTAGGTGAGAGAGTTTGAAGATAGTCTTAAAGTTAGTTCCCAATGGAAGATTTATGGAGTTCATTAAACTTGGCTTAACCATACATCATGTCAGCTTTGTCCACAAGTAATGTTGTACATTGGGACAAGTTTAAGATTTAGGATATTCTTTTTTTTTTTCTTCAGATTATCATCCTCACTAGGTAGAATTCCCTACTGCCAGCAAGCTTGTTCATTATTCCGACAGGTTTACCTAGTCATACCACAGGCTGGTACCTGATGCTAGTGGACCTGTTCAGTATGCTGACGGGTTTTCCTCTTACACCCTCAGAGACTGGCCCTCCATTTTTTAAGATTTTAATATAAGATTTCTTTGTGTAAGAAGATGGGGGGACAGCTCTGAAAAAACTTTTTCTCTCTTTTTTTTTTAATTGGGATGGTATTTATGTTAGAGGATGAATTTCCTTTATATATTCCTTATAGATTGTCCTGATGTAAGGGGTGCTTAAGCGGACATGGCCTATCTAAATATATGACATAATTAAGCATTTTTAGTGTGTAGTGGATGGTACCATTGGTAAAGAAAAGAAAGGTATCTTTAGGCTCAACTCACTTTCTTCTTTTTTAAGTTATTGTTATGTTTACATGGCTAACCGCTAATCAGACCTCCTTGTTACTCTTTAATAAAGATACTTTACTCACTTACTCAGGGTTCTTGGGAAAAATATTCAAGTAACCTCTAAGCTTGATGGTTATGGTATCACTTCCTTATATCCAGTGGTGAAGGTTTAAGAGAAACTTCCATTTAAGATGCCTTGAGAAAAATAAGATGAAAATCTTTGCAAAAAATGTGGCTAATTACAACAAGTCATTATTCAATTGATTCTTAGCAGAAAACAAGGTTCAAATATAGCAATATTTTGAAGAAAAATCCTTTGTTTATATCTCCTTGAAACTGTCTACCCATGGTGAAATAAATACATACAAAAATCTCTAGAATTGCCTAACAAAATTCAAAATTATTTACATATGTACAGTAGAAAATTTGGAAAAACATTGAAGAACAAGGGGGAACTTCCCCATCTACTAAGGCCATTTCCTTGTCAGTTGACATGACTTGTAGAAAATATTCTTTGGAAGTGGGTCTGTGATAAAGTTTGAGTCGATGTTCATTTACTACAAAGGAGACTTGTCCATCGTCAATTGTTTTGATTTTCACAACCCCATTGTCATACATGGTGACTACCTCATAAGGACCTTGTTAAGTTTTCCTTTGAAAGTTTTAAATCGGGATTCAAACAACAAAGCCCGATCACCAAGTTGGAAGTGTTTCTTCTTAATAAACTTGTCATGCCACTTGCTCCTCTAGTTTTGGACTAATATTGTTCGTTGGATAGCATCTTGCCTAATATCATCCAACTCATTTAATTGTAGGGATCATTTTTATGAGCCTCATCTAAGTTTAATCCCAATTCTACGGCAATACAGAAGGTCCTTACTTGGAATTCTATTAGTAGAAGCACTTGTTTCCCATATACTAGCTCATAAGGGGTATGCCCAGTGGTGTTTCTCCAGATGGTCTGATATGCCCACAAAGATTCTAGAAGCCTATCAACCTAATCCCAATGATCCAATTGAACAATATTGGTTAAGATAACTTCCATAACTTTTTTTGTGGACTCTACCTGAACATTAGCTTGTGGGTGGTATGGAGAAGACTTGCAGTGCTTAATCCCATATTTCTCCGTTAGTTCTCTCATCAGCATGGAAGTGAATTGAGTTCCTTGCTCTGTAACAATTTCACGAGGAACACCAAAGAGGGTAAATATGTCTTCATAAATGAATTTGAAAACATATTTTTTTGTAACCCTGAATAGGGATTTTGCCTCTACCCACTTGGTGGCGTAATCTGTACAAACCAAAATATAAGTTTTTTTACGAGACATGGGTGAAATTGGTCCTACCAAGTCAAGGGCCCATTTATTGAAAGGTTCTATCATGACTTGGGCATGCAAGCTGGGAATCTTGTCAGTTGACATGGGTCTTCCTATCCTTTGACAAATATCGCAACTCCTCACATACTTGGCAGCATCCTTGAAAATGCTAGGCCAGTAGTAACTTGAATGTAACACCTTATATGTTGTACGTTTGTCAGAAAAATGGCCACCACATGGTCCATCATGACAACTTCGTAGTATTTCTGGCATCTCGTCTTCTCGGGCACATCTACGAATGATCAAGTCTAGACCAATACGAAAAATGTCATGACCAACCCAAGAGTAATTGGAATTTTGTGTAATAATTCTACGATTTTCATGAGGTGACAAATGATATGGTAACTTCCTAGTAGCCAAATAGTTTTCCATGTCTACAAACCACAAGGTATTTACAAAGAGGGAAAAAAGGTTCTCATATGGGAAACTATCATCAATGGGAATATCATCATCCTCATTTTTTATGCGTGAAATAAAATCAGCTACCAAATTCTCCTTTCCAGGTCGGTCAAGAACGGTTATATTAAACTCTTGCAACAACAGGATCCACCTAGTCACTCGACCATTAGTAATGGGTTTATTCATGAGAAATATGATGGTAGAGTGATTTGTATGTACAAATACTTTGTAACCTGTGTTGTAGTGGTGAAACTTATTGATAGCATGAACTACTGCCAAGAATTCCTTTTCGATAACTGTATAATTTAACTTGGTAGGGGACAAGTTCTTTCTTACAAAATAAATGGCATAGGAATGCTGGTCTTCTTTCTACCCTAATAATCCTCCTATTGTAGTGTCAAAGGCATCAATGGATATATGAAATGGGAGATCCCAATTGGTCCCTCTAAGAACTGGTGCCAAAGACAACTTAGATTTTAGGGTTTCAAAGGAAGTTTGACACTGCTCAGTCCAAATACAATCAACATCCTTTATTAATAATCCAAACATGGGTGTAACAATCTTTGTGAAATTTTCAATAAACTGTCGGTAGTATCTGGCATGTCCAAGAAATATTCTCACCTCTTTCTGAGTCTTGGGGGGTGGAAGTATGATGATGACCTCAACCTTCACAGGATCGACTTTAATCCCTTCAGATGAAATGTGATGTCCTAGAACCACTCCTTCAATCAACAACATTTTTCATTTTTCATGACTTAAAGACAGGTTCATTTCTTGGCATATGATAAGGACTTTTTCTAAATTATCTAAGGCTTCCTGGTAAGTATTTCCATATACTGTGAAGTCATCCATGTATACCTCCAAACAATCATGAATAAGATCAACAAATATCCCCAGTACTTCTCATTGAAATGTGGCAGGAGCATTACATAATCCAAATGGTAAGACCCTCTAGGCATAGGTGCCCCAAGGACAAGTAAAGGTAGTCTTGTCCTGATGCTCAGGTGCTATGAAAATTTGATTGTACCCACTATATCCATCTAAAAAGGAAAAATATTTCTTTCCAGACAGGGTATCCAAGACTTGGTCGATGAACGAAAGAGGAAAATGCTCCTTCAGATTGGCCTTGTTAAGTTCCCGGGAATCAACACAAATCCTCCATTTCTCGGTCACTTTCTTTGGAACCACTACAATAGGGGATACCCACTTATTGTCGGAGATGGGATAAATAAATCTGACATTTAATAACTTTTGGATCTCCTCTTTTATTATATCTTTAAGTGTTGGGTTCATCCTTCTTTGGGGTTTCCTAACAGGCCTTACTTCCCCCTAGGTATATATGTGATGGATACATGTGTCAGGGTGTATACCTTTCATGTCAGTGTATTCCCAGGAAAATTCCCCTCATTGTTATTTAAGGATACTTACTAACTGTTTTTGATGGTCTGCATCTATCCTAGAGTTTATATGTAGAAATTTTCTTGGACTAATCTCATAGGGCATGGTATAAGATGTGGCAGACTCATTTATCTTGAAGATAAAAGATGTTGAAGACAAAATCTATGGGTATAATTGTTCCTAAAATTCTTCCCCAAACATGTACTCAAATTGGGGAAAATATTGTGGAAAATCAACACACGTGATAGAATAAATAAACTGGTTTAGCACATTTTCCGTTGTGTGCTCCTGAAGTGCCCATGAATGATCCCTTGGCAACACAGGTTCTTCCCATTCCTCATTCGCGTATGGACATTCAAGCCACCGTATATTCTCCATTATAGGTTGATATGGAGGATATATGGTGAGCTTCTAGATAGAGAGACCATTTGAGATGGCCATTTCTCCCTCTCTACAGCTAATAAATGCATTAGTTGTGGCTAACCAAGGTCTTCCCAAAATAACGGGATGGACTTTGGTAGGATTCTTTGAGTGGATGAAAAGGAAGTCTACTGGGTACTCCCATGAGGCTAAAGTAACTATGATATCATCCAAAATTCCTTCAGGTATAACCCTAGTCTTATCTGCTAATTCCAAAATGGTTGGGGTGGGTCTAAGAAGAGGTTTTAACTGTAATTCCTCCAATATAGTAACAATCATAACATTGATGGCTTCCCCTAGGTCTATGAGAGTGTTCCCAATGGAAACTTCATTAATGGTTATGGTCACTACAGGGTTTCATGGGTTCACATATTTTGCTACCTTAGGCTACTCTGATATGTACTCAGAAAGTTCTCCTATCAAATGTAATATTGGAGGATATTTCTGCTTCCCCCCTCCCTTCTTAATACACAATTATTTTACCACCTTATTGTAGATTGGAATATCCTTAATGGCTTGTAGAAAAGGAATCTTGACACAAATATTCTTCAATTCATTCAAGATGTCAAATTCTGGTCGGGTAGTAGGTTTCTCGATTACTAATCTTTATGGATAAGGAGGGGCCTTCGTAATTTGTGAAGGTTCATTTAGGGGAAGCTTTGGTTCTTGTTCCTTAGGAATAATAAAATATTCCCACCTAGTGTCATCTGTGGCTTATTTGGGGGTTTCCTCTTCTTCTTATTCCTGGATGACTACTAAAGGTCTCTTCCTGTCCAGAACTTTTCTCGGCCTCAGTTGAATCTCCTGCAATGGAACAAGAGAAATAACATATGTCGGGAAGGCCTACATATCAACATTGTGAAGAGGTTGAGTGGGATTATTATTGGGATTGGGAATTGGTTGTGCCGGTAATAATGTTGGTCTCAGAGAGATTTCATTTTGATATTGTTGCGGTTATTGTTGTGGAATAGGAGGTAATTGTGGTGCAACAAAACTTGGCAGAAGCTGCGGGATGCTCAGTGGAAACTGAGGATAAGGATGGTTGGTCATAGGGACATCTAGACCTTGAGGATTCCCTTAGTTATAACCTCCTCTCCATCCTTCAATCCAAGGATGGTGATATTGTGTAGACCAGTTTTTCCAACTAGGTGAGTTCCACAGTTGTGTTTGTTGATAATAGGGTGGAGCTTGAGGCTGTAGATCTAGGTATGTAGGTTGATTCCTAGGTTTCCATTTCCTCCTAGGTGCATAAGCGAACTCCCATGGATCCCCACTTCTATAGATGGCTAACAAACTAGGCAATGATGGACATTTTTCAGTTTAGTGGTCTTCCGTGCAGAAGCCACAAACTGAAATGTTATCTAATGGGAATTCCCTTGAGGAATGCTTCCTCCTGCATCTTGGGAAAAATATGCTAATTGCTGCATTTTCCTCCTCCTATTTTTTTTTAATCTTTAGGGTGTCCAACTAAGAACCTATTGTGCTTAGGATATCTATCTTTAAGTTCTCTAAAAGGATCCCTATCTCTAATCTTGTGATACCACATGAACTAACTGGTTTTAAGTTGCTACTATAAGGATCCCGAATATTCTTTCTTGTTTTATCTCTACTCCTCGAGTAATTCTTACACATTTCACAGATTTCAGAAAAATGTTTATGGGATATATCACCTTATTCCATCAGGTTAAGTATATCCAGGTATTCCTCTCAAATCCCTTTAAGGAAAAGAGGCCTAACTGCATCATTTGGAAGGTCATGGTATTTTGATTTTTTGAGATATAAGTGAACCGTTCCATATAATCCTTGAGTTTCTCGTCCTCTAACTACTGGATTTTGAAAATATCATTACAATAATCCTTGGATTTGCAGTAATCTTGGTACTTCTTAAGAAATATATCTTTGATGGCTTCCCAAACCTAACACTGGACTCTCCCAACCCCATGAACCATCGTAGTGTAGAGTCCTTGAGGGTGGCAGGAAAGAGTTTCAGTTTTTGGGCATCTTGTAAGTAGTTGTAGCTCCTACAAAAGATGTCAAACTCAAATAGGAAGGTATTTGGGTCTTCACTTCTCTTACCATAAAAGGTGGGTAGTGTCGAGAGGGGAATGTTTTTCATATTGACATTCTATGTGGTGTCCAAAATTGGAAACCCAAAGGTGGTTTCGGTTTGGTTTCCATCTTCTTCTCCCTCCTATGTCTTACATTGTTGTGATCCTCTTGATCATCCATACCGGTTTGGTTTCAAAAAAGAGAGTACCTAGGTGGTTTTATCCTTGAAGAGAACAAAGTATCCCAAGGTTCTTGTCTAAGAAAGGTATCCCTCTGATGGGAAGGTCTTCCTACTGCTTGGATGTCTAGGAATCTACTCGAGCCAATTGAGATTATTGGTGCCAAATTTTCTGTCTCAATTTGAGAAACACTTATATTGGCTTAACTACCAAACAAAGTATTCACCTGTTCAGGGCTACGATGTCTACAAAGTTAGGATCAATTGATGGTGGTAAGAAAACAAAAGTTGTGTTGGTTGGTTCTATGGAAGGCTCGAGTGGTATTGCCTCCTGTCCCACTATTAATGATGCTTCAATTTTCTCTTCTATAATGCTCCGTGTTTTAGTCTCTTCAGAGACTGCTTTAGCTCTTTGGGGTGAGCTAGCTCTTGCTTTTCAGTATCGGTCTACGGATTTTATGAGTGGAATTTTCCTTCCCCCAAAAATTTTGTAAGGAACCTTGGTTGAAAGGTCTAATTTGGTTTTAATGTATCAACCATTTGGGTCCCTAGGTCTGTTCATGAAAGAAAATAAAAATAAAAAATACCATTGGGTTTGGGGGAACCTACTATAACAAATGCGCAGGTTCTTACCTCTTGTCTTAAAGTTCCCCAGCCACCAAACTAATTCTAAGGTTTAGAAATGATCTATCTCCTAATTATTTCCTACCTTGAAACAACTCTCCCACAACAGCGCCAAAAAATGATGGGTTTTCTATATGCACTAAATCCCTCAATTAAATTGTCAACCCGGGGTAAGTAACGTTAGAGTTGTAGCACTATATGTGCCGAGGCAGAAAATCTAGAGGGGGTATAGTCTAACTAAGGATATGGTGTATATTAGGTCTAATCTAATTAAGCAAATACTATCAAGCAACAAACCCTATCAAGGAACTTAAACTATTTACCCTAAGCAACTTTTAAACAATGGATCTATGGATTGTTCCTAAAGAAGAAAATGAAAAACCTACTTTGAACAAGTTAATTTAATCAATCTAATGAACAAAATAAAGTAATCTATTTAATATATTCAACTTAATGAGCAATAGCAACAACAAATTAATCTAATCAATCTATTCAAATCAATGAGTAGAATCAATTAAACAAGGAAACAAGGAAACACCTAACCTATTAAAACTTATTCAACAAGTAAGCTAATCAAAACTACTCAACAAGTAACTATCCGAAACTATTCAGCAAGTGAACTCTATTCTTAAGATAAGACTCATAATTACTTCTAATCTGCAAATAGAAATCTTAACCTATTTAATTAAAAGCATCATGACAATATTAAAAGATTAATCAACAACTATTCTTGATCTACAATAATAGGAAACTTCAAATATGATGATTATGTCATCGATGTCTTATGACATCACGATGGCATGTAACGAATAGTGATAGCTCAAGATGAACAATTTCAATATTGACTTCTATGGAGAGATGAAAGGTATGAATCAAGCAATCTAACAAGAGATTAGCCATCATAGAAGAAATATCAACTATCCTGAAAAATCCATGTGATCTCTCAATTTATGCATTAATCATCAATAATAAGAAAACATTATTCTACTTAATTCAAATGCACTCTTATGATATTTAAGCAAATTCATACAATTAGAAACTCATAACTAAAATCTTAACTCAAACTCAAACTTCTAATTAAAATTACAATTCAAATCTAGAACAGAAATTTCATAAACTAAATTAAGCTAATCCTATTATTAAAAAGTCAAATTGCAAATTAAAATGATTACAAAAACATAATTCAAATTCTACTTCTACCTTAACATACTACAACCAAATTGATAAGAAAACTAGATTCAGGAAAGCATGACTAAACTGAGAATCAAATTAACAAAACTCATAACTACTAATCCATTGAAACTTTGCCAAATAAACTTTGTACTCTGTGTTAGAATAATACTTTGTTTTAGCTATTCTATTTCATCCTACAGAAATTCAATTTAACATTTAACACATAACAAGGTTAGAAGCTTGCAAGTTATTCTCTAACAATTACAAGACACAACATATTAACAACTATCTCAAGCAACCTGCAAAAAGGAAATTTAAACCATTAATTGATGAACAACAAACACACAACATGTAAAATGATAAAAGCACATATAACATAAAATGAAGGAAATGGAAATTGCACAACTGAAATATACAAGCTATCTATCTAAATATTCACCCAGAGCACTGGTGGGCTCCCCAGCAGGTCGTGGCTACTCCTCAACACCAAATTGTGAGCTAAATCAACACGGTTCTTGTCATTAAATAAAAAATGCAATCTAGCACAAGTTTGTGGAAATGTCCGAGTTTACACAACAAAAAAATTCTAACAATCCTTGACACTTCGTCTGACCACTACTATGGTATTTATAAGAGTTTCAATTCAAGAGGTTGACCACTAGAAGGGTCGACCGCCTCTAAAAATGGTGAATTTCATTAAATACGCTATAACTGCCTTTGGCTTCTAGAAACTGAATGAGCCACTCAACGCTCAACATAACTTCTTGATATGAGATGTTAAGAGCTCAATAGTTGGAGGCCACGAGGGTGAACAAAACCCATGTCGCCAATTCACCCAACATAGGCCACCAATATAACAACTGCCAACTAGCCCACGTTTTTAGTGTTGGATGTAGTGTCAGACGCAGTGTCAGATGAAGTACCGTACTCAGTGTCGTATGGAGTACCGAATGAGCTACTAGATGGGAAAATGCCTTGCGAATTTTCCTTGTGACACAAAGATTGTGCATCAACTTCTTGTATTGATTAAATCGAACTGAATTAAACTTAAAACCATCACAAAACATCAATTTGCACATACCTAGGATAGCTATGACAAATTGATATAAAATCCTTCAAAACTTCTTCAAAATGGTTAAATACATATATAATACAAAAAAAAATTATTTAATCATCACCATTAATTAACCAAATCACGAGCCCAACAATGTTTATATTCTATCAAGCAGACGAGTTGCTGGAAATACTGAGAGGGGGGTGAATCAATATTTAGAGAAATTAGTATTTTTGAACTTGTACTTCAATCAGATCATGTATTAAATTTATATCCAATCAACAATGAATACTATTCAATGAACAATGAAGAATAGTATAAGAGATACACTAATACACCATGCACAATATATAAGAAGTAATCATGTATTATTGTTCAAAGGAAGTAATGACTTCCAAAGGTAGCTATAACTTCCAAATATAAAGGGAGGGATAAACCTCCAAAAGTAAGATACAATCCTCCAATATCAAGAGAGGGTTTACCTATCCATCCTTTCCCATTCCTTCCACCCAAGAATATATAAGTGATAATAAAACTTCACATTAAATTATCACCATCAACCAACCATCACATCGAACCTAATAATGCTTCCTGAGACGTCTTCAACTTCTG
The DNA here is from genome assembly GCA_009831015.1 of Picea engelmannii. Taxonomy (NCBI): domain Eukaryota; kingdom Viridiplantae; phylum Streptophyta; class Pinopsida; order Pinales; family Pinaceae; genus Picea; species Picea engelmannii. The sequence goes on from ML787102.1 coordinate 47,379, forward strand.
CAATTCTTCACTTCTTGGAATACTCTGATCCTGTAGATAATATTAATCAATGTATTCTCTAAAACGCCTCCAAGTTTCACTACTTGAATCCTCCCATAAAAGGAGTTATAGAGAAAATGGTAGACCTTATTCAATTCTAGTTTATTCAGGAGAGCGAACTTGTACAACATGCCCTGCACTCAATATTTAAAATACGATTATGAAATTCATACAAAGGAAACTAAAACCCATACTCTTTTCAATTCAATTGGTATCACTTCATTTGGATTATCTATGAAGACATTATGATGGTTTTACCTGGAAAACTTGTTTATGACTAGCTTCAAGACTAGTCAAAAACCATATCTTCCACAGAGTGTATCTCCAAAATTATAGTGAATAAAGAGCAGAAAATTTTACCATAGGTACCTAGATATGTATTCTCAATAGACTCTGAATTTCACCATCTAAATCGTTCTAGGAACAAAGTTATAGCGAAAATGGTAAGATGGTCTGTAAATAAAATACCTTAGAACAAATCACCAAAAGATTTCATCGTCCCTTGAAATTCGGCCTTCTTTACTTCAGATTTACTCATAAATTCGACTTATATCTCCTTGTTCATTAATAAACTTGTGTGTGTTGAAAAATTAATGTATAATGAGATGTATTTATACCCTTTATGTCACCTCCTTTTAACATTAGGGTCGACATTTAGTTTATGCTTCAATTCACATTGTCATCATCAAAAATTCATTTATCCTCAATCGTGAGGATCCACATGACGTGCCACATACCACCGGAAGTGGCATGACTTATACTATCCATCCATGGGTGTTGTATATACATATGTAATTTCCTTCATTTCTATCTACTTCGATCAATTGTTAGGTCCAAAATCCAATGGCTAGGGTTTACATCAATGACTAGGGTTGACATCAATGACAACAACCAATATTTCAACAATCTCCCCCTTTGTCATTGATGGAAAAACTCATTCTCCCCCTATCATCATGATCAAAATATCTCTCCCCCTTTGACATAAATGGCAAAGGGTGAGGCTGATACCCTTGAGTTCAATGGCATAAGGTGACCTTTTTGTTTGGGGCTGCTCCCCCTGAACATGTGGCACTCAATAATACTTCATCCTTATTTTTAGTATTTGGGACTTTTCTTCCTTTGAATCCTTTTGTGTGGATTCTAGCTTCCCTCTCTTCTTCATGTCTAGGATGTATATGTTTTTCGGTCTTCTTGTTGCAGTTCCAACAAAGCTTCCCAATTTATTTTCTTTGATTTTACATTTTTAGGAGTCAAACGTAAGAGTGTATCCTTGATCACATATTTTTCTGACACTGAGGATATTATGCTTCAGATCTTCAACGAATAGGACTTTTCCTGCTTTTAAATTTTCACTTCCAACCTTTACAATTCCTTTTCCAAGTATTTTGGTAGATGAGTCATCTCCAAATGCAACATTTGCACCCTTTTTCTTCAGGCTGACGAATTTGATTTGATCTTTGGTCATATGATATGAGCACCCACTATCTATGAGCCATGCATCTTCTTCTTTACATTTTTAGTGACCAATTCTATTCAATAGTTTCCATTGTGTGGAATTTCTTTCCTTTTCCATGCTATAGTTGGTATTGGGACATTTGGCATAGGATTATCTTCCTTCATCTCTCTGTAATCTCATGCTTTGTGACCAAGATTTTTTCACTTGTAGCATACAATATTTTGATCCATTAATGGGTCAAATGGATTATAATTTATGTTGACAAGTCTGCAAAAATTTCCATATCTACTATTTTCACCATTCATGTATATTGTGTAGTTATTCCTTTCATTGATTCTACAATTGATTGCCTTGTGTCAAAAATTTCCACAAGTATAACAATGTCCAATAAAGAAATTTTGATACCTGGCAGTAAGTGATATTATTTGTGGTGTGGTCCATCTAGTTTCACAATCTATTCTTTTTTAGTTTCCTTCATAATGATTTCTTTCATAGATGATGGGAGAGGATATTCTTGATGTCTCATTCCTTCTGAATTCTAGTCTTGTATCTGGTTGTTCAACTTGCTCTGGAGTGTTGGTTTCATCCTTTTAATCTTCCTTCTCTTGTTTTATTGTCTTAAAACTTTCATTGTATCCTAGTCCTGTCTTATCGTTCAGAGATCTTTGACTGCTAAGGATCTCATCTAATTTTTCAATGTTTTTTTCAAACTTCTTCAACTTTTCTATTGTCAATATTATCTCCCCTTTTGTGTGATCCAATTATTCTTTCAATTTTTCATAATATTCTAATTGTTCCTTCAATCTATCAATGGTCTTTTCAAGCTTGTAATTTTCTTCTTCACAACTACTCAATTCACCTTTTAGTATTATGTTTGTGTTTATAAGATTTTTATTTTCAGTTTCAACATGCTTCAAATTTTCAAGATTATCATCTTCTTGTTCACTCTTTGCGTTATCTTTGTATCCCCAAAAGGAATCAAGGTTGGTTTCTTCATCTGAATCTTCTTCAGAAAGGATTTCTTCTTCTTTAGAAATCTTGTGATCATCATCATGGGTTTCTTGGGTTATGAACATGACTTCTCCTCCATCATTATCTTCTTCATCACTCTCATCTGAAGAGATGTCATCATTGTTGGAGTAGAATATCTTTTTATTGTTGAGACTTCTCTTTTTATAGTATAATTTTTCAGCAATATGTCCTCTTCTACCATAGTTAAAGCATTTTAGAGGAGACTTACCTTTGTATCTGCTAGTTCCCTTCTAGAGCCTTGTTACAAAATTTGTTATTTCTTCATCAAGGTCGGTATCCTTGTCTTTTGACTTCTTTATGGATTTAAAGGTTGCTTCATTGTTTGGTTGGCCACTTTTTGTACATGTTCTTATTTCATATGCTATAAGAGATCCATGTAATTCATCCATTTTCATTTTGGTCAAGTCCCTAGTTTGTTCAATGGTAGAGACCTTAGCATCATACTTCAAGAGAAGTGATCTCAACACTTTTTGTACAACCAAGGATCCATTAAGTTCTTCACCTAATCCTCTGATATAATTAACAACTTCATCAACTCTAGGAAAATAGGTTGCAATATCTTCCTTTTCATCCATCTTCAAATTTTCAACTTATGCTCTATGGCATTGAATCTTGACCTAATTAACTTTTGGATCACCTTCATAGATACTCTTGAGTTTGTCCCATGCCTCTTTAGTAGTGTTTCATCCCATCACTTTTCTAGCAATGTTTGGTGCTAATGCTCCTAGAATAACATGTATGGATTTTGAATTACAAATCATAAGCTTCTTCTCATTTGGATCAGTTGGAGCATTATTTGGGATTACATAGCCATTTAAAATTGACTACCAAATCTCTATTCCCAAATTTATTAGGTAATTTTTCACTCTATTACTCCAGTATGCATAATTGATTCCATTAAATAATTGAATCCCATTTGGAATGTGTTGATGGTCATCCATCTCTACTCAAGATTTTCCTTCCAGTGGTTAAATTGTTCTAAAGGCAACCTGCTCTGATACCAATTGTTGTAAATAATGAGAGGGGGGTGAATCAATATTTAGAGCAATTAGTATTTTTGAACTTGTACTTCAATCAAATCATGTATTCAATTTATATCCAATCAATAATGAAGACTATCCAATGAACAATGAATAATGGTGTAAGAGATACACCAATACACCATGCAAAGTATATAAGAAGTAACCATGTATTATTGTTCAAAGGAAGCAATGACTTCCAAAGGTAGCTACAAATTCCAAATATAAAGGGAGGGATAAACCTCCAAAAGGAAGATACAATCCCTCAATATCAAGAGAGTGTTGACCTCTCCATCCTTGACCCTTCCTTCCACCTAAGATTATATGAGTGATAATAACAATTTACATTAAATTATCACCATCAACCAACCATCACATAGAACGTAATAATGATTCCTGAGACTTCTTCAACTTTTGCAATTCTTCACTTCTTGGAATACTCTGATCCTGTAGATAATATTACTCAATGTATTTTCTAAAACTCTTCCATGTTTCACTCCTTGAATCCTCCCAGAAAAGGAGTTATAGAGAAAATGATAGACCTTATTCAATTATGGTTTATTCAGGAGAGTGAACTTGTACATCATGCCCCATGCTCAATATTTAACATCAAATTATTAAAATCATACAAAGGAAACTAAATCCCGTACTCTTTATAGTTCAATTGCTCTCACTTCATTTGTATTATCTATGAATACCTTATGACTGTTTTACCTGGAACACATGTTTATTCCTAGCTTCAGGACTAGTAAAAAACCCTACCTTCCACATAGTGTATCTCCAAAATTTTAGCAAATAAAGAGATGAAATTTTTACCATAGGTACTTAGATACGTATTCTCAATAGCCTTCGAATTTCACCATTTGAATCGTTTTAGAAACAAAATTATAAAAAAAAAGTTAAGATGACCTGTAAATAACATACCTTAGAACACATCACCAAAAGACTTCATCCTCCCTTTAAATTCAACCTTCTTTACTTTATATTTCCGTAGAAATTAGACTTATATCTCCTTTTTCATTAATAATGAGATGTATTTGTACCCTTTATGTGACTTCATTTTAACATTAGGGCCGACATGTAGTTTATGCTTCAATTCACATTGTCATGTTCAAAAATTCATTTCTTCTCAATCGTGAGGATCCACGTGGCTCACTACATACCATCAGAAGAGGCATGATTTATAATATCCATACATGGATGTTGTATCTGCATGTGTAATTTCCTTCATGTCTATCTACTTTGATCAACTGTGGGGTCCAAAATCCAATGGCTAGGGTTGACATCAATGACTACAACCAATGACTAGGGTTGACATCAATGACAACAACCAATATTCCAACATGGGTTTCCTTTCGCACTCCAGAGGCTAAATGAACAAGGAAGCCCACAGTTAGTCATATTTTGGACTTCATTTGTGAGAAATAACTTAGCAAAGTACAATTTCAAATATTTCATTCATCAGTTCATCTATCTAGCTACTTGTTTGTTGAGAAAAAATACAGAACCCAGGGTTAGTGAAGAGATTTAGAAGGTTTTACATCTAACTGGTCAAGCCAAGCCATTTGACTGGTATTTATACCAGAATTATACATAAATAAGGGTGTATGGATGTGATATGCCACCATACGGGTTTCCTAAATACCTCCCAATGAGGATTTTTTCATTGGAATACATAAGACGGATGATAAATTCAGATGAAATTCATTTTGTAGAAGAAAAGAAGAAATCTCAATTCAGAATCAAAACCCATATTGGACCAATACAACAGGTGAAGAAGAAAACATCCTTTTGAGACAGATGAAGTTTCCTCTAAGCTTCACTTGGTCATATGACCCATTTCGAATCATTCTTGACCTAAGGACCAAACAAAAAACCACTCCTTATGTGCACATGAAAAGGCCAGAGATTGAAAAATACATGAATCAGGTTGAGTGGGAAGAAAACACCTTGCAAGAAGTAGAAGAACAACCTGTATCTATGAACACTTCATAGACCATCACACCTCTGAAAAAAGTAGAGAAAATAACAATGAATGAAGACTCTCCTTCAGTCACAGAGGTCTCAATATATGATTTTCAATTATATAGGAAGAAGGATAAAACCATTCCTATAATAGGTTTTCTGAGAGAAGGAGAAATGTAGTCTACAATAATCTTGCAAGGACCACACTCTTCAACATAGTCAACCAGTTTGTTTACAGGATCTCCATCATCATCAACTTCAAAAAGGAATCCAAACACAACTCTAATAGCTGAATCAATTCATGGATAAAAGGAGTCAAATATTTTTGACAATTATAAGGAAATTAAGCAAAGGAATGAACTTCTCAATAACAATACTTATTCTCAATTTTGGAAATAAACTTCTACTGCTCATCACAAAATTTTGTCATCCTTTTACATAGAGAAGGGAAGAATGCACATGTCATTATTACAGGCATAGGTACCCTACCCAAAGACAACAACTAATTACAAGAATACTTCATTTGAATTTGATACGAAGGATGTCCATGCTATTTATTAGATGGATATGCATAGATAGACAAGGGAGATGATTTTTTAAACCATGACAAACACCTCAATGACAACTTCCAAATTATAGGTATCACTGACTAATATCCAATCTTAATTAAAGATTGAAAAGATCTCTTCTTTGGCCAAGGATAATAATATAAAATCATTAGAAGAATTAGTTCTAAAGATTGTATATGACCTAGATAATGTCAAAGCAACAAAAGAGTTGATAAAGAAGAAGAATCTTGATATAGCATCACTCATGAAATAACTAAAACTTCCAGCAAAAGAGAATTCATAGACTAAAGAAGTGGCTGAGACAGAGAGACAAAAAGAAGAAATGCTCAAATTGATTATGGAGCAAAATGCACATATTAGGGAGATGGAAGTAGAGATGGAGAATTTGATCAAGGAAAAAGATAAGAATGCACAGTTGACCATAATTCCACTAGATGAAGTTCCCTTGATAGGGATAAGAACTACAGAAGTTTCTACATCAACATCAACCCCGAAACAAACTTCATATGCATATGATAAATTGGTGAAATCTATGGAGGACATGTCCATGAAAGGAGCATAAATCAAAAAGTTACAGGAAGAGGTAAAGTCATTATAGGAACAGAAAGAAAGGGTCAAGACTTGTCATCAAGAAGATATACATAAATCTCAGAGTCTTAGCCAACAAATTCAACGATAAGGAAAAGAAACAACCATGGAAAATACCTTAGCCGAAGATAAGTAAAATATATTGATATACATCAATAAATCAATGACAAATATTTAGCCTTCTATACAAATAATCTTTGAGCAGCATGAGTTAATTCAAAAAACTATAAGAGCCATTGAAATCATTAAGGAAGAATTGGGAGAAAATCCAACATAAGCCACATATATCATCAGGTTTCTAAATTCTAGAAGCAAACAGGAGTTAGAAGAGCTAGAGATAGAAGACAAAACTGAAACTATCTTGGAAATAAAAAAGTTTCTAACTAAGAAAGGCCTCATGTTACAATTGGAAGAAAAATTCTAGGTTATGGACATAGGTGTGCATAGTTTCTTCAACAATTTTGAGGTGCTAAACAATAAAGGAATCCCTGGTTTGTTAGTATTAAATGACAAGTTAATCACCTTGCCCGATTATAACTAGAAATTTAAGAGAGTGGCAAAAGTCAATTCAAAATTTGTAGGAATACAAGGAAGCATCACTGGGAAAGAATTCCTGAAAACGTTGTAGTTTGATTTGAACATTCAGCATGAAATCAAACATATTTTCATCACCAAACACATTTTTTTCTAAATACACAGAGATGGATGAAATTTACAGAAAATTACTCAAAATATCAATCCCAAGTAAAAAGAGGTGGGACAAACTATGTGAATTACTTGATTAAAGAGGAGTTCTATTTTTCAGCAGCAAGGACCAACAACCAAGTAGAAGTCAAAGGGACAGATCATCAACAACTTCCATCAAATCAACACCAGAAATCCAAGCAGATCTAAAGATTCCTATATTTATGTAATTAGATACATAATTAGTTTAGATATCCTAATTTATATCTTGATCATTTATGACTGGATATTTTGTAAATAAATGTATAAATACTTCTCCTTTCGAAGTATTGAGGGTTCATTTTTTCATCCAAGAAAGGTACTTTGTATCATTCAAGAGAATTGACCAGTAATAAAAAAGGATCTTTCACAGGATTCTCATGTCAGACTGTTGGTGAAGTGAATCTTTCTAAGTTCATGTTTTCTTTCTCTGTTTTCATTCTTATGTGTTTTCTAATTATTCAAAATAAAGATAATGAACATAATTTATTTTAATATACTTTGTTTATGGATTTGAATAATTTCTATGTTTTCAACAAAAATTAAGTAAAAGAAATTCTTTATTGCTCTCTTTACTTGATGGAATTCCTCTGGCTTATTCCTATTCATTTCATCCAAATTTACCAAATCCAAACAATTTAACTATCTTTCCTTGTGAAGAAACTTTATAAAAAGTTGAAACAAATCCTTGTTTTAAGAGATGGTCCCAATATCCCAATGGTGATCTAAGCATTCAATAAACCAAATATTTCAAGAAGATAAACAAATCCTGAACTATCATAACTAGCCTAATATTTTAATCTAAAAAATATATAAATATTACAGAAAGATTCCTCTCTGAAGTTGGAAGGGATATATCCCATATTCCAAAGTGGTTTTGTGGTTGCCTCTATCCTTTCTTCTACAACCTCTAAAAATTATAGAGTGATAACAAGAGAAGTGAAGTCTGAACGAATTAGCACCTAACGACCTTCCTCCTTCTCTCGATCATATGAATGTGAGGGAATCCAACTCCTCCCGAGAATAACTTTCCCATTTGACCCTAAAAAAAGGATTTCCCGTCTATTTTTGTTCCTCCTTGGACATTTGCACTCGCTATCCCTCCTTGATCTTTGTCACTTGAATGAATCGAACTCTGGCGCACACTGTACACTTTCTCCCGAGCTTGCGACTTGGAAAATTGACTTGCGCACTCTTTGTGCTAACTCTCTTGAGATTTATCAACACTTAATGAAGTGTTTTCTTTGTACACTCCTTAAAATGGTGTCTCCTTTGAGATATTACACTTCTCTGAGTGTAGGTTCACTCCTTGTGCTTGCTTTGTGCAAACCTGCACTATCTCTCCTAAGCTTTTAAACTTGTAGATGGTTCATCCTCCGCACTCCTTTAGTTAGCACTATCACTCCTAAAATTGTGATTATTAGAAGAGAAACAATTGAAAATTATACCGGTATTAATAAATCATTCAATAAAACATTGAGATATCCATTCATACAAAAAAATAAAAACACAACATCTCATGGGATATTTAATTACAACAACCTCAAAATTAAGTTGACACACCCTCCTTGGGATCCAAACCAGTTTACAGTGTGTTGAAATAGATGTTGAGTCATATTCCACCAAGCCTCATTAATAGTGATGATGATTCTCTTGCATCACCAAACATATGGAATCCATATTATCTACTAGAGTGAAGGTATATTCATAGTGAATGGTGTGAAGTTGTTGAAAGACTTTGGTGACTAGCCTGGCTTTGTATCTACTAACATGTCCATCTGTTGTGCTCTTGGTCCTGTACACCCATCTGCAATAGACAAGTTACCTTCCTGAAGGAATGGGAACCAGATCCCAAATCTGGTTCACGAGGAGGCAGTTGTACTCCTCCTGCATGGCAGATTCCCAAAAGGGATTCCCAACACCCTTTCCATAGGATTGTGGATATGAATTTTGAACCAAGGAAAGATTCCTAGGTGGCATTGGTTCAGTAGTGGTGAGTGCAAGAGGAGGCTCGTCGAAATCATATCGAGTCCTCTTGGTATTAGTTGGATCCCCAACAAGATATCATGCATCCTAAAATGTAGTCTTGGCCCACTTGGGCCTTGGCTCTGGCTCTACATATGCATCTACATGCACTGACTCAACATCTAATTGTATTGACTTGTTATCTGAATTATTTCAATCCTTTGAATCAAAACTCTCATCTGAAGAAGAATTGACAAGTGCATGCTCATAATATCTGATAGGTGGAAGAACAAAAGTGTCTACATGCATATCCTAAGGTCATGGATGATTTTAGGGGCTAAATTTCGCTCATGGGATAATTTTCCATGGTTTTTCCAAAAACGAGATTCGCTATTTTAAAAATGATTCGCCCAAATTTTATAGGATACAATTATTTTACCTTAAAAATCGCCAAAATTTTATAAAAACTATATAAAATCCTTAGAAATTTGAATATTTTTACAAAAATATTTCCAATCATTTATAGTTGGCATATGAAGGATTAATAAGATTCGCCAAGGTTTCTACATTTTAAAATAAATTTCCATCCTTAAAATCATCCCTGCCTAAGGTGCATGCAAGATACTTTCCTTAAATTTATAACGACCCTCAATGGTCAACAATAATGTACAAGAATACTATGTAAGTAATGTGCAATTTTTCCTTTTTTATTTTTATTTTATTTAACATTTCAATATTCAATCATTGACCAAATCATCTTAATTGATTCCATCACTAGTCATAACAAGAGGAAAACTCCAAAGAAAAGTCAAGTAATTACAAGAAAATATACCACCCTTTAATCAGTTACTAGCGTCAATAAGAAAGAGTTAATTGTAATATGTCAAAATCGGTATTTGACAAATAATCAAGAATCCATTAGTTTGGGAATATGATATTAAGT
>ML787102.1:58585-86399 GCA_009831015.1 Picea engelmannii
TGGTTTTTATAGAAGATCCATCAAAATTTCTATTATATGGTGCTTGACACTTCGAGTGAAGAATACTCTACCCATACAAATAGTAGAATCATTAAATTCCTTAGCTCAAGGTTTGACTAACTCTAGTTCCTTCTTTCTCCGGTAATGAGAGGACTATGATAAGCTAGAGTAGAAAAGAGCATGGAAGAATGCTTCAAGCCATTGAAAAATCATACTGAGTAGGAAAGAAGTTTTTAGCTTAGAATAGTTTATTAATTATCGTGGATATAAGGTAAGTATTAACTCAACCCTCGACTCGCTTCCTGTAAATCTCAAGTTTGAGGGGCATGTTCTCAATTATGATCAGTTTCTGGTAAAAAGAGATTTGAGAAATGTAACATACCCAGCCCCTCAGGGTGGCCATGCTAGCCTGTAATGTGCCTAGCCACCCATAGGTTGGCCACGCTACTCCAAAAACTTTCTTTTGAACTAATCCCAATCTGAAATCAAGCATGAGAGAGCCACATGCATTAATCAAGATCCATGCTACAACAAAAAATAAATAAACAACGTGCCATGCACAACAATAACCAAGAAACATTCACATTAATAATAACAATAATAATAATAATCTATTTTTAAGGTCACGACCAAGCCAGCACACCAAATTGGTGTATGAGACCCCCTTGTTTGTGGGACAAGGGACCCCCCTCCGCCCAACGATTTGACTAATAAAGTCTATGAAGGTATACATATCCTACTCCCTATGTATTTGAACTTGTGACCTCTTAAGAGGAAACACATGTTCTTAACCGTTACAAATACATATCTCAGAGATAATTAAATATAAAACACAATATACATTATACAAAAGGCACATAGAGAACTTATCCTTTCAAGAAAGAATTCACCAACTGGTTGTAGACTAAGGATGTTCATCCCAACCATATACATTGCTATTGTTTTACTCTCAACAATGGGTCACCCCCAAGCCAGGCCTATGAATCTGTTATAACCCTATAATTTAGAGGATCAACTGTTGATTGTATTTTTTATCCCTTCAGTGTTTTTGACTTGAAGAGACCACTGTAGAAAGAAAAAGAAAGAAAAGAAAAAGAAAGAAAAGAAAAAGAAAGAAAAGAAAAGAAAACGAGAAAAGAATAAAAGAGGGCATAAAAGAAATTAAATGAAGCCCCATGCAATAACAATGTCTTGGTCAATACAGTCTAAGCATGGCCAAGTCCTTTTAAATTAATGTTGATAGGATTAATGAATAAGATTGGCTAAACTGTCTAAACTTAGTCAAGTAAATAGGCCAAATAGAGAATAAATTTGACCAAATTGCCTAATCTTGGTCAAATAGCCCCTAGGTAGAGTAATTTCTTAGTCAAACAGTTTAATCTGGGCTAAATGTCATAGGGAAGTAGGTTAGAACTTAGGTTAGAGCATAGGTTAGTTGGATTGATTTCAATAAAACATGCATGATGATCTATGTCGATTCATATCTTTGAAGTTTGAAAGTATGTTACCTAACCCCCATGGTGTCAAAAGCATAAAAAGCTGAGAAAACCCACAAAAAGTCCGCAAGCCTAAGTCTCCACTACATAAATGATTTCGCGCTGGCAGATTAAAGAGAGCACATAGATGGATGACCAAGACAATGATGCTTAGATCAATGATTGGGATATGATTCCGCCCCCACCCCCCGACCATTCTGCCTTTAATGGTGGGGGGGTGTCCGGAACGGTGAGTAACAAGAAAGCAGATCTGGATGGTTGAGGCATTGGTGCCCCGATCCTCGACTGAGATATAATTCCGGACCTCCCTGACTGTTTTGCCTTTAATGGTGGGGGGGGGGTCCGGAAAGTTCATTAAAGGAAGTGCTCATCTCTACGATCTAGTATGGGGCGCACAGATGGACGATTGTCAATGTTTTTCTCACCCCCCGACCGTTCTCTTTTTAACGATGGGGGGGGGTCTGAAATGAAATGGTTTTCTGGTGGGCCCCCTTCTCTAACATGGCAGGAATCTATTGCACTTTCTTGGCAAACCATCGCCGCATCATGACATCACTTCCACTTTCTTCCCCTAAGAGTCCTATCTCATAACTTTGTCATTTCATCCCCCCTGTTTCACTTGTCACAAGTCCCCTCACCATTACTGGTCTGCAATCAACACCCTCCACATCACCAAGTCACACTCGTCACCCATTTTTCATTTGCCCTCTCAATTCCCCAATGACCCATTGGCCATTTATTACAGGTTAACTTTCATGTTAGGCTTGGTGATATGTCCCCATGCCCAACAATTATTTGTTCACCCAAAAAAAATGCTGCTCTTTCATCCCAACCAAAACCATTACCACTAAATTTTGTTTGAATTCCAAGTATTCTTCACAACTATGATGCCAAAGTCCAAGAAAGCAGAGGCCGGGGAAAATCCTTTCCTCCCTCCTCCGATCAACCTTGAAAAGATCCCATTGGCCGACAAAGATCATCGAATATCAGATACAAGGTGTGAATTTCATTTCGCGGAGCTGCAGTCATGGCTCAAAGACACTTTCTTAGATCAGAACAATGAAATCGGGCTCTGGGAGTCCAATCTTCCTCTATATCTTTTCCCCCAGGTCTACCATTTCCCTGAATTTTCCCTCAAATACCAGGCCCACTACCTTTCTGACCAGAGAGCCATAGTCTCTTCATCGAGAGAAACTATGTTCTTCATCACCCCAGAGGCCATTGATCAGATGATGCAGATACCCAAAATTGAATTTGCCTCCCCTTTCAATCTTGAAACCATAACATAGTTATACCAGAAATTATCTTTTCCTCAAAGAGCCCATATATTTGAATTGTTCTTCCCACAGGATGCTCAGCTTCCCAAATCAAATCCCCCGTATCCTTCCTCCTTGCTTTCAGAAAAGGGAAACCAAGTTATCTCATCACTCTATTGCCTGCTTGGTTATTTTTCAGATGAATGGGTGAATGAACCTATATTAGGTTTTCTCTCCATTTTCTCTACTAAGGAAACGCCCACCACTTAGTTCAATTACAACACCTTTTTAGTGGAAAACATTCATGAGTAGTTCTCAAAATTTTCCACAGAGGGCATGTTTTGAACTCCTCCATATTGTCTTACATCTTAGTTTTATTTTAGGTAGATAGGTTCTCTTTCTTGATGCATAAAATGGACAAGGACGGGAAGCCACAGGCAGTGACATCTTGGAATTCGTTGCTCAGGTGAAATTCCACAAAGTTCAGTTTTAAATAGTTCATCGAGAAGTTTTACAAACTAGTGGTGAGCATGCTCAGTGGCAGACCAGAACCAAGAATAAATGAGGAAATTCAGATGATTTTACACCTCTCGGACCTTGCAAAAAATAGAGATTGGTATCTTTACCAAAATGAAACTAAGATCAGGATATATGGATGCGAGTTAGCTCCATATAGGTTGCCTAAGTATTTACCCATGAGGATATTTTCCCTAGAATACATAAGACAGATGATAAATTCAGACGATATACACTTTGTGTCTCTTAAGAAGAAACAACAACTCAGAATTAAAGGGAAAATAGGATCTTTTATCTGCAATAACTGAGGCGTCGTGGAAGAGGTAGACAGGTTTCTGAAGGAAATCAAGTTTGACGTTAGTTTCCTGTGGAAATATGACCCTTGTGGGATCATTTCAGAGATGAGGCTAAAGAATAAAAGCATTCTCTATGTTCATTCACCCAAGCCCGAAATCGAGAAATTCGCAAATCAAACGGAGCGGGAGGAGAACACTCTGGAAGAGATAGAAGAGCAGTCTCCTTCTCTTATTGTCTCACAAACAAACACGCCACAATTTCCAAAGGAGAAAAGGCCCAGGAAGGATTCTTCACCTTCTGTCACCTAAGTCTCAGCCGAAGATTTCCAATTATACACCAAGAGGCCGAAACCCACTCCTACAACTGACACATCTAGTGAAAAGGGAACCCAATTCGATACAGCTATTAAAAATGACCAGTCACCGCTTATCACTAGCAGCTAGAAGATCACACCTTCTTCTTCATCCAAGAAGCAGACATATACTTCATTAATCAACTAGTTAAAACAAGGAGGCATCAAATTGAACATCTTTGAGAAATATGACTTGATCAAGAAGAGAAATCAAACGCTGACCAACAACACTTATGCTCAATTTTGGAAGTAGACATCCACGACACATCACAGACTATTGTTTGTGTTTGATACAAAGAAGGGTAGAATGTACATGGATTTTATACAAGCCCAGGTGCCCGACCCAAAGGCAATCACTGACTACGAAAGGGCAACGTTCGAGTTCCACAGTAGAGATGTGCACCTTGCTGATCAAATGGATCTTCATAGGAAAACTGGAGAAATGGTTTTCTCCACTTTGGCAACTGCCTCTACTTCGGCTGCTAAACTTCAAGTCTCTCTAAGAAATGTTCAGACACAGTTAAAGTTAGAAAAGATATCATCCTTTGCGAATGATAATAAAATTAAAACATTGGAAGAATTAGTCCTCAAGATCGAGTATGACCCCTCGAATGAGAAAGCAGTCGAAGAGATGCTTAAAAAGAAAAATGTAGATATAGCATCTCTCAGGAAACATCTAAAACTACCACCAATAGAAGATGCACAGGCAAAGGAGATCGCTGAGATAGAAGGTGAAAAGGACGAGATGCTCAAGTTGATCATGGAGCAGAATGCATAGATGAAAGAGATGGAAGCAGAATTGGAAAGATTAGTGAAGGAGAAAGAACAATCAACGCCTATGGAAGTCATTCCATTGAGTGCAGTTCCACTCACCGGGGTAAGCACAACATCGGTAGCAAAAACCTTGAAAACAGAAATTCCCTCAGCAAATCCAATGACATCTCTGGAAAAGATACTGGAATTAGCTAAATCCATGGAAGAAATGCACTTACAGGAGACAGAGATTAGAATACTGAAAAGGAGTTTGAGGATCTTCAGCAACTCAAGACCTCCTACCAAACAAGCTACTCCATGGAGAAGCAAACATCAGACAAACTAAAATGGTAATTGCAGCAACTTCAAAAGCAATCAGTGGCAGGCAAGACACTCGCTGAGGCCAAGGAAAATATTTGGATGGATATCTCCAAATCCATAAATGAAATATGGCCTATGGTGAAAATCATGTTCGAGCAAAAGGAACTGGTACAGAGGAGCAGGCAGGCTATTGGAAAAAAAAAAGGAGAGTTGGGAGAAATGCCCACAAAAGCCACTGAGATCATTAGATTCCTGAATTCAAAAACCAAGGAAGAATTAGAAGATTTGAAGATTGAGGATAGGACAGAAACCATCCTCGAAGTCAAGAGGATTATGACCAAAAGAGGGCTTATGTTGCAGTTGGAAGAGAAATTCTAGACTATGGACGCATGAGTTCAAAGATTTTTCAATAAGATCGAAGCTCTATAGAAGAAAGGTCCTAAATGATAAGTTAATGATAAGGTCCAGACTTAATGGTCCTAAATGATAAGTTAATGACCCTTCCTGATTATAAACAAAAGTTGTCCATGGTGGCCAAAGATAGTTTGAAATTTTTAGGAATACAGGGAAGCATAACAGGTAAGGCGTTCTTAGAAACTTTGTAGCTAGGCATCAGCATACACCACAAGATCTGGTACATTTTCATCGTCAGGCCAACTTTTGCCAAGTACACAGAAATGGATGAAATATATTGAAGATTACTCAAAGTCACTATTCCCAGTCAGTTATGATGGGAAGATATATGCAATCTGATCAAGTAGGAGATGAGGTGTTCAAGTCCAGTCAACAATTAGATCAGACAAAGTCGTGCAAATGAATCACCAACGACCGTCCTCAAAATCATCTTGAAGAATTCAAAACATAATTAATAGTCCCTAAAGTTTTGTATCTTGTTGAGTTAGTTAGTTAAATTTAGAATCCATCATGTCCTGATCATTTATGACAGGGTCGTTGTAACTTTTATTATAAATATTTCCCACTTAGAAGTATTGAGGGTTGTTGTTCTTTACGCCCGAGCAAGCTCTAGTTGCTATAATTTTTATCAAGAAGTTGTTTCAGTAATACAAAGAGAAGTTTCACAGGATTCCTCCGTGTCAATTGTTGGTGAAGTTCCTTCTATCTGTGTACAAGTTTTTCCTTCTCAGTTACCATATTGTCTTTTTGAATCTGATCCTTAAAAGAAGTTAAAGTTGCAGAATTTACCTTCACGTACTCTGTTCTTAATCTTTTATAGATTTAAATGTTTTTCTTCCGAGGTTATAACAAATAAATTCATAAATTCTTTTTTGTTATTAACTGATATCTCATTTTTTCAGCAATACACCATTTTTATTTCTAAAGAATCCAGCATTAGCACTATCTCTCCCTGTGAAATGAATCTTGTAAAATTGTCTTTGACTTCTATATTTTAAAAACAGATCCCATGTCCCAATCGAAGCGTAAGTGACATTCAGCCATTTCATTCAAAAACAATACAAACAACTCGGTTACAATCATTTTAACTAGCCTAAAATCTTTGAAAACTCAAACAAATCTAAAACTAACAGAGAGATCCCTCTCTGAAACTGGTAGGGCTAGCTTTCAGTTTCGAAGCGGTTTGTTAAGGTTACCTCTGATAAGTTTCTTCTTACCTCATAAAAACCTATGGGAATTTACAGAGTGATAACATAAATGGCGACCATACTGGGGAAGAACTGAAACAAACTTCCCATCCCCTTGTTTTCTTTCCCCTAGAAAAAAGATGATTTTATTTATGGAGTAAACACAAACCCTAATATTTATCTAGAAATAATGTTCATAGGTTGTCAAAGTTTGTGCATAAATAACCAATGTCTCGAAAGGTAGAATAAAATCAATAGTTCTGTCTCCCAAAATAATTTCTACCAGAGCTCATCCTGACCCAGAACCTATATAGGTAATAGATAATCCCGAAAGACTACTTAGGACGAAAGGTACTGCAAAAATTTCGAGGAATAATAGCCCTCTTTTGAGGTATTTTTCCACCCCAGAAAAGTTAGTTGTTCTTCCAGACCTTGAATCTGAGATACCCTTTCAAACAAGTCTTTTCAAGACAAAATCTGATAGTTTTATCAGTGAAACAGTCTTAGACCAAATCATTTTGTAGCCCAGGACCCCTGAGATACTTTCTCCTAGAGATGAAGTTGAGCAACGTTTTCACTCCAAGACTGAAAAGCTCGAAGACCTAGTCATGAATCTTGGTTAGGCCTTAGACAGGCTCCATCTTCAGCAGTCCATCGAACTTCCTGTTTTAACCATCACTGCAGTTTCTACTCGAAATACACCAGGTCACTCCATCCCTCCAAGCCTTTCGTCCTCTATATCTTCAGGCATTTCCTCTCCTGTCTCAGAGGTTGTTGTTTAGCTCCGTTGGTATTGGTTTCTCCTTTACATAACATGCCCCAATATTATCAAACTAGACTTCCACAGTTTGATAGTTCTGGCCCCTTAAATGCACAACAACATGTTGACAAAATGAACGATTACTTTGACCTGCAAGAAGTAGATGAAACTGATGTGAAGATGATATTATTTGCACAAAGCCTAACTAGAGATGTGAAAAAGTGGTTCAAAACTTTATGTGCTGCTACCATTACTGACATGACTATTTTCCATCAGACCTTTTTAGACCAGTGGGAAGTAAAGAAAAATCCTCTCCAAATTCTATTGGAGTATGAGAACATCAGAAGGAGCCAAGGAGAGACTGTGCAGGATTACTACACTCATTTTAAAAATCTATACAATGCTATTCCGACTGAACTTAAACCTCCATAAGGTTTGGCATTAATAAAGTTCCCTGATGGTTTTGATGCTGACATGTCGTATCAATTAAGGGAAAGAAACGCGACAACTCTGGAAGACATGCAAAAAAATGTTGTTAGTGTAGAAGCAAATATTTTAGCCAGAAGGGTCAGACAGAGAATAGAAAAGAGGGTCACCATCAAGGAAGAACCTTCTACTTCCTCATTTGATGCTAAATTAGATTCTATAGCCAGATCTATGGAGAAAATGATGGAGAGACTCACCATAACTAACAGAAACCGACCTAGGGAGAATCAAGCTACCCCTCAAATTAGGAACCCGAACTTTAGGAGAAATCCACCCCATATTAGGCAAAGAGATCCTAGGGATCAATGGGAACAACGGGGACCTGATCAATAGATCAGACCACCTCTCCAGGAAAACTATGTTGATGATGGGGAGGAAGTGATTGAGGAGTTTGATGATTCTCATATAAATATGTTGGGTGATCATGATCATGATCATGAGTCTATTTTCCTCACCCAAGAAGAACATGAAATCTTTCTCCTTTTGCAAACAGAGGTGAATGAGGAATATGAGAAAATAGAACAACAAGCCTTTGAGAATGCTATAATGGAGGTTCACAGACAATATAACCTGAGGAGTAAGAAGACCAATGAGAATTCTCCAAAGAAGGCTGCTGAAACCAAGAAAACCTTAGAGAATCCTCCCAAAACTCCCATGGGTGTAATAACACTGAATCTCTCGCACAAAAAACTCCAGAAACTCTTAAGAGAACAAGTCAGAAAAAATTTTCATCAACCATTCAAAAGGGAGCACCTTTCCACAAAGTTTCTGTCGATAAATCAGAAGTACAGAGTTTAAACAAAAACCCCTCTCTTTTCAGCCTTGAAGGAGAACTAGAAAAATTGAAGATTCCCATTCCTCTCTCCGAGTTGATGAACAAGAACATTTATAGGTCTCAGGTGATAAAATATTTAAGTATCGAACCCAATATAGGTACCAAAGCCTTGAATGTGGGATATGTACTCCATTCTGACACAGTAAACCTTGCTGATGAATGACCTGAGCTCTTGTTCGGTCATGAAGTTAACGGTCAAGATGATAATGGCGTCGTGGCCCCTTTTTACATCATCCTAAATATCCATGAATTGATATTGCACAACGCTATGTTGGATTCGGGTTCTTCTCACAACCTAATGCCCAAGGCCGTGATGGAAAAGTTGGGACTTGAGGTCACCAGACCTTACAAAGATCTGCGTTCTTTTGATTCCAGCAAGGTCAAATGTATAGGCTTGATTAAATACTTATGCATCACTTTGGCTCAAATCCAAACAAAAAGTTTGGTGATGGACATCGTCGTGGCTGACATTCCCCCCAAGTATGGTATGTTTCTATCAAGGTCTTAGGGAGATAAATTGAGAGGAACCCTGTAGCTAGATATGTCCTACACCAACATTCCAGTTTTCGTTCAACAGAGAAGACTTTACAGAGAAACAATGATGAAATATATGGTCAGTAGTCAGGAGAAGCCACAAAATTACCCACTACATTCCACACACTCTGATCTGGACTCTTTCATTCTATATAAATATGGTGATATCTAAGAACAAATCACACAACTGGAAGATGATGCACCTGATCCAAAGGACGATACAACGATTGTCGAAGTAAGAAACCCCATGGTTGAAGAAAATGAGGAATTACCAGTAGACTTCTGGAGCATGGAATTCGATGGTGCTGTGAGTAAAGAAGGAGCTGGGGCCGGAGTGTGGATGCATAACCACAAATCAAGTTACTCTGAGAATGATTCATATAAACTAAACTTCCAATGTACTAACAACATAGCCAAGTACGAGGCTTTAATGCTTGGCCTGAAATTATTGAAAAAAGTTGGTGCTAAGAAAATAATGGTAAGCGGTGATTCTAAATTAATTATCAAGCAAATCAAAGGTGAGTATGCAACAAAACATCCCAGACTTAGAGCCTATAGAAACGTTGTTTTAGACTCTCTCCAATGTTTTACTGAGGTTGATTTGCAGGTGATGCCCAGAGGACAAAATATACTCGTAGATGGACTGGCTACGTCAATAGCTACCTGTAAAATCCCTTTTCGTCCCACTCACAAGTACACACTGGAGGTGAAATGTAGACCCACTATTCTTGACAACATCTGATATTGGTAGGTATTTGGAAATGACGACCAAATTGAAGATTTCTTGCAATGGAAAAATGATTTCGAATGTACAAACACAGATTTAGAACAGGATGAAGAAGTTGTAAATAAATTTGTTTTTGAGAATGGTAGTGTAAATACAATAGATGCTAAAAAAATAAATGAAAATGATGTAGATTCTGATATCCTGTAGTTGAAAAATACTGTGTTACCTAGAGGTTTAGTTCCGTTGGAAGACTTGTTTGATTTTAACAATGTAGCCAAAAAACCGAAAATTGAAGCTAGCGGTAAAGAGGTTGAAGACTGTAACATAGGAATAGAAGAAAACCCCAAAATGATAAAACTATCTAAATCACTGCCACGAGAGTAAAAAAGAAAATACATTGAACTTTTTAAGGAATATATAGATGTTTTCACCTGGGGCTATGAGGACTTAAAATCCTATGACACAATCATCATACAACACCAGATTCCCATAAAAGAAGAACATAAACCTTTCAAATATAAACTTAGGAGAATTAATCCCATGTTACTTCCCCTGATAGAGAAAGAAATCAAGAAGATGTATGATGCCAAGATTATAGTCCCTTTGAGATTTTCCAAATGGGTTTCCAAGCTAGTTCCAACCAGGAAGAAAACTGGTGAGATCAGGATCTGTATAGATTTCAGAAATCTGAACAAAGTCTCCCTCAAAGACAACTACCCTTTACCCAAAATGGAGCATATTTTACAAAGGGTGGTCCGATCTAGTAGGATCTCCTTACTGGACAGTTTCTCAGGTTACAACCAAGTTCTGGTCCATCCAAAATATCAAGAGAAGACAACTTTTACCACACCTTGGGGAACCTTCATGTATGTGAAGATGCCTTTCGGTCTGATGAATGCTGGGGTTACTTTTCAAAGAGTAATGGATATTGCCTTTGTGGATGAGTCTAGAAAATTTATAGTCATTTATCTGGATGATGTAAATGTTTACTCCAAATTAGACGAAGAACATTTGATGCACCTCAAACATGTGTTTGAGAAGTGCAGGAAATTTTGGATTTCATTAAATCCTAAGAAAATCCTTTTTGGGTTAGAGGAAGGTAAACTACTAGGACACATAATCTCAAAAGAAAGAATTAAAATAGATCCCAATAGGATAGAAGCAATCTAGAAGGTGGAACACCCTAGGAACATCAAAGAACTGCAGTCTTTCATTGGCAAGATACATTTCCTTAGAAGATTCATATCAAACTTAGCCGAGCTTCTCAGGAATATTGCCAATATGTTGAAAAAATAAACAAAAATCAAATGGAACGTCGAATCTAAATAGTCATTTGAGCAAGTGAAACATGCTCTCACCCAAGCTCCAATTCTGATTAACCTAGACTAAACCAAAGACTTTTCTCTTTTCTCTTTTGCCTCTGAACACACTATAGCAGCAGTGTTGTTGCAGAAAAATAATGAAGGGTGTGAGCAACCCATTGCCTTTTTCAGCAAAGCTTTAAGAGACGCAGTGTTGAATTATAACATTATGGAGAAACAAGCCTTTGCCCTGGTAAAGGCTATAAAATATTTTAGGGTCTATATTCTCCATTCTCACACCATTGCATATGTCCCAAACACAGTGGTTAAAGATATTTTGACCCAGGATAATCTGGATGGCAGAAGAGGAAAATGGATTGCGGTCATTCTAGAATGAGATATTGAGACATAACCTACTAAACTGATCAAAGGACAGGGTTTGGCCAAACTGATGGCTTAGTCTAATTTCCATGCATTATATATTAACTTTTTGGTTGCAGTAGACGGACCGGAAGAGCAGGCGACTCCAAATGTAAAAGAGGCATTCTTGAATTCCGCTTGGTAGGCAGACCTCATTTTTGTACTCCACAATTTACAGGATCCTTCAGGTTTGACTAAGACCAAATCTAGATTTATTAAGTTGAAAGCATTGAAATTTTGTATTCTGGAAGGCAATCTCTATTGGAAAGATCCTGGTGGTATCTTGGTTAACTGCTTGTTAAAAGGTGAAGCTGACAAAGTTCTTCAAGATTTTCATGTAGGAGACTGTGGTGGGAACCTGAGATGGAAGACCACAACCAACAATATTCTGAGAGATGGATTTTACTGGCCTACTCTATTTGTTGATGTTCATTAGAAGGTTACCTCTTTACACCAACGTCATATTTTTGAAGGCAAAAGGAAGCTTCTACCACTCCCAATGAAACCCATCTTGGTCGAATCTCCTTTCCAACAATGGGGGCTAGATTTCATTGGTGAGATACATCCTCCTTCTTTGGGCCAACATAAATGGATCCTCATGAACAAAGACTACTTCACCAAGTGGATCGAGGCTGTACCATGCATGAAAGCTACTGACTCTATCATCATCAAGTTTTTATAAACTAACATTTTGTCTCATTTTGGATGCCCTAGAAAAATTATAACTGATAATGCAACGGCTTTCAAATCCAAAAATCTCATAGACTTTTGTAATAAATATCATATTACTTTGGGACACTCGACGACTTATTATCCATAGGGAAATGGGCTAGCCGATTCTTCTAAGAAAATTCTAGTGAACATTATCAAAAAGACACTGTAGAAAAACAAGAAATCATGGCATAATAAGTTGGTTTTCGCACTTTGGGCTGACAGGATAAGCACCAAAATATCGATTGGTATGTCTCCATACCAGTTGGTGTATGGAATTAAGGTAATTTTTCCCCTTTCATTAGGAGTTCCAGTCATGAAACTATTGCAGGAAACACAAGAAGAACCAAATGATGTCCAACGAAGAATAAATCAAATAATCCACCTAATGCAATCCAGGGAAGAAGTTTACAACATAACTCAAGTGATCCAGGAAAATATTAAAAATATTTATGACAAGAGAACCAAAGAAGATAACTTCGAATTGGGTGATCTAGTTTTGAGGTGGGACTCCAGAAATGAAGATAAGGTAAACATGGAAAGTTCGATAGCTTGTGGAAGGGTCCTTATACCATTCAAGCCTTTAGAGTAAATAATGCTTTTCTACTTGCTAATCATGACATATCAAACCTGCCAGGAGGACCCATAAATGGCAGGATGTTGAAGCATTACTTGCCACCTCAGTAGAGAGATCACCATTCCATTTCATTGTAAATACCATTTCTTTTACAAGTCTTTAGGTGTAGGTGTTTTTTTTCAGGTGTTTGAACCCCACAAAGAAGGCCCTAAGACACTGAAAACGTCATCAACATTTACGGAATAAAGCAAGTCAGATAATAGAAGAGGCTCTAGAAGAAATTCTTTAAGATTATAAGAAATATGATTCTTTGCATCTCGCAAGGAGGATATCATCCCCAGGTGGAGCCACTGTTATAACCCTATAATTTATAGGATCAATAATTTATAGGATCAACTGTTGATTGTATTTTTTGTCCCTTCAATGTTTTTGACTTGCAGAGACCACTACAGAAAGAAAAAGAAAGAAAATAAAAAGAGAGAAAAGAAAAAGAAAGAAAAGAAAAGAAAATGGGAAAAGAATAAAAGAGGGCATAAAAGAAATTAAATGAATCCCCATGCAATAACAATGGCTTGGTCCATACAGTCTAAGCATGGACAAGTCCTTTTAAATCGATGTTGATAGGATTAATGAATAAGCTTGGCTAAATTGTCTAAACTTAGTCGAGTAAATAGGCCAGATAGAGAATAAATTTGACCAAATTGCCTAATCTTGGTCAAATAGCCCCTAGTGTAAGGTCTCTTCCCACAGAGCCTTATAAAATACAAGCTAAAATAGAGAATGGAGAAATTATATCCTGTACAGTTTAATCATCAACTTATAATCATTTATTATTCAACATAAATTAAATTGATGAACAACATGAAAATAAATTTTATGTAACAACCACATAACACAACATATTCATCATCTTAATGATAATCACCTAATATAGCGTAATCACGAAAATACATACCTTTTTCTGATGCTATTTATCCAAACTCCATTTGTCCTTGCTGCTGCTCTGCCCAAACTCTGCCCAAAACCGAATCCTTCCTCCCTGCCAGCTCATAATAGAGCCTATCCGACTCCCTAACTCCAGGATTCCATGAGGATTCCTGGCCCCGGAACCCAAAACTCCCAACAACATTGCACCCCTGTAACAGTCCACCCATACTCCCAAATAGAAAAATACAAACCAGAAAATACAGTCCCTAATCTCAAAATGCTTCCTTCCCCCCAAATTTTCAAAAGTCCTTCTCCCTAATGCCTCTGCCCCCTCATATCCTCCTTCCCATTCACCGCCTCCTCCTTCATTTAATGCCACCCACCTTATCCCTCCATTTAATACCTTATCCCTCCATTCAATACCCTATCCATCCATTCAATTCCTTATCCTTCATACATTAAGTTTTCTAATAAATAAATAAATAATTATTAAGCCTTTAATTTGTTACCCAAACATTAAATGAGTTAATTAATTAATCATCATATATTAAACAATAAATAATAATTAATTAATTAATCAATATTATTAATAAAGATCATTATTTAACTAATACACATTAGGACAGTTGATTATTTAATTAATTATACTTGATAAATCTTAAGCAATCATTTAGCTAGGGTTGTTACATACACCCACCCTTCAGGAAACTTTGTCTTGAAGTTAAAGTATTTCATGATACAAGGAAAAGAAACATGGTTCACACATTCAAAACAAATAACCGAAATTATTAGTAAGTAAGCCAAGAGACTCATTGATACTAGTGTACATGTGCAATAAATGCATGTGTAGCTAGTACATACAAGTCTTATTCATGTACTAATATCAATAACTATCATCTCTATAGTAATTTCCGTAGCATCCAATCCATTCAACAAGACTATTCATTTTATAAAAGACAATAAACCAATCAAATGTTTGTGAAATATTTTAATTACAATTATCTAGCTCAACAATGCTATTTAGACAATTGTAGTTTAGTTACATAATTATGAATATTCATATATACCCATTTCTTTTCAGAAGGAAAAACAATAAATTCCACCATAAGACAAATCTCCATACACTCTCAACTATTTCTACTCATCCTTCCTCCCTAACTTACTTCCATCTTCCTTTCCTATCCTTCCTCTGTTGGACTATCTTGGAGCATCAACTATATTGACCTAACTCCAAATAGAACCTGTAAGCGAAAGTGTCACTATCTTGACCAAGCTTCCCCAACAGACAACTGACAGTCATCATCACACGTCTAGGGGAGCGTGAGCTAACATCGTCCTCCCATGACTTCAGGTTTCGAAGGATACATGGTGGGAAATGCCTCCACCCCTCCTAACAGGACTAGGGTCCACACCCTATAATGGAATATACAGTGGCACCATGTTGCTGGGAGTTTTGTCATCATCTATTCAGTTTTGGGCAATCTCACCACCTGAAATCTTGCACTGGTCCACATATCATAGCAATGCATCCGAACCAATATAATTTCACATACAAAGATTCATACCATATTGTTTCTCGACCAGTGTTCATGACATCCACTTTCATCATCATTATCCCTTGGCTATTTCATAGCCCATAACCTGTAGATTAGTATGTAACACAAACTCATACATTTCTATGCATTATCATCATGTAATTGCATACAACCATAATTTAAATTCGGTATCCGCGTACCAACAACTTTAACATCAAAATTTTCAAGCTAGAAATAGATCTCATAATATCCCATAATTCAATTAACGACACCTATTCATAAAATTATCATTTACAAAATAGATTGCATCATATCCAACATCATTCTAGTAGCATTTAAACCCTCATAGGATTCTCATTCACACAATATATTGCATCATATCCATCATCATCAATAACATTTTAAACATTCATAAAATTTTACATTCACATAGTAGATCGCATCATATCCATCATCATCAATAACATTTAAACATTTATAAAGGTTCACACGTCTTAAAAGTTCAAGTGTATTATTTAATAGTTTCACTTGTGAATAGAAAATAAAAGTGTGTAGGCCTCAGGTAATCCTGGCTGCCTAGGTAAAAAAGGTGGTGTTACATACACCAAATCTTCGAGAAACATATTCTCGAGGTGGTCAAAAAAGTGAGGGATAATCTCGTCGTAGTGTCTCGACGTCTTCCCAAGTAGCAGATCCTGGACTATACTTGTTCCACTGGACCTTAACTTGGTCTACCAGACGGTTCCTGAGTTGTTGGACTCTATGGTCCAATATGCGTAATGGTTCTACCATAAGTGTTCCCACATACGATACCTGCAGTTCCTTCCAATTTAGTTTATGTGATTCATTAGCAACATAATGACATAAAACAGATACATGAAAAACATTATGAGTTTTATGCAGGTGGGGTGGCAGTACGAGACGATAGGCAATGGGTCCAATTTTCTTTTGGATTCTAAACAGTCCTATAAATCGAGGTGACAACTTTGTCCCCTTCCCAAACCGTATCGTACTCTTATTAGGCCTGATACGAATGAAAACCTGGTCTCCCACTTTATAACTTCGGTCGGTCCTGTGTGCATCCGCATAACTTTTCTACCTATCCTGTGCTTCCTTTAGTCTCTGCCTAATCTGAATCACCTATTCCTCCATCTCTTGAATCAATTCTGGCCCAACTGTTACTCGATCTTCTAATCTATCCCAACTCAATGACGTTCTGCATGGCTTTCCATACAAAGCTTCGTAGGGTGGCATTCTGATTGAGCTATGAAAACTGTTATTGTAGGCGAACTCTACCAAAGGTAGGTACTTATCCCAATGGGTTTGATTATCCATGACATACATCCTGAGCACGTCTTCCATGACTTGATTTACTCTCTTAGTTTTCCCATCAGTTTTAGGATGATAAGTTGTGCTTAAGTTCAATTGAGTCCCCAATGCTGACTGCAAACTTGTCCAAAACCTAGAAGTGAATCTGGAGTCCCTATCTAAAATGATATTCTTAGGTATCCCATGCAAATGGATGACCTCACTTACAAACACATGTGCCACATCAGTGACATCGTAAGTGTCTCTAACCAAAATAAAATGAGCACTCTTGGTTAACTTATCAACCATCACAAGAATGGCATTGTGTCTATGAGATGTGAGTGAAAACCCCACTACAAAATCCATAGAGATGACTTCCCACTTGGACATAGGGACATCATGTGGTTGTAGGAGGCATGTCGGGTGATGGTGGTTGACTTTCACTTGTTGACACTCTAGGCACTTTGGTGACGAAATGGACTACATCACGCTTCATGCCTACCCAGAAGAAAAGCTTCCTCATGTCTGCGTACATCTTCTTCACACCCGGATGTGCACAATAAAGTGCTCTATGGGATTCCTTCAGTATGATGCTTCAAATATCCCCATCTTCAGGGATGTACATCCTTCCTTGATATATCAATAGTCCATCTACTTCCAGACTATATCCTTCATACTTTGGATCTAATTGCCTCCTACTCTGGAGGTTTGAGGTAACCTTTAAATACCAACTGTCTCCAAGGAGTTGTGTCAACACACGTTCCCTTAGATTGAATTTTAAGGGTACCAACGAGAAGACACGTGGTCTCCTACTCAAGGCATATGCAACCACATTTTCCTTTCCCTTAATGTATGAAATACCAAAATCTTAGTCACTCATAAACTCACTCCATCGCCTTTGCCTGGAATTCAGATCCCTTTGAGTGAAGAGATGTTTTAAACTTTGATGGTTCATTTTGAGC
This sequence comes from Picea engelmannii, assembly GCA_009831015.1. Classification (NCBI taxonomy): domain Eukaryota; kingdom Viridiplantae; phylum Streptophyta; class Pinopsida; order Pinales; family Pinaceae; genus Picea; species Picea engelmannii. The sequence continues at coordinate 76,261 of ML787102.1, forward strand.
TCAAAGTTTCACCCCACAAGATAGTGCCTCCAAAGTTTCAGAGCTAGCATTACAACTGCCAACTCTAAATCATGAGTAGCATAAATCTCTTCGTGTTTCTTCAACTTCCTTGATGCATAAGCTATCACTCCTCCATCCTGCATTAGCACGACCCCCAACCCTTGCTTTGAGGCATCCATGTAGACTGTGAAGTCCTTTTCCATATCTAGCACTCGTAGAATTGGCGCACTAGTTAGTAACCTCTTAAGCTCAATGAATGCACTATCACATTCTTTTTTCCATTCATATCTGACCCCCTTTTGCTGCAAAGTGGTGATGGGTTTCGCTATTTTAGAGAATCCTTCCACAAATCTCCAATAATAACCTACTAGCCCCATGAAGCTTCTCACCTCATGGGCATTTTTCGGCACTAGCCACTCCATAATTCCCTTTACCTTTTCTAGGTCCACAGAGATTCCTTCACCGGAAATGATATGACCTAAGTAGTGGATCTCTTTCTGGAAGAAGGAACACTTCGACAACTTCCCATACAATTTTTTCTCTCTAAGGCAGGACAACACCACTCGTAAGTGTTCCTCATGCTCTCTTTCATTTTTGGAACATATGAGGATGTCATCTAGAAAGACTTGTACAAAACAGTCTAAGTACTTCCAGAATACTCTGTTCATGAGGCTCATGAATACTGCTGGTGCATTGTTCAATCCGAAAGGTACTATGACAAACTCGTAATGCCCAAACCGAGTTCGAAAGGAAGTTTTGAAAAATATCACCTTCCTTAATCCTTAACTAGTGATACCCTGATCGAAAATCATCTGATTTCGATTTTATGAGAAGAAAGAAATGAATACAGATTATTAACAGGTGCTTAACACAAAATAACAGAGATACAGTAAAACTGGTTTTCTATTCAATAACGAAATAAGATGAAACCGTAAAATGCAGCGGAAACAAGCTTTCTGGAATGGTGGCAACTTATCTCTGAGAAGAGATGTGACGACAGTGCGCATTCGCAAGAAGAATATTACAATGAGGCTCCGAAGGAATTTTTACAATAAGAAAGAATGCCCAAAACCATAGACATCCAAAAAACTAACCCTAGGAGATGAAGCGCCAAAAGTCATGTGGGCCCCGTTTGGGTAAGCTAGTACATCAACTTCCCGGGGTCGTAACGTTTGCATACAATCTCTGTTTTAGGCGTGTGATAGCCCGTTGGAAAGGTATCATCGAGGAGGTTCATTTTGGGGAATCAATAATTCCTTTGGATATCATTTAGGAGATCGATATTGAAAAACCTTCATTCATGCCCTCAAAATGGTCCCGAAAGTAAAAACTGCTAAAAATAGTAAATTGCCAAAAATGTCAGAAAGCTATTTTGAGCTAGTTGGAAAAGGTGGGTGGTCATTGATATCCATATGGATCAATCCTCCCTCATTTGGAAGCAATGGTATCCATTGCATTGAGGTCCCCCATTAGATGAGGAAATTTCTGTTGAATTTGGCCCTGGGTGAGCCACTTGCCTTGGTCCTGGAGCTGCCCTGCTTTGACGACTCAATAAAGCTGGATCCTTTGTTGTTGAGTGACTTTGATCTGTCTGTCCACAATCTGATCATTGGATGCCTGTTGTATGTAGTCAGGGTTGAGCTCTGTTGGTGTTAGTTGTTCTGCTACTTCTGAGGTGTCCAATAATGGTGGGAAATAAGGGCGAAGGAGATCCATGTTGAACACTGGGTGCAGGCCAAGGAAAGGAGGAATGTTGAGCTCAAAAGAATTATCCCCCATGGACTTGGTGATAGTGTATGATCCATAATGGAGTGGGCAAAGCTTCTGATGGGGTCGTGTAAGGCATTCTTTCTGCAAGTGCAACCAAACTTTGTCACCCACCTGAAACTTATGCGGCAGCCGATGTTGATCATGGCACTGTTTGTACTTGTCATTGGACTTCTGTAGGATATCCAGAACATATTGGCGTATGTGCTGGATCCGCTCAATGAACCAGGTGGCTTTTTCAGCTTCAGTTGGAGCAGGATATGAGTCAGTCGAGGTGACTGCAAGGGGAAGTGCAACATCTATGGAACCCAATGGTTGGAAACCCAACCCCACTTGAAAGGGGCTGTGGTCGGTTGAGCTATGCAAGGCTCGGTTGTAGCTATGCTGGACATAGGGAAGGCTCTCATCCCATGTGCGAGGGTTCTTTGAACTATACATGCGAAGGATATGCACAATCATTCGATTTACAACCTTGGTTTGGCCATCTGTCTGGGGGTGGAAGGCCATGGATTTGGTGAGCTTGGTGTCTAGCAGTGACCAGAGGCTCGACCAGAATGTGCTGAGAAATCAACTATCCCGATATGATACAATGGTTTGTGGGATTCCAAAATGTACCCAAACGCGTTCAAAGAAGAGATTGGCAGTGGCCTCTGCTCTGATTCTCTTCTTGTAGGCAACAAAAATCACCATCTTAGAAAAGAAATCAACAACCACAAAAACATAGTCATTTCCCCGCTTAGTGGATGGGAGGCCCGACATGTAGTCCATTGAGATGGATTCCCATGGTCTGTCAGGAGTAGGAAGAGGGGTGTACAGGCCTTGTTTCTTAGTGGTCGGTTTGGAAATAATGCAGGCAGTGCAGGACCTGATATACTTGCCGACCTCCTGTCAAAGTTTCAGCCAATATAAATGTTTCTGTAGGATCGCCACTATCTTTTCAAAACCGAAGTGTCCTGCCACCTGACTGTAGTGGGCTTCCCAGATTAGCTTCACTCGCTCACTTGATGGAACACATATATGGCCCAGATGACACAACAACCCATCCTAAAGATGGAAATTATTGACAACTGCATTTGCACCCAACATTTGGTAGGTGGTGGCGAAGTCAGGGTCTATCTCATAGAGTTGGGGCCATCTAGATGTCTCATGGCTGCAAGAGTCTAGCATTGTGGTGAGTGTCATGACTGGCAGTCTGCTCAGGCAATCAACGATGCAATTGTTGCTTCCTATTTTATACTTGATGTTGAGGTGGAATTGTTGCAAGTATGTGGACCACTTTTGATGGTGGTCATTCTACAATTTTCTCTATGTCTGCATGAACTGCAATGGCTTATGATCAGTGTGGATGACTGTCTCCTTCCCAAGAATGTAATGTCTCCACTGGTGGCATGCTTGCACAATGGAGTACATTTCTTTGTCGTAAGTAGGGTACTTACGGATAGTATCAGACAATGTCTCACTATGATAGGCCACGGGGTGGTCGTGTTGAGTGAGAACGACACCCACAACATAGTTTGAAGCATTTGTCTCGATCTCAAAGGGATGTTGTAGGTCCGGTAGTGAAAGTACTGGGGCTGAGCATAAGCGCTGCTTCAAATCATCGAACACTTGTTGTTGGGACCATCCCCATGCAAATTTCTCCTTACCACCACCCCTGTTTATTTGGCTGAGGGCCCATGCAATATGGGAGAAACCCAACACGAACCTACGGTAGAAATTAGCAAGTCCCAAGAAGCTTCGAAGCTTAGTGAGTGTTGCTGGGGATGGCCAGTCATGGATGAATTGGATATTGGCTGGATCCACATGTACACCATGTTGATCAATGATGTAGCCCAGGTAATGGACCCTATCCATGCCGAAGAAGCATTTTTCTAGGTTGGCGTATAGCTTGTGCAGCCGCAGGGTGTGCAGTACCTACTGAATATGCTGCAAGTGTTCGGCCCAAGTCTTGTTGTAAATTAGAATGTCATATAGATACACCACTACAAAAGTATTGGTGAATGGTCGTAGGATATCCTCCATCATCCTCATGAAAGTGGCTGGAACATTTGTCAAACCAAAGGGTATGACCAACCATTCAAAAAGTCCTTCCTTTGACTTGAAGGCGGTCTTCCATACATCTATCTATTCTATTGGGACCTGGTGGTAGCCAGAATTCAGATCAATCTTTGATCCAGGTGGATATCGGTGGCCACCCACCTTTTCTAAATGGCTCAAAATGACTTTTTGGCAATTTTGGCAATTTACTATTTTTAGCAATTTTTTCGGGTCTTGAACTTTCGAGGCCATTTTGAGGCCCTAAACGATGTTTTTTTGGGTATTTTTCTCTCACAAAATAACATCTACAATGATATTTGGTCTCGAGCATTGTAGGCCTCGGATAGATCTTTCCAACGAGCTATCGTGCGCCCTAAACGGAGATCGTATGCAAAAGTTACGACCCCGGGAAGTTGATGTACTAACTTACCCAAATGGGGCCCACATGACTTTTGGTGCTTCATCTCCTAGGGTTAGGTTTTTGGATGTATAGGACTTTTGGCATTCCCGTTTATTGTAAAAAATCATTCAGAGCCTCATTGTAACCATCTTCTTGCGAATGCGAGTAGCCATCACATCTCTTCTCAGAGATAAGCTGCCACCATTCTAGCGAGTCTTTCACTCTGTATTTTTACAGTCTCTGTACATTTCTTCCATTAATAGAATTAGTGTATTACTGTATCTCTGTGTTTATGGTTGCATCTCTGATATATTTATGTTATATTATTGGATATACGCAATATCTCTGTGCATTTCTTCATTATATCTCCGCTCTCATTTCATGCCGAAAATAATCCAGATCAATCTTATTGAAGTATTTGGCCCCGGTGAGTTGATCAAGGAGGTCATCGATTCAGGGAATCAAGTACCGGTTTCTGACAGTGATTTTATTCAAAGCTCAATAATTCATACATAGTCGCCAGGTTCCATCTTTCTTCTGTACCAGCATGATTGGGCTCTCTCAAGGTGACGAGCTGGGGCGGATGTGCCCCTTGTGGAGTAGTTCTTGGATCTGTCGCTTGATCTCCTCATTCTCTAACAAAGAGCAATGATAGATTGGCCCATTGGATAGAGGTGCACTGGGGGTCATATCGATGGGGTGCTTGACTTGACAATGCAGAGGTATCCCTGTAGGTGAGGAGAAGATATCCGAGTATTCTTCCATGACCTTATCTACTTTCTTCTGCTGTGTGGAGAGGTCGACTGCAAAGAACTTGGATGTGGTTGCGATATTTCTCTTATTCTCAGAGAAAATCACAAAGAAGAAAAACTTCCCCGTCTGCGAGACGACTTTCCTGAATTTCTTAGCAGAGATCAAGAAAATAACACTAGGTGGGACTGCCTCGGGTATCCTATACAATTTCCTGTTCAATGTAATAATAACACTACGAGGCCTAGACTCATATACAACATGACGTTTCCATGAATAAGGTTGGCCCAAAAGAACATCACAAACTTCGAGAGGAACAACATCACACAATACCTCGTCTTTGAAGGGCTTGATGTCGTACGACAATCAACACTGTTGGCTGACACGAAGATCGCTTCCTTGGCGGAGCCATCCAATGGTGTAGGGTTGTGGGTGTGGCGTTGTTGGCATGGCAAATCGCTTAACGAACTCTGTTGAGATGAGGTTCTTCTAGCTACCTCTATCAAAGATGAAGTGCAACGGGGTGCATTTTACCCACATCTGTGAATGGAAGAGGCACTCTCCTTCTTCTCGCTCGTCTGGTTCACCAGGCTGGATCTTGGTGGTAGTAACGGTGGCACTGGGTTCTGTGTCAATGATCCATCTTCCCCTTTCTGGTTCTGTCTCGGAGTCAGAATCTGCATCTAATTCAGAGGCTTTCACTTCGGCCACCAATGACTGCTTTGAGCAGCAATCAGTAGTGTTATGCCAAGGGCTCTTATGAAAGTCGCACCACTTCCTGGTATCTTTCTTTGTCTTTCCGGTGTCCTTCTTTGCTTGGGTCTTGTACTGGTTGTCTTGATACTGTCCATCTTTTATCTGCCCTTTTTTCGGTGGGTTGGGGATGCCCTTTCCTGGATTTTGTTGTGAGGGGTTCCCAGGCCCAAATTGCCGCGTCTTTTGTTTGAGCTTCTTCTTGATTTTGATGGCATATCGGTAAGCCATGCCCAAGGATGAGATGTCCAGAAATTCCATTTCGGTCTAGATGTATCTATGCAGAGCACTGCGATACTTGAGCACCAGATGTCACTCCGAATATTTGATACCCAACTTGGTGCACAAGGTATGGAAGATATTTGTGAAATCTGGCACTGCTTGGTCTCTTTCTTGCCGCAGTGTGGTCCATTTGGTATACAGGTCATCATAACTTCCGACAGGGTAGTATTGTTCCTTAATAGAATCCTTGAAGGATTCCTAGGTGGTCATGACTGAAAATAATGAGGTTTCCTCTGTTTCATTTTTCTCACAAAAAGTTTCCCACCAATATTTGACATGGGGAACGACTTTGAGGAGCGCAAAAGTAATATTTTCCCTATTCGAAAATTTATGAACAAAACAATACCCTTCTAGTAGATTCAACCACTTGTATACAACATCTGTGTCTATATGACCTTCAAATATAGGAATATCAAAGTTTATTTGTACCTTGAAGGGTGCGGTGCCTCCGTTCGAAGAAGATGCGTCGCCTGTTGGTAGTCGCCGAAGGATTTGCGCGAAACTATCCATCATCTCGTTTCTTTGTTGCGTGAGGGCTTCCTCAATCAAAATATTGAAAGGATCTCCTATTCCATCATCTTTATTTTCTCTTGCCATGGGAGGTCGCTTGGGCGTGCAAGAGCTTCTATCCTCAAGAGAAACAAGCTCGAGACCCAACTCTTTGTACTCCGACCTCGTTGGGGACATGCATTAGGACGACAAGGAGAAGACCTCTCTGATACCACTGATCTGAATTTTATGAGCAGAATGAAATGAATACAGATTATTAACATGTGCTTAACACAAAATACCATAGATACAGTAAAACTATTTTCTATTCAATAACGAAATAAGCTGAAACTGTAAAATGCAATGGAAACAAGCTTGCTGGAATGGTGGCGACTTATCTCTGAGAAGAGATGTGATGGCAGCGTGCATTCGCAAGAAGAAGATTACAATGAGGCTCTGAAGGCCTTCTTACAATAAGCAAGAATTCCAAAAACCCTAGACATCCAAAAACCTAACCCTAGGGGATGAAGCGCCAAAAGTCATGTGGGCCCCGTTTGGGTAAGCTAGTACATCAACTTCCCGGGGTCGTAACTTTTGCATACGATCTCCGTTTTAGGCGTGTGATAGACTGTTGGAAAGGTATCATTGAGGAGATTCATTTTGGGGGATTAATCATGCCTTTGGTTATCTTTGAGGAGATCGATACCGGAAAACCTTCATTTAGGCCCTCAAAATGGCCCCGGAAGTAAAAACTGCTAAAAATAGTAAATTGCCAAAAATGTCAGAAAGTTGTTTTAAGCCAGCTGGAAAAGGTGGGTGGACACCAATATCCATCTGGATCACAATATTTGTGAATACCGCTGCTCCTTTCATCTGATCAAAGAGGTCATCTATTCGTGGCATTGGGTACCTATTTTTCACTATAGCACGATTCAAGTCCCTGTAATCTATACACAATCTTAAGGAACCATCCTTCTTCTTTAGAAAAATTACTGGTGCACCCCAAGGTGAGACACTGGGCCTTATTAGCCCTAAGTCCAGTAACTCTTTCAACTGCATTTGCAACTCACAAATTTTTGGCGCTGTCATCTGATACAGAGTCTTGGAAATTGGTTCTGCACCAGGTTTTCACTGAATAGTAAAATCAAGCTCCCTCTTAGGAGGTAACCCTGGTAACTCATTGAGAAAAACATCCTTAAATTTTGACAATACTAGGTACTGATCCAAGGAGGGTCCCTTCCTTTCATTCACTTCTTCCACTACATATAATCGACACCCTTGCCTCAAGCATCGATTAACCTTCATAGTTGAGATAAAGCGTAATGACACCTTTCTCCACACACCCTGGATCTCTACTGGCCTTCCTTCATCGTCAACATAGAGCACCCTTTTTGCAAAAAAATCTACCAAAGCTCGATGAGCTTCTAACCAATCCATTCCAATGATTAGGTCATACATCCCTAGAGAAGTGGTATATACCTTCAAAATGGTAGTACACACTCCCAGGTGTACTATACAATTATCAACGCTAGGTCCTATCGCTTGTTTTTCCCCCGAGGCCATCTTGACTTGTTTAAAGTCATCGTGCTCGTAGGCTACCAACCCACTCTTTTCTAATGAAAATGGTGAAATGAAACTATCTGTAGCACTAGAATCAAATAAAATCTTAACATTGATATGATTTAGCATACCTGATGAATCCACCACCGTGGATTGATGTTCTGCCTTGCGACTATTAACTGCTGTGTAAATTTGGTGGCTACCACTTTCTCTTCCCATCGGGGCCTTTCCTTATCTATGCACAAATACTAATTGTAACTCTCGACAGTCATGTTGGTAATGGAGTCCTCCGCACCCCCAACAGGTAACACAGGATTGAACCTGTGCACAGTTCTGTGACTATCTTTGAAATGAGTTCCTTCCCCTAGAACCCCTACCCCTACTAGTTGCTCCCTGAGATGGCCTTGGACCTGCCTGCATCGTTGATGATGAACGAGATGTTGCACTTGCTACCATTGAAATCCCTGCAGCTACTGTCCTTGGTGCGACTCTGTTACCATATGGAGGTGGCCTTGAACCCCCTCCCCTGGGAAATGCCCTAGGGGCCTTCCCCACGAATCTAGGACAATGCGGAAAGGTCGGTCTCATACCTCCAGTTAAGTTCATGTGTTCCTCTACATAACATGCATTTTCCATAGCTTCTACTACCGAAGATGGTTTCCACATCCGCACCATAGCCGTTATCTTAGAGTTTAACCCATAGACAAAGCATTCTTCCTGTCGTTGGTCATTATCCATGTATGAGACATATTTGACCAATTCCATAAACCTGGTCTCATATTCTTCTACGGTCCTGTTTTCCTGTACTAGAGCATGAAATGCTCCCACCTGTTGTTCCTCATAGTAAGCTGGTAGATATTTCCTTCGAAACCTCTCCTCGAAAAGTTCCCAAGATACGGTGTCTAGGGTAAGATGCAGTTGCCTTTCTAGGTTGCCCCACCAGTTCAAGGCATTGTCTCTCAACTGAAAAATCACTATCTTTGCCTTTGAAGTGGATGCATAGTCTCTTAAGGAAAAACACCTTGTCATGCCTTCCAACCATGCCTCGGCACGTTCACTGACACTAACCCCGACAAACTCTGGAAGTTTGATCTTCTGCAATTCTCTAGTGATGTCTTTGGGTGGAGGTCCTCCCCCTGAATCCCTCGACACTTCTGGATTACCCGTTCTAGATGGTTGGGGCTCCACTTTGATCCCTATTGGTTGATGCCCTTTAAAGTCTCATTTATGGCATCCAAAGAGTGCAGTATGAGAGCTAGTTCAGGCGATGGTGGTGGTGGCGCTGGCGGTCCCTGCGATGATGCCCCTCTGCCTCGATTTCCTCAAGTCCTAACCATCCTGTGTAATTTAACCTGCATCAACAAAAGTTGTCAGGGTGAGTTCAAGGATATTTCACATTTGCGCAACTTAAACTAGAAGACAGGGTTAGGCGTAAGTTTTTTTTTACTTGTCTGTAAATAGACGTTGCTCTCTTTAGGATAGGTGGCTAGGTTAGGGTTTAAGCGTCTAAGCTTGATGTCTTCGCCTAAGAAAATTATTGACCATCTCACTTGGTAGTTACGCTAGCATTGTACCACATTCGCCACATTGCATCCGATCCCTTATATGGTGCTTTCTATTATACCCCTATTCTACCTTGACTATTTCCCATAACATGCATCAAACTCCCGCTACTCTACAAGGACTTTTAACCTTTATAAATTATAAAGTTACACTATTACATTCATTAATCATAGGGATATATATATATGATTAATAATCATAGGTTTCAAAACCCATTATTAACATTAAAATTTTATAATGTTAATACGTTGTGCACAATATGCTCCCTTGAAGGCTTGGTGCTTGGCTTTGGCTGGTGGAATGGAATGGAAGGGCTTGACGCTTGGCTCGATGATTGAGGGCATGAAACTCAGTGCTTGGTTGACTTGGATAATTGGAAATTATACTTCGGGATAGTACTTTATTACTATTGATAATTAATTTATTTATATAAATAAATTTATTTTGTAAAGACTCATGTGTGGCGCGTTGGTGTTTGGTTGTTTTCCAAGGCTTGGACTATGGTGAGTGGTCGTGGGTTCAAAACCCATCCTATTCC
>ML787102.1:107270-118006 GCA_009831015.1 Picea engelmannii
CAACAACATAAAGTTAACAGTATACAGAGAATAATCACAGCCATGAAATTTGAATCAATTTCCTCTATTAACTCAATATCTGTACATGGGGATTTTTCCACCAGCTCTCTGCCTGTTCTCCTCCCTTCTCCTCAATGCTAATGTTGATACTGACTCTACCACTAATCCAATAATACAAAGGAGGGTGTCTTTATCCCGTTTTCCCTCTCAAAAGCTAAATTGTCAAATCTAAACTTAATGATCCTATCTACCTGCACTAAATCTACTCTCTCTGCATTAAATCTAATAAGTGCCTCTGCTATACAAGGACGAGAGCTTATCTGCTCGCGGTCTATTTCAGTATACAAGTACGCCTAAATATGGAGGCTTTTATGTAAACGGAGGCGCTCATCAAAATGGTCAAAACCGTGATGCTGGCGTCATCCTGTGGTCTTTTCCTTTCTCTAAGTACAGCTTCGAATGACGAGGTGCGGATGCTCCTGCATCAGTTATTGTTCAGACGAATGGGTGGATGAACCTATATTAGGTTTTCTCTCCATTTTCTCTACCAAGGAAATGCCCACCACTCAGTTCAATTACAACAACTTTTTAGCGGACAACATTCATGAGAAGTTATCAAAATTCACCACAGAGGGCATGTTCTGGTACTCCTCCATATTGGCTTACATGTTCATTTTATTTTAGGCATATAGGTTCTCTTTCTCGATGAATAAAATGGACAAGGATGGGAAGCCGCAGGTGGTGACATCTTGGACTTCGTTGCTTAATAGAAATTCCACAGAGTTTAGTTTTAAACAATTCATCGAGCAGTTTTACCACCCAGTGGTGAGCATGCTCAGTGGCAGACCAGAACCAAGAATAAATAAGGAAATTTAGAGGATTTTACACTTCTCGGACCTTGCAAAAACCAGAGATTCGTATCTTTACCAAAATCGCACTAAGATCAGGATATATGGATGCGAGTTATCTCCATACAAGCTACCTAAGTATTTACCCGTGAGGATATTTTCCTTGGAATACATAAGATAGATGATAAATTCAGACGACATACACTTTGTGTCTCTAAAGAAGAAACAACAACTCAAAATTAAAGAGAAAATAAGATCTTTTATCTGCAATAACCGAGGCATCGGGGAAGAGGTAGACAGGTTTCTGAAGGAAATGAAGTTTGATGTTAGTTTCCTGTGGCAATATGACCCTTGCAGGATCATTTCGGAGATGAGGGTAAAGAATAAAAATATTCCCTATGATCATTCACCCAAGCCCGAAATCGATAAATTCACAAATCTAATGGACTGGGAGGAGAACACTCTGGAAGAGACAAAAGAGTAGTCTCCTTCTCTTATTGTATCACAAATAAACATGCCACAGTTTCCAAAGGAGAAAAGGCCCAGGAAATATTCTTCACCTTCTGTCACCGAAGTCTCGGTCGAAGATTTCCAATTAAACACCAAGAGGCTGAAACCCACTCCTACAACTGACACGGCTAGTGAAAATGGAACCCAATCTGATACAGCTATGAAAAATTATTAGTCATCGCTTATCACTAGCAGCCAATAGATCACACCTTCTTCTTCATCCAAGAAGTAGATGGATACTTCATTAATCAACCAACCAAAACAAGGAGGTGTCAAATTGAGCATCTTTGACAAATATGACCTAATCAAGAAGAGAAATAAAATGCTGACCAACAACACTTATGCTCAATTATGGAAGTAGACATCCACGACACAACACAGACTATTGTCTTCATTTTATATAGAGAAGGGTAGAATGCACATGGCTTTTATACAGGCCCAGGTGCCCGACCAAAAGGAAATCATTAACTACAAAAGGGAAACGTTCGAGTTCCACACCAGAGATGTGCACCCTGCTGATCAAATGGATCTGCACAGGGAAACTGGAGAAATTTTTTTCTCCACTTTGGCAACTGCCTCTACTTTGGCTGCTAAACTTCAGGTCTCTCTGAGCAATGTTCATACATAGTTAAAGTTAGAAAAGATATCATCCTTTGTGAAATATAATAAAATTAAAACGTTGGAGGAATTGGTTCTCAAGATCAGGTATGCCCCTCGAATGTGAAATAAGTCGAAGAGATGCTTAAAAAGAAAAATGCAGATATAACATCTCTCAGGAAACAACTAAAACTACCACCAATGGAATATGCACAGGCAAAGCAGATAGCTATGATAGAAGGTGAAAAGGACGAGATGCTCAAGTTGATCATGGAGCAAAATGCACAGTTGAAAGAGATGGAAGCAGAAGTGGAAATATTAGTGAAGGATAAAGAACAATCAACACCTATGGAAGTCATTCCATTGAGTGCAGTTCCACTCATCAGGGTAAGAACAACATCGGTAGAAAAAACCTCCACAACATAAATTCCCTCAGCAACTCCAATGACATCTCTGGAAAAGACAGTGGAATTAGATAAATCCATCGAAGAAATGGACTTACATGAGACAGAGATTAGCAGACTGAAAAATGAGTTTGAGGATATTCAAAAACTCAAGACCTCCTACCAAACAAGCTACTCCATGGAGAAGCAAACATCAGACAAACTCAAACAGGAATTGCAGCAACTTCTAAAGAAATCAGTTGCAGGAAAGACACTTGCTGAGTCCAAGGAAAATATTTGGATGGATATCTCCAAATCCATAAATGAAATATGGTCTATGGTGCAAATCATGTTCGGGTAAAAGGAACTGGTACAGAGGAGTAGGCATGCTATTGAAAAAATAAAAGGAGAGATGGGAGAAATTCCCACATAAGCCACTGAGATCATTAGATTCCTGAATTCAAAAACCAAGGAAGAATTAGAAGATTTGAAGATTGAGGACAGGACATAAACCATCCTCGAATTCAAGAGGGTTCTAACCAAGAGAGGGCTTATGTTGCAGTTGGAATAGAAAGTCTAGACTATGGACGCAGGAGTTCAAATATTTTTCAGTAAGATCGAAGCTCTGCAGAAGAAAGGTCTCTCAGACTTAATGGTACTAAATGATAAGTTAATGACCCTTCCTGATTATAAATAGAAGCTATCCACGGTGGCCAAAGATAGTTCGAAATTTTTAGGAATGCAAGGCAGCATAACAGGTAAGGCGTTCTTAGAAACTTTGCAGCCAGACATCAACATACAACACGAGATCTGGTACATTTTCATTGTCAGGCCAACTTTTGCCAAGTACATAGAAATGGATGAAATATACCGAAGATTACTCAAATTCACTATTCCCAGTCAGCTACGATGGGAAGAGCTATGCAATCTAATCGAGTAGGAGATGAGGTGTTGAATTTCAGTTAGCAATTAGATTAGACAAAGTCGTGCAGATGACTCACCAACAACTGTCCCCAAAATCAGCTTGAAGAATTTGACACATCATTAACAGTCCTTAAAGTTTTGTATCTTGTTGAGTTAGTTAGTTAAATTTAGAATCCATCACGTCCTGATCATTTATGACAGGGTCATTGTAACTTTTATTTTAAATATTTCCCACTTAGAAGTATTGAGGGTTGTTGATATTTACGCTCGAGCAAGCTCTAATTGCTGTAATTTTTATCAAGAAGTCATTTCAGTAATACAAAGAGAAGTTTCACAGGATTCCTGCATGTCAATTGTTGGTGAAGTTCCTTCTATCTGTGTACAAGTTTTTCCTTCTCAGTTACCATATTGTCTTTCTGAATCTGATCTTTAAAAGAAGTTAAATTTGCAGAATTTACCTTCATGTACTATGTTCTTAATCTTTTATAGATTTAAATGTTTTTTTTCCGAGGTTATAACAAAGAAATTCTTAAATGCTTTTTTGTTATTAATTGATATCTCATTTTTTCAGCAATACACCATTTTTATTTCTAAATAATCCAGCATTAGCACTATCTCGCCCTGTGAAACGAATCTTGTAAAATTTTCTTTGACTTCTATATTTTAAAAACAGACCCCATAGACCAATGGAAGCGTATGTGACATTCAACCATTTCATTCAAAAACAATACAAACAACTCGGTTACAATCTTTTTAACTAGCCTAAAATCTTTGAAAACTCAAACAAATCTAAAACTAAAAGAGAGATCCCTCTATGAAACTGGTAGGGCTAGCTTTCAGTTTTGAAGCAGTTGGATAAGGTTACCTCTGATAAGTTTCTTCTTAGCTCATAACAACCTCTGGGAATTTACAGAGTGATAACAAAATCCACAAGGACATGTCCTAGGACAAATCTAAAACACACAACAATTGTCTAACTAGCTCTCAAGTTTCCTAATCATACAACAAATTCAAATTTCCAACCCTCTTTCCCTCTCATCTTGCACAACCCAAAGAAATGAACACCTTTCTCTGCCATTCAATCCCTCAGGGTGTTCCATTTCTATCCAGGGCTCCAATGCTACTATTTAGGAAATGTCCCTACTGGAAACAACAAGGATTCTCAGTTGTGGACAATTCTTTCCAAACTTCCATAAATCTCATGCACACATGAATTCATTTTTTCCTGGAATGATCAATAATTTATTACATCCATCTATCAATGGTGCTCCTATTCCAACCATTTGTTTCCATGCTCAGACCCAAATCACGAATTGGAAAGACCGAGGCACCAAAAATGAAAGAGAGGGAAGCGTGTAACAATGAATGAATAAGAACAAGTTAAACCAGAACAATGATTGAGTGGGTGAATAAGAAGAAGAATAACCAACATCCCAAAACATCCCCCAAGGGATGCTTGTATAATTACATGAAAACAAGAACCACATGGCCTTCCTCCCAAGAATCTCATGTAACCCATTTTCTCTATAAAATCAATTATGGGTAAACAAAATATTATAAAAAGACATAGCCCCTTAAGCCCCCTCTCTTGTGGAATCATATCCCCCTATCTCTTTTGTCCTTGTTCGTCTTGCAACCAAATCTATATTTTATTAATGTATACATATGTATTACATTTCCTAGGCACTCTGACCCCTTTTCAACTTCACTAACTCACCAGTCTAAGTCACATTTACATAATACATTATAGTTCATAAGTGTTAAAATCGAGGTGTTACATCCCCCCCTTATTTTGGAACTTTCCTCAGTACACAACACCGTTCCAATGTTATTAACATTACAAATATAGGCCCTCTGGCCTTAATCCACACAGGCAATCCAACCAACTCTTATATACATAGGAACTCTAGCCTAAAATTAAACATGTATACATACACATTTCAACCCAAAACATGTATAATGATATTTAGAATTTATATTTTTGGTAGCACTTCCAACCAACAAGATATCCTTGCCTCTCATCCCTACACAACCCAAAGAAATGAACCCCTTTCTCTGCCAGGCAGTCCCTCAGGTTGTTCCACTTCTCTCTAGGGCTCCAATGCACTAGGCCAGGAAGTTTCAAAGTTACAGCTTCAAGAACTCTAGTTGCAACAAGTCCACTAGACTTTCTTCATTACATGCCTTCATCATTGATCTCTATTTCCTTCTGCTGTTCTTTTTCGTGAGATTTCAACTTCAATAGACAACATCTCATATGTATTATAAAAATACATTCATCATGAGTTATTGTTATAACAATTTCAATCATAAATGTCAAATATGTTTTATACAGGAAAACTCAGTTTCCAAGCATGAGCTTCCAACTCATAATTCATTTGTCTCTTGTAGATGTAGGCATCAATCTTTATTATTTATTACAACAATGTCATACTCAATACCATTATTCTTGTAATTTTCTCAACCTTCAATCATCCAAACCAATTGTTAGCATAATCATGTAACAGTTTGTAACTATTAATTTCTCAAATCTGTTTTATATAGGAAAATAATTTTTCTAGGCATGAATTTTTTGCTCATCATGTTTGGCTCTTATAGTGGTAGATATCAATATTCCTTATGAATTACATTATTTCCATATTCAACACCATCCTACCTACAATTTCCTCAACCTTCACTCAACCAAACAAGTTGTTAGTATCATGCATATGTATATTTTCATCGAAACAATTACAAAAATTCACAAAGTGATCTCATAATTGTTTACAACCACAATTCAATCACTCTCATTAATCCAAATATTACTGGAATGAACCCATCATTCTTTACACATGTAATATCTGCCAATATTTTATTTCTTCTATCCATCAATATTCCTATCACTATGTTCCCTTGACATAGCTTTCCCATAATTTATCATTATATAACTACTCTCACCTGCAACCATCTTATTGCATTATCTAACAACTCGAGAAGTATTTTCAACTTCATGAGTTAGCAATGCTCACATCATTTCAATTGTTATCATAATCATTTCTATTTCATATAATATATACAAGCATTCACCAAAATGCATTCAATAATTTTTGTAATACAACTTGTAACATTTTTAATATCTCCAAAACCTGATCTTGGAATTGTAACAAACAACAATCCAATCACCTTCAACTAGTATTCATATTGAATATAATGCATCTATCCATCATTATGCATTTTCATCACTATGTTATTTTCATAATGAAACAATTAATTACTAAATAAAATAACAATCGGTGTGCCAATACCCATGGCCACAACTACACAATGCATCCATGCATTGACTACATAAGACCACATAACTATGCCATTCATTCACCAAGGTGAGTTGGAAGGTATGGCCAACGCCTCAACACATCATCCACAAACTTCCTACTTCTTTCTTGACTATTTTGGATACCTTCCTTTTCAACCCAAACACAACACTAAGAATATAATTCATAAGTGTTCTTCAGTGTCGACAAAGAGGTTGCAGTCCAAACATTATCTATACATTAGATACCATTGAGCACTCACATAGCGCTATATCCCTTCCATATCCAACCACATTATGGTCTCACACATCACTAGATCTATCGATGTTCATTGTTATCGGATTATGTCTCCTGAATTAACCCGGTTATGATCCCATAACCAATCATAACATCATATAAAAATGAAAATCCATCTAAATGCATTCTAGCATCAATAACAACTACATACTCTAGGCCTTTGGCCATTACATATCAATTTAAATATTGAAAAATTAACTGAGGGAATTATTACCTCCATTCCATTCAACATATATGCAACAAATGCATACCTGGATGGTTGTTATCAACCTACTTGATGCTACCTTATCAATTTGTATTTGTAGAATCTCACATAATTAATCCTTCATCATTTTGATCACCACTCCTACCACCCTCATGGGTCTTCACATAGATGGAGGCATAAGCAAAGCTAGAAACATCTACCTCTTTAACCAATGCTATATCATTTTTCCTAAATACATAATCTATCATTAGTCATACTCAATTTCCATAACATCATTATTTCATAATAATAGACTATTCTAGGTTTACAAGCATGTTATATGCATATCCAATCATGTGCATATGCACAATTACACATGCATATGCACCAAGCATTCACTATCAACATACCTAGTAATGCATATGCATTTTATCTTCATTGTATGCCTCATGCACTCTAGTAGATTTCTGTTTTAATTCACATATTTATTTATTTATTTATGTTGTAGTTGGTTGTCGTTGAATTCCTTCAGATCCTTGCTACCTTGTGTGCTTTGATTCTTCTCAACTGTACTCTTGTTCCATGGTTTGAATACTTTCCAATCAAGTTTCACTTGGACATTTTGCAACCCAACCAATGTGCATTTCCACTTGTACCATTCCCAATGTAAGTTTATTTTCATTCAGTGACACTTTTCAAGTGAAAGAGCATTCATTTTTCTATCTCCAATTTATCTACATTGACATCTTTCTTCCATTGTGAACTCTGATATTAGCAGTGTATTTCTTTCACTAAGTACCTTTAGAGAAGTATCTAAGTCATATCTAAAAAATCCTTCCCTCTAACTCCTATGATTAACATATAGAGATTATTCACAAACTGTTGGAAGATTGGTTCTTGTCATTGATGTCAACCCTAGTCATTGGTTTTGGACCACAAGATTGATGAAGGTATTTGGACATGAAGGAAAATGTACATGAAGAAACAAAACCCATGGATGGATAGTATACATCATGTTGTTTCCGGTGGTAGGTGGCATGTCACGTGGATCCTCATGGTTGAGGAGAAATGAATTTTTGAAGATGACAAATTGAATTGAATAAGGAAGTACATGTAGGCCCTGAAGATAATTAAAGCAAATAATTACAAAATAAGAAAGTGTCAGGTATGTTATTTTCAGGTCGTCTTACCATCTTACCATCTTTTGGTGATGTGTTCTAAGGTATGTTATTTTCAGGTCATCTTACCATTTCCACTATAAATTTTTTTATAGAATGATTCAGATGGTGACATTTCTATGGTATTGATAAGACATATAAATTTACCTATGGTAAAAGTTTCAGCCCTTTATTCGCTATGATTATGGAGATAGACTCTGTGGAAGATAGGGTTTCAGATATGTTTGTCGGATAATCCACAGTTGATATCATTTCGTCGTCGACGTTTCGAATCTAAAACATGATTCATCATCAGGACTAATCGTCGAGTTAGAGGTAGCTGATCGTCACCAATTAATACCATAAATGCAGGACAATTAAAAGCTATTCAAATTGCGCTGGTTGTCTTTATTTTCAGAAAATATTTTAATTTAATTTAATAAAAGATACTTAATATTAATAGGATTTAAATCAGGGTTTTGTGAATAATAGCTAGTGTGTAAAAGTATAAAAACTAGGTTAAATGAGGCTTTATCTTGTTTGTTTAGGGTTTAAGGTAATTTGTTAGGTTTTACTCTTACTTAGGTTTATTGACTAGTCCTGAAGCTAGTCAATAAACAAATGTTTTGGGTAAAACAATCATAAATTATTCATAGAGAATACAAATGAAGTGGGACAAATTTAATTGGAAATAGTACAAAATTTAGTTTATTTTGTGCGAGTTTTAGAATCTTATGTTAAATATTGAGTGTGGGGCATTCTATACATGTTCGATCTCCTGAATAAACTAGAATTAATAAAGTCTACCATTATTTCTATAACTTCTTTTTGGGAAGGATTCAAGGGGTGAAACTTGGAGGATTTTCAGAGAATACATTGAGTAATATTATCTATAAGATCAAATTATTCCAAGAATTGAAAAATTACATAAGTTGAACAAGTCTCGGGAAGCATTATCGGGATCTATGTGATGGTTGGCTGATGGTGATGATTTAATGTAAATTTTTATTATCTCTCATATATTCTTGGTTGGAAGGAAGGGGCAAGGATGGAGAGGTCAAAACTCTATTAATATTGGAGGATTGTATCTTCCTCTTGGAGGTTTATCCCTCCCCTTATATTTGGAAGTTGTAGCTACCTTTGGAATTCATTACTTCCCTTGACCAATAACTATTGATTATTTCTCATATATCGTGCATGGTGTATTGTGGTGTATTGATGTACTCTTATACTTTTGTTCATTGCTCATTGGATATAATTGAATTGTTTAAGCATAATTTGAAAAAGTTTTAAAATTGTACTTTATACTGATTCACCCCCCTCTCAGTATCAATAATTGGTATCTGAGCAGGTTGCCTTCAGAACATTTTAACCACTAGAAGGAAAATCCCGAGCAGAGATGGATGACCATGAGCACATTTCAAATGGGATTCAAAAATTTGATGGAATAAATTATTCATACTAGAGTGATAGAGTGAAAAATTACCTAACGACTTTGAGAGAAAACATTTGGTACTCAGTTATAAATGGATATGTAATCCCAAATAATGCTCCAACCAATCCAAATGAGAAGAAGCTTATGAGTTGTAATTCAAAATCCAGACATGTTATTCTAGAAGCATTGGCACCAACCATTTCTAGAAAAGTGATGGGATGTAACACTTCTAAAGAGGTATGGGACAAACTCAAGAGTATCTACGAAGGTGATAAAAAAGTTAAGCAGGTCAAGCTTCAACGACATAGAGCAGAATTTGAAAATTTGAAGATGAATGAAAAGGAAGATATTGCAACCTATCTTCTTAGAGTTGATGAAGTTGTTAATTCTATTAGAGGATTAGGTGAAGAGCTCGATGAATTGTTGGTTGTACAAAAAGTGTTGAGATCACTTATCCTGAAGTATGATGCTAAGATCTCCGCCATTGAAGAAACTAGGGACTTGACAAAAATGACAATGGATGAATTACATGGGTCTCTTATAGCATATGAAATGATAAAAGGTACATAAAGTGACCTGCCTAACAATGAAGTAGCCTTTTAAGCTATAAATAAGACAAAAGACAAGGATAAAGACCTTGATGAATAAATAACAAATTTCGTACGAAGGTTCCAGAAGGGAAGTGGAAGATACAAAGGCAAGTCTCCTCTCAAATGCTTTAACTATTGTAGAATAAGACATATTGTTGAAAAACGCTACTATAAAAAGAGAAGTCTCAACAATAAAAAGAGATTCTACTCAAAGGATGATGACATCTCCTCAGATGAGAGTGATGAAGAAGATATTGATGGAGGAGAAGTCCTCTTCATAACCCAAGAAACCCAGGATGATGATTACAAGAATTCTAAAGAAGAAAAAATCATTTGTGAAGAATATTTAGATGAAGAAACCAACCTTGATTCCTTTTGGGGATACAAATACAATGCAGAGAGTGAACAAGAAGATGATAATCTTGAAAATTTGAAGCATGTTGAAACTAAAAATAGCAAGCTTAGAAACACAAACATAATACTAAAAGGTGAATTGAGTAGTTGTGAAGAAGAGAATTACA
>ML787102.1:118056-183752 GCA_009831015.1 Picea engelmannii
AATACTAAAAGGTGAATTGAGTAGTTGTGAAGAAGAGAATTACAAGCTTGAAAAGACCATTAATAGATTGAAGGAACAATTAGAATATTATGAGAAATTGAAAGCAGAATTGGATCACACAAAAGGGGAGCTACTATTGACAATAGAAAAGTTGAAGAAGTTTGAAAAAAGTAGTGAAAAATTAGATGAGATCCTTAGTAGTCAAAGATATCCAAATGACAAGACGGGACTAGAATACAATGACAGTTTGAAGACAACAAAACAAGAGAAGAAAGTTGAAAATGATGAAACCAACACTCCAAAACAAGTTGAACAACAAGATATAAGACTAGAATTAAGAAGGAATGAGACATCAAGAAGATCCTCTCCCATCAGGTATGAAAGAAATCATTATGAAGGAAACTATAGAAGAATAGATTGTGAACCCAGACGGACCACACCACAAAGAATATCACTTACTCTCAGGTATCAAAACTTTTTTCTTGGACATTGTTATACTTGTGGAAATTTTGGACACAAGGAAATCGATTGTAGAATCAATGAAAGGAATAGCTATGCAAGCTACATGAATGTTGAAAATAGTAGATATGGAAATGTTCGTAGACCTATAAACAAAAATTATAATCCATTTGACCCATTAATGGATCAAAATATTGTATGTTACAAGTGCAATAATCTTGGTCACAAAGCACGAGATTGCAGAGATATGAAGGAAGATAATCATATGCCAAATGTCTTTATACTAACTACAACATGGAAAAGGAAAGAAATCCCACACAATGAAAATTGTCGAATAGCATTGGTCTCTAAATAATGCAAAGAAGAAGTTGAATGGTTCATAGACAGTGGGTGCTCATCTCATATGACCGGAGATCAAAGCAAATTTGTTAGCTTGAAGAAAAAGGGTGGAAATGTTGCATTTGGATATGACTCATCTACCAAAATACTTGGAAAAGGAAATGTAAATCTTGGAAGTGAAAATGTAAAAGCAGGAAAAGTCCTATTGGTTGAATATCTGAAGCATAATCTCCTCAGTGTCATAAAAACATGTGATCAAGGATACACTCTTACGTTTGACTCCCAAAAATGTAAAATCAGAGAAAATAAATCAGGAAGATTGGTTGCAACTGCAACAAGAATACCGAACAACATATACATCCAAGACATGAAGAATATAGAGAAGACAAAAACCACACAAAAAGATTCCAAGGAAGAAAAATTACTAAAGGAAAAAAATAAGGACGAAGTATTATTGAGTGCCACATGTTCAGGGGGAGCAGCCCCAAAGAAGAGAGTTACCTTTTGTCATTAAACTTAGGGGGAGAAGCCCTACCCTTTTCCATTGATGTCAAATGGGGAGAGAAAATGGGATCATGATGATAGAGGGAGCATGAGTGTTTCCATCAATGAAAAAGGGGGATATTATTGGAAGATTGGTTGTTGTCATTGATGTCAACCCTAGTCATTGGTTTTGGACCACAAGATTGATGAAGGTATTTGGACATGAAGGAAAATGTACATGCAGAAACAAAACCCATGGATGGATAGTATACATCATGTTGTTTCTGATGGCAGTTGGAACGTCACGTGGATCTTCATGGTTGAGGAGAAATGAATTTTTGAATATGACAAAGTGAATTGAAGAAGGAAGTACATGTAGGCCCTGAAGATAATTAAAGAAAATAATTACAAAATAAGAAAGTGTCAGGTCGACCATAATGTTAAAAGGAAGTGAAATAAATGGTATAAATAAATATAATTATTCATTAATTTGATACACAAGTCTAATTTTAGAGGAAATTAGAATCAAAGAAGGCCGGATTTCAAGGGAGGATGAAGTCTTTTGGTGATGTGTTCTAAGGTATGTTATTTTCAGGTCATCTTACCATTTTCGATATAACTTTTTTTCTAGAATGATTCAGATGCTGAAATTGCTATGGTATTGAGAAGACATATCAAGGTACTTGTGGTAAAAGTTTCAATGCCTGATTCGCTACAATTATGGATATACACTCTGTGGAAGATAGGGTTTTTGAGAAGTCCTGAATCTAGTCAATAAACAAGTGTTCCAGGTACAACAGTCATAACTTCTTCATAGAGAATCGAAATGAAGTGGGAACAATTTCATTGGAAATAGTATGGAATTTAGTTTCTTATGTGAGAGTTTCAGAATCTGATGTTAAATATTGAGCGAGGAGCGTTCTGTACAAATTCTCTCTCCTGAATAAACCAGAATTGAATAAATTCTACCATTCTTTATATAACTTCTTTTTGGGGAGGATTCAAGGAGTGAAACTTAGAGGATTTTTAGAGAATACATTGAGTAATATTATCTATAGGATCATATTATTCCAAGAATTGAATAATTACAGAAATTGAACAAGTCTCAGGAAGCATTATCATGCTCTATGTGATGGTTGGTTGATGGTGACGATTTAATGTAAAGTTTTATTATCTCTCATATATTCTTGGGTGGAAGGAAGGGGCAAGGATGGGGAGGTCAAACCTCTCTTGATATTGGAGGATTGTATCTTCCCCTTGGAGGTTTATCCCTCCCTTTATATTTTGAATCTGTAGCTACCTTTGGAATTCATTACTTCCCTTGACCAATAACTATTGATTATTTCTCATATATTGTGCATGGTGTATTGATGTAACTCTTATACTATTGTTCATTGATCATTGGATATAATTGAATGGTTTAAGTATAAGTTGATTTTTTTTTTAAATTGTACTTGATATTGATTCACCCCCCTCTTAGTATCAACACACACAACCTCTTAAGATCTTTGTTTTCTTCCACATCAAGCTTACAACTGTCTACACATTTCTACCTTCAATGTTGTGGAGCCTTAATTTTCCCTTCTATTCCCATCAATGACATTTTTTAACCTACTAGATTCATATCCTATGTGAGGATTCTTTCTTTTGTTGTACCGACAATTTATTTAGATCATGTAGTTATTGACTAATACTTATGGTCCATAATTCTTGAGTTCTTTATCCACTTTTCATTACTTTCCTTGTAGTTATTTGTTTCCTCAACCAACTCCTACAATCTCTGTCATGCTTCCATGAATATGATATTCAATCCTAGTCTGGAATTGATCCAATTAAAGCTCTAATCCTGCCAAGTCTGTAAGCAACCATTTTTGTTAGAATTATACATATTATAGAAATCCGCCAATTAAATTTAAATGTACTTGTTCTGCTTAGTTCATGAAGAATTATGCCACAACTATCCAAATCAGAATAATTCCAGGTCATATTTCTATGAATCAGTTTTCCAATGAATGTAATCTTACCCGAATCTGATATCTGAGATGAAATTTATGCTTCCTGAAAAATCACTTTCAACCCCTTTTCTTTTGTTTTGCGACATGACTTTATCAAAATAATCCACAACTCCTTTACTTGGTACAACATTCAAATTCTATACAAGATATCCCTTCAAACCACTTTCCATGTGACCATGACTCGAAACCACGAGCTTATTATTTTTTTAGTTCCTTCCTTTGTATTCTTCTACATAGGAGCTTGTTCGAACATAATGTCTAAGGGATTGGTTACTACTAGGCCCTCCACGCCTCTAATTGACCCCTTTACCTTATCATGAGAATGGCATTGGGACCATGTCCTCCGGACTTTGGCCTTCTTCTATTCTCCCTTTTCAATCTTCCAGCTTCTCCTAGAGTAAACTTCACCTGCCCCTTCTATTAACTCCACTAGTAGATCAGACGATCGAGACTTAATATCCCATTGAATGGATGGTGTCACCCCATCTGAAGGGTTCAACGACATCAACAGTTGTGACTTAATCAGGCACTGGGATGGATGGTGCTTAATTAATTCAAGAATTCAGTGCTCTGGGACTCTGGGACATTACAATTGTCGAGTCGCTCAAATCCCCCCGGAGTTCTACTCACCGAAGTGATTACCCTATCCTTCCTATGTTTAATCAGATAGTCACTAGGAATATTGGAGGGTCTTAGATCAACGACCCTCATGAATTTGTTACTCCGGGACTCCGAGACATTTCCACTCGTGAGTTTCTCAACTCCTCCAGAGTTATACCTACTAAAGTAGTCATAAAGTGACGATGACCGCTTACCATTGGTTAACCCCTCCACTTCCACTAGCTTAATCCAATGGCTAGGACTTAATAAAGAGTTGGGATGGATGGTCCTAAATTAATTCCAGACTTCGGTGCTCCCGTACTCGGGGACATTTCAACTCTTGAGTCGTTCTTCTTCCCCTGGGTGATAACTATCGAAATGATTATGCCATCCTTCCACTTCTTGATATAACGGTTGAGAAAGGTCTCAAAGGGATCTTAGGTCGACCATCTGCATGGATTTGTGACTTCGGTCTTCAATACTTTTGCCGGTCGAGACATTGGACACCCCTGGAGGCCATACTCCCGTAGATGGCATGGCATATTGATGTCACCTATGGTGACGTGGACCCATGGCATGTTTTCCATGTGACACCCTGAAATGGACAAGTTGGGGTCCAAAAGGTACTGAATTCATTTGACATGTGTGCCCATATGACACCCCTACCACGTGGCATAAGAGACGTCATCAAACAAAATGATGATCCATGTTTCACTATTGATCCAACAACCATGACTTAATCAAGCGTTGGGATGGATGGTCCTTATCATTTCAGTACTTCAGCTCTCCTGGACTCCAGAACATTTCAACGCTCGATTCATTCCACTTTTCCAGAGTGATAACTACTTAAGTTATTATTCCATCCTTCCACTTCTTGATCTAATGGTTGAGAAAGGTCCCAAAGGGATCTTATATTGACGGTCTACATGAATTCATGAATTCGGTCTTCAACACTTTTGTTGGTAGAGATGTTGAACACCCTCAGAGGCCATACTCCTGGATATGACATGGAAATTTGATGTCACCTATGATGACGTGTACCCATCGCATATGTGCCATGTGTCACTAAAAAATGAATAGGTTTGGGCCCAAAAGGTACTAAATCTAGGTGACATGTGTCCCCACATGGAGACCTTGCCACATGGCCTATGATGCATCATTCATAAAATGAATGATCCACATTCTTTTCTCTAGATATAACATCCTACATGATTTCACGATGACAGATTTACACTTTGGGGTTTTAGCAATTCGGGGGTTCGACACTTTGGGGATTTTCCCATTCTCCAGTAATTTTTGGAGTGGAGAAGTTCCGAAGCTCTGAAACTTCATTGTCTCTCCACCCTTTCTAGATTTGACGATCGACATTACTTCTGAATTCCTTCCCTCAATCTAATTGTCGACGGGAATTCGAGAATTCGGTGCTCCGAGACTCCAGGTTATAGTAGTTCTAAGAGGGTTTGATTATCCCGGAGCTAAGCTTCCTAAAGTGCTCAATGTTGAAGGACCTTGACTAACAGATGAGATTTCACCCGAGACTCCTATCATATCGAATGGTCAAAGGAGATTTGCAACTTCATCCTTTTCATGCTTCTTCCTTTCTTCCATAATCACTGAAGCAACGAAGCTCCATATTTTTTCATCTCCTTCTCGGATTGTATCAATGGATGTCGATCAACAAGTTTGATCTAACAATTGTGAATTAATCTCTCCTATCCTTTGGTTCCACCCTTATCTGGAAGTTCTCGTTCACCTACCTTCCGATCTAATGATCCAAGACTCCTTGATTCCATGGTGGTGATCACTCCCAAATTCAAAAGGGAATGTTCATGATTTTACGATCCTTTACAAAGGATTTATATCTGCACAACACTCTATTTTCTGTGTGATATTTGCAACGTTATCTCTCCCGAGATTTAATATTTGAAGGACATATTCATTATTAACCATGATACCCTGTCCAATAGTTCTAGCCCATACCAGTCCGGTGTTTCAACCTAAAGCTCAGATACCATTTTGTAACGTACCCAAACACCCACATGTTGTCCACGCTAACCTATAACATACCTAGCCCCTCAAGTTGGCCATGCTAACCTATAAAATACCCATCTCATTTGTAACATACCCATCTCATCTATAACATGCCAATCCCCTTAGGCTGGCCATGCTAACCTTTAATGTACGCATCCACCCATGGGCTTTCCATGTTACTCCAAAAACATTCTTCTAAACTAATCTCAATATGAAATCAAGCATGAAAGACCCACATGCATTAATCAAGATGCATGCTATAACATAAATGAAATAAACAACATGGCATGCACAAAAATAACCAACATACATGTACATTACAAATACATATCTCATGGATAATTAAATACACAACATAATATACATTATACAAAAAGAACATAGAGCACTTATCTTTTCAAGAAAACATTCACCAACTAGTTCCAGAACAAGGAAATTTATCCCAACCATAGACACTGCTATTCTTTTTCTCTCAACAACAGGCCACCCCCGAGCCAGGGACATGAATCCACAAGGATGGGTCCTAAGCCAAATATAAAATGCACAACAATTCACTAACTAGCTTTGAGGTTTCCCAACAACACAACAAATCTGAATTTCCATCTCTCTTTCCCCCTCATCCTGCACAACCCAAAAAAGTGAACACCTTTATCTACCATTTAGCCCCTCAGGTTTTTCCATTTCTATCCAGGGATCCAGTGCTACTGGTCAGGAAATATCCCTACTGGAAACTCCAATGATTATCAATTGTGGATAGTTCTTTCTGAACATCCATCAATCTCATGCACATGGTCATCCATTCCCTCATAGAATGATCAATAATTTATTACAACCATATAGCAATGTCTCTCCTCTTCCAACCATTTTTTTCCATGCTCAGACCCAGAGCACATGAATTAGCAAGAGTGAGGAAACAAAAATGAAAGAGAGAGAAGGGTGGAACAATGAATGAATAAGAACAAGTGAACCCAGAACAACAAGTGACTAAGTGAAGAAGAATAATAAGAAGAAGACCCCCCCCAAAACATCCCCCAAGGGATGTTGATATAATTACATGAAAATAAGAACCACATGGCCTTCCTCCAAAGAAGCTCATGTAACCCATTTTCTCCATAAAATCAATTATGGGTAAATAAAATATAATAAAAAGACTTGGCCCATTAAGTCCTCTCTCTTGTGGAATCATAGCCCCCTATCTCTTTTTTCGTTGTTCGTCTTGCACCCAACGATGTATTTTATTAATGTATATAGATGTATTACATTTCGTAGGCACTCTGCCCCCTTTTCAACTTTAATGGATCACCATCCTAAGTTATAATTACATAATACATTATAGTTCATAAGGGTTCAAACTGAAGTGTTACATCCCCCCGCTTTATTTTGGCACTATCATCAGTGCACAACACCATTCCAGTGTTATTTACATTAAAAATCTAGGCCCTCTGGCCTTAATCCACACAGGAAGTCCATCCAACTCTTATATACATAGGCACTCTAGCCTAAAATTAAACATGTATACATAGGCATTCTGACCCAAAATAATTATAATGATCTTTAGAATTTATATTTCTGACAACAATTCCAACCAACAAGCTATCCTTCCCTCTCATCCCTGCACAACCCAAATAAATGAACCTGTTTCTCTGCCATCTAGACCCTCATGTTGTTCCACTTCTCTCCAGGGCTCTAGTGCACTCGGCGAGGAAGTTTCATAGTTGTGTCTTCAAGAACTCTAGCTGCAACAAGTCTATTAGACTTTCTTTATTCCATGACTTCATCATTGAGCTCGATTTCCTTTGGGTGTTATTTTTCACGAGATTCCAACTTCAATATCCAACATCTCATATTTGTTAGAAAATGGCGTGGAAGAATGCTTCGAGCCATTGAAAAATTGTACTGAGTAGGAAAGATGTTCCGAGCTTAGAATAGTTTATTAATTATCAAGAAGATAAGGTAAGTATTAACTCAATCCTCGACTTGGTTCCTGTAAAGATCAAGGTTGAGGGGTACGTTCTTAATTACGACCAGTTTCTAGTAAAAGTATATTTGAGAAAATTACTCTCAAGCGAGCTAAGGATTGAAAATATTACAGACCCAAACCCCGAAACAACAAGCGTTAGATTCCACTATTTTGTACCTAATCAAAAATCAAACTTATACAGAGCAAGGCTTACCTTGAGTAGAAATTTACACTGAAATTCATGGTGTTGGGGGAGATTTGTGCCACCATTAAAAATGGGAAAAGAAACAATAACAAGGTGTAGAAAAGAAGAGTACCCAAGTCCCAATATAAACTGACTATCAAATGGTCAATGGGCCCTTTTGTCTAACGCCATGTAATTTTTAAATATTTTATTTTATGAATTTAAACAGAACAAAATAATCTCTTGAGTGGAATAATTCAGTGTTGGATAATCTCTTAACCCAAAAGGTTTGGATGCATTCTAATCTAGAAATAACTTCTTGGGAACAACGTGAACCAAGATTATTTTGACTAATGAACAAGAGGTTGGAATTTTATTCATCTTTAACTTGGAACATAGTTTTCTTAAAAGAATGCATCTCTTCTTTGCAACTCTTGATACAATATTGGTATTGACCGATCACCATACTTTTGCTTGGAAGAAAGCTCAAATAGAATAACTAATGTGATGCGATATGTTTAATTCAAATCGATGTGGGTGTGATTTTAACTTCTCAACACAAAAGGGTGTCTATCAATTAAATTATTAGTGAGCATAGAGATCCCTAATTAGAGAAGCAATATAAATAAATTCATCACGAAGCTATCACCACCTACTAGTTAGCAGAAATGTCAATTCCATACCCATTAAATAAAATAAAAATTTATAACATAGGTGTCATTTCCACACCTAGTATATAAATTTTAGTGTTACTATTATTGAAAAAATTAGAAAATTCCCAAATTCAATCTAATGAAATTTATACAATAGTTACACAAGAAACTATTTGAAGAATTGTGAATAAAAATAAAATTTTTGATATTGGAATAAACTAAGTTACTGTAGGTGTCTACAATTGAAACTAATTCATCAAGCCTTAATTACATTACACTTGATCTATCATGACCAACATTATGAAATATCATTGTACCCAAAATTTAGCTAGTTTAAAAACTTTAGTACCATAACCATGTGACTATGATGTAAGCAGACATGATCTTCAGCTTCCAAACTTTCGTACGATCTCCTTGCTTCTGTCTGCTAATTGCAAGACTTCATTGGTACCTCTCATCCAATATTATGGGTACTCTTCTCCCCCCTTATCCCCTCGAGCTGTAAATGGGCCACACACAAAAACCAGAATGCAATAGCTCCCAAGCTTGCCTTGCAAGGAAGATCTTCCACTATTTTCACAAGCTTGGATTCCCAACACTAACAAGTAAAACAAAGTTCAAAATAATTTTGGTAGCATAACATTACTAATAAAAGTGAGATCCATTTACCCTCTTCTCCATTTCCTTTATATAAAAATCCTCAATGACACATGTCCTCATGCACAAATAATTAATTTTTTAATTAATTTAATTAATATTGTTCACCCATACACTTGTCACAATCCCCCAAGTTGTACAAGTAATTACATTTTTTATTTTATTTAAAACACAATTTTCCCTCAGATTCCCTAATGTGTTCCTATTTTTTCTCTTAGTTGTCTCGTTGTTCCCCAAATTCTCATTTAATGAGTGTCCCCTAACTAGATACTAGTTAGATTTGGATTAGGAGTCTTCTTTTAGTTAGTGCTATCACATATAGCTGTCAAAAGGTCGCAAGATGACCAAGTCCGTGGTTTGCACACAAGCATCCAAATGCAACATTCAAAAGAAGCCCATGTCGGGTTTGAAATACTGACAACCGAATGGATTCAATTTTTCAATCATAGGATTTGAGCGGGATAAAGACCAACCATCAGATCAACAAGATTAATTCATGACTATCAGATCTCATCGAAGATAAATCGACAGTGGGGAGTCATTGCAAGGATCATGATGGAAATTAAAGTTTTTGCAAGCTGTGAGCCCGCAATCGCTCAGGATCATTAATCTTTCTATATCAATAGATCAATGGTGCATATCGATCCTGCTATGAAAAATCATCTTCTCATTACGAGGATTAGAGAGGAAATTAATGTAACTGCTAGTTGTGAGCCCGCAAACGCTCGTGGCCATTGATATTTCAGTAGGGGACACATGTCAGGTGATCTCGTACTCCTGGAGAAACAAAGAAGAAGTTGAGTGAGCAAAGGCTCTCGAAGGCCTGAAGCCCAAACTCCCGAAGTAAATATCGGTCATCCAAATCAAGAGGCCACACATCACCAAATCTCTCACTTCGGGAATTCGACACTTCGCAGAATTGTGCGAGAAAGTAGGAGAAAGCTCCCAAATCCCAAACTCCTGAAGTAGTTGTGAGTTGTTGATATTCACAGCAGGAAGCAGGGTCCATCCAAGAGAGGTGTGTGGCAACAAAAGAGGGGCTTTCCCAGATCGCATATCAATGACCACACTTCATTTCTGGGACAAATCATGCTCGAACGATAAAATTCTTGAGCGATCCCACAATTGAAACCATGGTATAACAAAAGAGCTACATGGCAGAAGGTGGTGGATTGCGGGCTCAAAAGTGGTGTGGATCCAAACCGCATTTAAAGGCCTCACAATAACGTTCTTATATAGAGTCTAATCCAAGAGTAGTGCGTGGAGACCCCCTAGGCGTTGAGCCTTGTCCTGATCCCGATGAGATATCAGTCAATGAAAAAGGAGTGGTGGTTGAAACCTTGAATCACTCCATAAATAGGAGGCATGGAGGTTTTGGCCGTGGAGGCAGCACTTTCATCACGAGGTACCCCTATGGACGGTTTTTCTGTAGGCCCATGATGATATGAGTTTGCGTCTGACAAAGGAATACACACAGAGTCTGAAAAAAGAATGAACAGACGAAAACATTGAACAAGATAGTCAAGTCACACTCCTGGTAGTTGTGGAATATTCTAATTATAAACATATCAGTTTAGATTTGGTAAAAAGGGGGGGCATTCATCAGAGGTAGGAGAGACGAGAAGTTTTTCAGGAGCAGGGCTCTGAAATTTTTCAACTTGTATGCCTCAGGGATTGGATTGTATGAATATCTTATTGAAGATTCTTTTGAATCATTTTATCAGACCGTTTTCTTATTTTATACCTTTTTTATGTTTTCCTTCTTGTCTGAATGTAATCTCTCTCATTTATGGATACTTGAGGTGATGGAGGTTTTGTTACTATCATGCCCATCTTTCATGGTTCATTATATATTTCATGTTTTCCCTATTTTCTGAATGTAGTGTCTATGATTCATGGATTCTTGAGGTGGTGGAGGATCTGTTGTTATCTTTCCCATGTTCATCATTCATCACTCAGAACCTTCGTGTTTTCTTCGTGTCTGCGTGTAATCTCTTTGATTTATGGATCCCTTAGGCGATGGAGGATCTGTTGCTATCATGCCCATATTTCATGGTTCATCAGATATTTCCCGTCTTCTTCTTGTCTAGATGTATCATCTCTATGATCTATGGATCCCTGAGGCGGTAGAAGATCTGTTGTTATCTTGCCCATTTTTCATGGTTCATCACTAAAAAATTGTTTGTCTTCTTCTCCTCATCACCACTTAAATCATTTTTTCTGATAGGCGGTTTAAATTCCTTCCTTATTCACGACACTTATGAATCCATAGCCCAATGGTCCTGAACTGATTTGTAGTTACTTATGTTATCTTTTCCTCTCCCTGCAGTCTCACTAATCCACCTACTCAAACCATTTTAATCCTTTTACTTTTATTTTGATGGGTACTGGGTTTATCCTCTTGCAGTTTGAGGGTGACTCTGAGTGCTAACAGTTAGACTTAGTGGTATTTTGACTCAATATGCTATTCTATGTGTACACTTATTCTCTCATGTTTTTTTTTTCTTTCTATTTTAAAAATCCCTTTTATTATTTTCATGGACACATGTTCAATTTTCCAAACCTTTAAATTTTATTCCCTCTTTTCCTAGAGTTTGATTTTATCTCAAATATTTTAACTTATTTCACATTTTATTTAGTCCTTTATATAAATTTACACTTAGACTTAGTTTTGATTTAGGCTTAGACTCTGGTTATGTTTCTAAGATTATAATTTACTGATTAATTAATATTTTTTCCTATCAATGTATAAGCATTTTATTAATTTTGTAGGCCATCTATATTTATTTACTCATATTTTAATTAGACGACATGCCCTTCAATACGCACCTGTGTTCTCCAAGGATTCCACTCGAATTTGACTAGTTTTTGGAAGTTTGTTCGACTCTTGGAGTCAACACTCCATTCGGTCGACCTCATGAGAGGCTAAGGGATTCTAAGGAATAAGGGTTCCTCCTTATTGCACGCTCCCTATATTTCCCCGTGAATGATTGTCTCAGTATGCTCTCATGGAATCATGTACCTCTTGAACTAGGTAATCATTAACCTATAGTTCAGGTCATGATGGGAGTGCTAGTAGACTGTGACAGGGACGCTACCACACCTCTCCCTCAAATGTCTAGTTTTTGTGCATGACCACTTTACTCATGTGAATCGAATTAGAAAGCATCGTCAAGCCTGCATCAAGTGACAAAAATAGTGTCAAGAATCCATATATATTAATCATATTGTAATCAATCATATATAACATGTGTATAAAATGAAATACTCAAACAAAATACAATCCACTCCCTGACTCAATCCAAAGTCCAAGGAAGTTCATTGATGTCATCAACATCCATAACCTGTCACGTGTCTTGCACTCTTAGAAGAACTTGTCAATAGTATATGTCAATACATATACATTTTAAAGTAACAATTAATTACAATACATCATCATCATCATATATAACTCATAATAGAAATGAAATCATAATGTACTATAGTCAGATCTCTTGCACACAAGTGTCCTCAAATAATAAATCAATCTAAGTGTGATCAATAGAATGGGATGTTACACACACCCCCTCTTGTTTTAAACTTTGTCCCAAATTTTGTACAGTATGTAAATGAAATTAAATAAATTTATCTAACATGGATCTACATATCTAATCTATCAAACAAATAAGGAAATTGTTGACACATCTCATATGCATCCTCCCATGTATCCGAGTGTGGACTATAATTTTCCTGATGGACCTTGACTTGGTCGACTATTTGACATCATAGTTGTTGAGTGTGATGGTCTAGAATGTGGATTGGCTCCGCCATGATACCACCCTCAACCGACACCTGCAAATAAATCATGTCGGTAACATGTGATGAATCACTAATATAATGCCATAAAACAGATACATGAAATACATCATGCATACACCTCAAATAATCAGACAAGGCTAGTCGATAAGCCACGAGTCCTTTCTTTTCCACAACCTCGAAAGGTCCCAAAAAAATAGGAGAGAGTATAAAAACCCTTTCCAAACTTGATCGAACTCTTATGTGGTTTTACCCGCAAGAAATCTCTGTCGCCAACCTCATAATTGCTATCAACGCGATGCGCATCAGCATAACTATTCTAATGATCATGCGCTTCTTTAATCCTTTGTCTTATCGATTCCATCTTTTCTTCCATTTCTTGGATCACTTTTGTTCCCACCAATACCCTATCCTCAAGCCGATCTCAACTCAACAATGTCCGACATGATATCCCATAAAAAAACTCAAACAATGCCATCTTAATTGTTGATCCATCATGTACATACGTAACATATCCTTTGAAATATGATTTGTCCTTTGAGTTTTTCCATTTGTATCACGGTGATATGTTGTTCTAAAATTCAATTATGTTCCTAAGGCCTCTTGGAAGCTAGTCCAAAATCGTCCAGTAAACATTGATCCTCAATTAGATATGATTCTTCTTGGTACACCATGTCCTCAACTATATCAACCTCTTGTACATTGTGAACAATATTTATTCTTTCACCTTTAAGAGGGAAATCCCTTTACATTTGATCTCCCTCACAACCCCAACATTTAATAGGTTGATGCCTTGGCCTTTTCCCCAATTTTTCTGATATTATGGTTTCATTTTGATATGGCTATCCTTGAGAAATATTTATAAAGAATGGTGTCTTGTTTCCTTTCTTCCTCTGCTCCATATTACCTTTCTTATTATATTCACAATACTTTTGAAAAGTTGGTATTCCTCTATCCTGATCATAGAACCTTTGAACCTTTGAATCTTGTCTTTCTCATCTTTGATGAAATAAACATACCTCTGGATCTCCAAGAATTTTCTATCATATTCATCCATGTTCATTCTCCCAATATTGAGTTCAAATAACTCTTCCATATTTCCGTCATAATAACACTTGGACAAATTTTGCTTCTAAAAATATTTTTTAAACTACATCCAATTTTTTAAAATGTTTGTGAGGAATATTGTTGCAATTGGAAACACCTCCTCATACCCCATAACCAAGCCTCTGCGTCCTCATATTTTTTGTGCTCACCATCAATGGTATGAGGTTTGATCTTTCTTATATCCCCTTCTAATTCATCCACTCCATAACTTCTCCTATGATTTCTGATAGGCAATGAAATTGGGCCACTTTCTTCTCTCTTAATTGAGTCTCTTGGTGAGTGATGATGTTTTCTACCAACAATTAAATATTATTCCTTTTTTTCATGAGATCTATGATCCTTTGACTTACCTGAATCCGACTGTGTATCCACCTTCTTCTCTATCATGTCCAAGCTCTACAACAAATTGAGGTTGATTCCATTTCACTACTTTTGAGATTTCATAAGATTATCATTATCGTCCTTATATATTAACACATCTCTTTTAAAACTCTTTATTGTCTCTACTAGATTCATGCTCTCCTCTTTACTTTCATTGTGCCCATTTGTTTTAGTCCCTGCATTACCCATGTTGGCATACAACCTACTAACTTAATATTCATGGATGTAAGTTCTTTGTTAAACTTCCATGTCTCTTGTCTCTCTTTTTTTAATATTCTCTATCCTAATTGTTGCCTTAACTATGAAAAATGTGCATGCAATAGGATTTGTTACACAAAAAATTCCACAAATCTATAAAAATATGCACAACTCTTCCCTTAAAGTGCACCATAATTTTGTTTTCTTGTTGCTTGTTAATTTGACTATTCAATTCACATATTTGGGTGAATGTTTGGAGACCTATTTCAAAGATATTTCCAATGACTATATCCTTTCTTAAATCTGATTTCTGAGTAGCGAGTTATAGTCATCTGATAATTACACATCTACTCCTTTTTGGTACCAAATGATACATGTGTTTTCTCCCTCCTCTTGTACAATTTTAGTTACTAAGATTCCCAATCGAACTCCATGGCCATATTATATGGTTAATTTTATTTCCATATATTTCTCTTGCACCCCAAGCCAACTTTTGAGCAAGGACTTATTACCTCTGGAAGTAAACTATTTTTGAAATTTTACCTTACATTGTTTTAGTTGTAAATTTCTCATACGAGCTCTATTTCACGCCTATAATAGATGATTGTAAATCTATTTTCAAGTTATTTTATTTAAGAAGTAGATACTGTATGTGGTTCCTACAACAATTACAATATCAAAAAATAGAAATCCTAAAAATGATGTTAAGGCCGTAAAAAATGTCGTACAAGATTATGACCTTCAAAAATACAATTTGTTTGCAAAAAATCATTGGTTTTCTTCTATGATAGACCGTGAAATCGAACTACACATGTTGTCGACATTTTTTCCCCCTTTTCTCCTTCTAATTTCTTTTTTCCTTTTCGTCGATTTTTTTTTATATTTTGACAATGTCTTGTTTGTACCATGTCTCAGGAAGGAATTTATTTCAGTTTTGTTTATGGAAGTGATTGGTACCTATAGTGGAGTTCAAGAACCCACATTTCCACATTATATTGAAGGAATCTATCCCAAAGACAACTTAGTTAATAGGGGTTATAAAAGGTAATTTTTTCACGTTGTGAGGTGAACCTATGGAATCCTTGGTATATAATAGTGTCAACTTGCACAAGTTTTGGCACAAGAGAATGGGGCACCTGCATCATAATAATTTCCTATTCTAACAGAGATAGTCATAGGTCTTCCAATGTTAAGTATTGAGAAACATGGTGTATGCATAGCATGTACACATAGCAAGCATGCCAAATCTTCTTTCCCAAGTAGTGAGCATAGTTCTAAGGGGATTCTAGACCTAGTACATTTGGATGTTTTTGGACTGTTGTTAGTAGCATAAATAAAATGAATCATGTATTATGTTTCCTTCATTGATTATTTCTCTCTCGATACTTGGATATACTTCTTAAACACTAAGGATTTTGTCTTCAAAAATTTTAAAGAGTTCAAATCTCAAATTGAAAACCTAATACAAAAGAAGATCAAAATCTTGACATGGAACAATGGGGGAAAGTATACCTCCAAGGATTTTGATGGTTTTTGTGAGGTAGGAATCAATAGGGAGATGGTAGTTTTATATAAACCATAATAGAATGGGGTTTCATAGAGTAAGAATCTATTTATCATAGGGGATCCTAATGAAATGATACATGACCAGGATTTTCCCATGTTTCTTTGGGAATGTGCATCTAACACAATAATCTACATACAAAATCAATGTCATCACAAGATCTTGGAGAAGAAGACACTACATGAGTCATTTAGTGGTGTGAAACCAAAGGTGAGCCATTTTTACATCTTTGGTTTTCCAGTTTATATCCATTTATCAATATAAAGGAGGACCGAGTTGAATCCATCCAACAAGAATTATATTTTTATGGGTTACAATGATACTTCAAAGGATTATAGGGTCTATATTTAAGAGCATAGGAAGAAAGTACTAAT
This sequence comes from Picea engelmannii, assembly GCA_009831015.1. Taxonomy (NCBI): domain Eukaryota; kingdom Viridiplantae; phylum Streptophyta; class Pinopsida; order Pinales; family Pinaceae; genus Picea; species Picea engelmannii. The sequence continues at coordinate 134,857 of ML787102.1, forward strand.
CATGGATGTAAATTTTCAAGAAGACTTTACATCCATGAGGTTTCATGATCCTACTCTAATAGTAGAGGATGAGGTTAAAGAAGCTTGAAAAGTTGAGTTGAGGTCTCGAGTGATTTCCAAGGAAATACAAAAACCTTCAAGTTAATAGGGGGAGATAGGAACCCCTTCCACTTATTTTAGGATACCTCAAAGGTTCAATCATAAACTAAGGATCCTCAGGAGCATGTTGAGACTCCTAGAACAACATTCATATAGAAAAAACCTCTCAAGGATTTTCCAAACTATATGGAATTTATGAGAAGAATTATATGTTGTAAGTCTTCTAGTTTTGAGGAGGTATAAGACGGGTAGGTATGGAATGATTTCATGGTGGAGGATTACACATCCATAATGAAGAGTGATTCTTTGGAAATAATTCCAATATTGGATGGGAAGCAAGTTGTGAGTTCAAGGTGACTCTACAATATTAACAAGACTATAGATGGAAGCATTGAGAAGTTCAAAGTGAGGTTTGTGCTGAGAGGGTTGTCCAAGATATAGAGACTGTGCTACAAGGATACATTTTTTCCAGTCACTATGTACACTTCCATTAGGGAAGATATTTCCTTTGTTCATTTATGGGATGGAGTATACAGTAGATGGATGTGAATACAACTTTCGTTAATGGGATCATTGAGGAATATGTGTGCATAGAGTAGCCTCATGTCTTTGAGGTAACTAAGAAGGATTCACATGTGTGTATGCCTAATAAATACTTTTATTTACTCAATAAATCACTAAGAGAAATGAATTCCAAGATCGATGGATAACTGGAAAGTATGGGATTCACAAAAATTAAAGAAAATTACAAGTTATATTACATAGTTTTTCAAGCTAATCTACTCATTTTCATGTTGTATGTACATGAATTATTTATGATAGGTGAAGAGAATATCATTGTAGCATGAAAAGAATACATGGAAGCTAATTTCAAGATAAAGGAGATCGACATTATGCATTACTTCTTTGGATTATATGTTTTACAAAGAGTAAGGGGTCTTTTCCTTGGGTAGGGAAACTATGCAGTTTATATCCTAAAGTGGTTCTAGATGGAAGAAGGAAAACTTGTGGCCACACCCATGATCACTAATCAAAATAAGGTGACAACTTAATATTCTAGGTTAGTGGATCCCATGTTGTACATGCAATTGATATTTTCTTATATGTATTTGGTCAACATTAGGCCAACTATATGTTTTCTTGTGAATACCTTGAGTGAGTTCATGGTAGACCCAAGGTAGGGGCATTGGGTAGCAATAAAACATATGTTGGTGTATTTGAGGGGCATATTGGAGTATTGTTTGAGATATATTGGAGATGGTGAAGAGAAGTTCCACATGTATATAGACTCGGGTTAGAAAGGTAGTGAAACCAATAGGAAGATCACTTTAGTTTTCTTTACATTGGGATCAATGATGATATCCTTGTCTAGAAAGAGGAAATATTTCTTGGCATTTAACTCAAGAAAGATAGAATACATGAAAATGACTACAACTAGTTTTGAGGATATCTAGCTTTGCAAGTTACTAGTAAGATTTTTTATCAAGAGTTGGATCACATGGTCATTTGTTGTGATAATCAGAGTTGTATCAAAATATTTGATAATATATTATTATATTATTTCAAGATAGGCCCAAGAATATAAATATTATATATTGCTTCATGCGAGATAGAATAATAAGAAAACAAGGAAGCTCAAGTATATTCCTAGAGCAAGTAGTTGATATTTTGAAAAATTGCTTGGAAAAAGAGAAGTTTGAGGCATTCAAAGACAATTGGATTGGTGTAGAATTCCTTCCTTTATAATAGGGAGTGTTGAGAATTATATCTCAGAGAAGAAATTATGCATAGGTTCCATGTGAACATCCGAGAAGTGGTTTGAGACATTTTTTGAAAAGTAATTCTATTTTTGAAAGTTTTTTTATTTTTGAAGACTAAATTCTACTTTGTAATTCACTTTAGTTAAAAAGTGGAGGTCTTAATTTTAGCAGTTGATTCTAAAAAGTGTATTTCACACATGCATGACTTAGACTAGGAGTAATATCATGAATAGATTAGGTATTAGTAATATCTAATAGACCAATATAGGGACACAAAAACACACGAACAATTGAGTAAGTTGAGTGATTAAGAGAGAGAGGGAGAAGGAAACTAGGGAACATGCAGTTCTAGATAGCACACATTTTGAGATAACAATCTATATAGTTTCTTATAGTCATAAAAATTATACCATATGGATTCATACAATCATATGGATATGTTTTTATAGTGGCACATATAGGATATATAGGGTGTCATGCATGTCATACAACAATTTTCTATTTTTGTTTTTCCAACAAGTCTCTCAATTAGGATATACAAGCTCAGTTCAAGGTGATTTTTGATAACAGTGCAATGTTATTTTTTATGGAAGCATGCGAAGGTTCCCTTGTAATTGTTTTTGAAGGAATGAAAATATAATTTCAAGGAGTAATTTCCCATGTATGTGTGAAATTAATTTGTATGCTTCCATTGTTTAATTTCCATCTGTTGTGTGATTTATGCAATGGTCTAAAATATTTTTGAATTAATTAAATTTATCAATTAATTGGTTAATTGAGATCATAAGGACTTTAGTCACCTAGGCTTGTAATTTTCACACACTAGCCATCTCCACATTGGTGAAATTTCAAATTGGTGGAAACGGTCTTAGTTCTTAATGTTTTTGTGGTTTTAAAATTTTGTTGATTTGGTTTTGAGACTCATTAGTGGAATATACATCATCAATAAAAGAAAAATGAAAGAAAGAGTACTTTCATTTTCCAATTGAGTATACATTTATGACTTTCTTAGTCCTAATAGATTGTAATTGCCTCTTTCTAGGTACTCCAAAACAATTAATTTGACATTGGTATATCAAACTTTCCCATTTCAATCCTCCAAAAGAACTTTCTCAAGAGAAATGAGGCCAAGCAAGAGAAATGAGGCCAAGCATGTCAATTTTGATTTTTTTTTTTTTTTCAATTTAAAAAAATATATATTTAAGTGTACAAATTTATATAATTATAAGTAAATTTTAACATGTTAAAGGTCATTCAAAAACACTTGTTCACATTATCCATTATTGGGTTGAATTCATAGCTTAAATTATTTTTCCTGTAGTTAAGAACATCAGTTGAATATACCAATAGAGAGCCAAAACGACTTGGTTGATACCCCCTAAGTATGGATTTTATGCAATCCCCTACACATTCGTGATCTCCATTTCAATTCCCTATTTCAAAGAAACTCCATTTTTTGAAGATGTTCATTTCCTTATGAAAGTAGAAAAAACATAAGAATGATCATGCTAATTTAAATTGACAAGAACAACCATCCAAACAAACCCAATATTCTTTAAAAGTGAACCATCTTTTCACTAAGTCTCTATAATGTAAATAAAAAAAATATTGAACAAAACATTTATCATTTGTATGGTCATCACTAATGTAAAAAATATACTCCTTAATCACCTCATGATTATTAGCATTGCTATAATGACCAACGATACCATCCTCTACATGTCTACACAAATATGCACAAGAAAATAAACCTAGTGTAAATAATAATACTCACTGTGTATCTCCTTTTGTGTAGTGAAAGTGTAATTCTCAACAAAATCGACCATTGATAATATTGATAATCTTGTATCTCTCCCATTATTTTGAAGTGAATATTTATAATGATGCCTACAAATAATATCCCAACATGCAATTTCATCATCCTCATCTAATTGAACCTAAAAAAATTATGTTTCCACAGTGTTTTCTTTGAGTTTTTTTAATAATTTTGCAATCATTAACATCAAACTACTTGATATTGTTCTTCTTGCAGTGAAACATGTTACTAATATTCTACAAGTAACCTTGGAATCATTGGTTTGTTTGATACAACCTCATTTACCTTTATCTCTTTTCCACTTCCAATGCCTAAAAATAAAAATAAAATCTCTTAGGGTTGTGTTCTTTAAGAATCTGCATAACATTTAATATTTTTCTATGAGAGATTTACCTTTAAAATTACTTTTGACCACCACATTTACTTTATCTTGAATTGTTTGATCGTGCATTAATGGTGTCAAATATTCAAATTTCATTGCATCTATGTTTTTTAGAAAATTGTTGTGAAAGTAGACATTGTTTTAACTACCAATTAATTTAAATGTGAATTGGTATGAGTTGTGGGATCTTCATCATGGTTAGATGTTGTCAATATCGACTCTCTCTTTTTTAGTGTTTTTGTAGATGATTTCCTCAATATATGTCAACCTCGTTTCATTTTCTTTTCCATGTGCCTCCAACATGTTCCTAGACATCAATTTGATCAACTTTATTTAATCCTCATTTTTTCATGTATTTAAATTTTTTCTCATTCCTTTCATCTAAATCATCATACTTTACTTTACAACATCTTTGGAATCTCATGTCAGAAAATTAAAAAATAAGATTTTTCCAATGCCAAAATTACACTTGAGTGGAATTCCATAAGTGAGAACACAAATTCTATTATATTTCAAAGCTAAAATTTGACAAGTGATGAGAAAAAATTTCTAATATTGCAAATCCAAAACTACAAAATTGATACTTAAGAAATTTGACAAGTGATACCAAAAATCACATATCCAAAAAATGAACGAAAAAATAGCCCTTTCTCTTGTTCTTTTTTCAAAGATAATTTTAATAAAAGTCATGTTAACAATATTTGGGTCGATCTTTTATGTACCTTTATACTAAAACATTCCATCTTCTAGATTCTTGTCAACTTAAAAGATTCTCAAGTTAGAATTTGATCAAACTCTCAACCAAAAATTTACATCTTCTAGATTCTTGTTGGCTCAAAAGATTATAAAGGAGAAATTTCATCAAACTCTTAGTCCATAATTCATTATAATCCAAGTTTATATTTCTTGTGGAATATTTATTTGCTGAGAGTTGAAAAATAACACTCTACTCAGACATTCTGGTCAATCAAAACTACAAAAATTTAGAAATTTTTAGGAACCTACAACTTCAACAAGAGTAGGCCCCTACAATTTTTTAAGATCATGAATCAAACTTGCTATTAATAGATTCATCTATGAAACCAATTTGCATTGATATAAAAACTAGAAATTTTCTTTAAGAAATGTTATTTGTTAATAATTTTCTTCTAAACTTTATGACTTTAGAAATTTATTATTGTCAAATTCCTCGTGGACCCTTCAACAACCTCGCCAACCCTTTCGATTAGTAGGAGAATATGGATTTGGGTCGCATAGTAATGACTGCACCCACTTAACACCGTATGTATTGATCAACAAGAATAAGGGACTGCTTGAATAAGATTAAATGATTATGTAATTTTATAAAGCCCGTCACCATGCATCTGCATTCTCCTTTTAATCAAGAGAAATAAATGTCTGAGAGTAAATGTTATTATTATTTGATGGTTCACCAGATTGAGGAGTTTCATGACAATGCTTATAAAATAGCTTATGTTATTAGACTCTAACAAACATTGGTCTCAAATAATAAATAGTTAATGTATGTATTATTACTTCTTATTGTTTCATAATTGTTCAACTTATCAATCACATCATATCACATTCATCAACTTGTGTTTTCGCATTGTTTCTATCAATTTCATTTAATTTTTAATGTTTCATTATTTTTGTCATTCTTGTTAAAAATAGTTGAAAGTACCTAGGCAAGTGTTTCCCATCATCTAGGTGCCTAAGGGGTGAGAAAGTGCCTAGTGTGGACCCTAGTCATTTAATTTGTGAGATGCAAATTAAAATGTGACCTTATGACGTTAATGAGGGGGTGAGTGAAGAGACACTCAATCTTATCCACTCATTTAATCCAATATCAACCGTTGAATTAAGGGACTCCTCACATACCACTATGAGGTCGACTAGGGTAAGAGGGCACACCCTAGCTAGGGCTGATTCATCATTTTTGAGAGAGAAAGAGGAGGTCGAGATTGAGAAAGAGAGAAGACATTTGCAGAGATTTGGCACACATTTCAAGGTTGAGAGATAGCATGCACTTCAAGGCAGCATACAACAGTTAATATAGTCCATACAATATGGATTTGTGGAGGTCATACAACCATTAATGTGCACACAAATCAAGGAGGACAACAACAACAAATTCTAAGAGTGTTGGCATGCATCCCAAGGCAGCCACACTGCATTTATTGGCACATAAATTGAGGAGCTTGCTGAGAATGAATTTATGGGAAAGTGAATCCGTACAGTCTGTATGAACTTGCATAGTTTTCGAGGGCCGTACAGTCTAGAAATTCTTGGCACATTTTTTTAGGAGATTGGCACAAGTTTCAAGGTATTTTCCTGCTAGGTATTCTATACAGTCTTAGCAGAATTTTTTGGCACAAATTTAGAGATAGTCTGTACAACATTTATTGTTGGGACAACCGTACAATGTACGAATTTTTGGGATAGATATCGAGGAGCTTATTCCAGACTGTTCAGAAGGAGTCTTTGCGGAAGAAGAAGGCTGAGATAAGTTTGTGTATTTTTTCTGAAGATGAATATGTTGTAAAAGAATTTCTCTGAAGCTCACAAATAATAAAAAACCTCTCTCATTGGTTTTACCCTCGTGGGTTTTTCCAGGGTCGTTGTTAGACCAAAAATCACTGTGTTATTTTCTGAGTTTTATGTGTTGCTGATATATTTTATTTCTGTGTTAAATGATGTTCAAAATCCTCATGTTTTAGTTTTGAAAATAAAAATAAAAAATTATGATGAGTTTAATTGACTATCATAAAACTGGGGTTGGGCATTAAACATTAGTTGAAAAATCAGGAGACTGAAACTGGGTGGGGTCTGAAATTTTACATGGTATCAGAGTTGAGTTAAAGAGAAGCATAAATATTTCAACAAGTCAGAAAATTGGGACAACAGTCACTTCACCGAACAAAACTTTGAATTTTTCATTTTCAGTAGAAAGGGGTCAATGGCTACAGGTTTGAGAGTTGAGGACAGACTTGATGGGGCAACAAACTTTGGTTCTTGGAAAGAGAGGATGATCTTATTGTTGCAAGAAAATGAGTTGTGGGACATTGTTGAAAATACCACAACACATCATGTGGTTGTACCTACTGATGCTACTCTTCTTGCAACATACACTAAGAAGAGTCTCAAGGCTAAGAGGATTATTCTTGATTCCGTCAAGGACCATTTGATTCCTCACTTGACAGGGAAGACAAATCACTATGATATGTGGGAGTCTTTGACAAAGTTGTACCAGAGTACAAATGAAAACCGGAAGATGGTTTTGAGGGAAAAACTGAAGAGCATTAAAATGACCAAGGCTAGAAATGTGGTCACATATTTTACCAGGTTGAAATAGGTGAGAGATGAGCTTGGAGCTATGGGGGAGGCCATATTTGACAATAATCTTGTGAGGAAAACGTTGAATGGAGTTTCCAAATAGTGGGTTTTTTTTTTGAGGGCATTGTGGCTAGGGAGAAGCTTCCCAATTGGGAACATCTTTCAGATGACTTTGTTCAGGAGGAGACCCAGAGAGGTTATGTACATGGAAGTTCATCTACAGGTCATGATGATGAGAATGTGGCTCTTTCTTCCAACAACAAGAAGAAGTTCAAAAAGGGTCCTAAGGGAGGAAACAAACCGAAGGGTGAAGGGAAGAAAGACATGAGAAAAGTCAAGTGCTTTGCATGCCACAAGTTTGGGCACTATGCAGGTCAGTGTCTAAACAAAAAGAAGAAACAAACAATAGCTTCAACATTAGTGGATGAGTTCTTCACCAAGTTTGATAAGGATTTTTCCTTATTTGTGTGTCTTTTGACGAGGACCACTCATTCAGATATGTGGTATATTGACAATGGCATCTCCCGCCATATGACAAGGGTTCGTGAGCACTTGAAAGATATTACTCAAATTGGTGATGTTGAGGTGGTGCTTGGAGATGACCGGGTGGTCAAGGCAGTTGGTTGTGGGATTGTATCATTTCATAGGGAGTCTTTGCCTCCCATGTTGTTGAGAGAGGTCTTATATGTTCCAGGCTTGAAGAAGAACTTAGTTTTCATTTCTACTATTGAGGAGAGGGGCTATGAGGTGTTGTTCCCTGATGGGAAGGTGCTCCTTTTCCCCAAGTGGTCTAGTATCTCTTTGGCCAAAGTGATTGGGACTAGACATGATAAGTTGTACAAGATTATGTTCCAACCAACGAGAGCATTATTTCATTCTACCAACATAAGTGACCTATGTGAGCTATGTCACAGAAGGATGGTGCATTTGCACCATGGGGATTTGAGGGTATTGAGGGATATTGTGACTGGAGTTCCAGATTTTAGTATAGAGCACCAGGAGTTGTGCAAGGGGTGTGCTTTGGAAAGTACACCAAGACTAATTTTCCTAGAATTAACAATAGAGCATCAAGTATCCTTGATCTTATTCATTCATATGTATGTGTCCCGATGTCTTTGACATCGCTGACTGGTTGTTTATAATATGTTATATTCATTGATGAATTCTCACAGAAGTCTTGTATTTTCTTCATGAATACCAAAGGACAGGTCTTTAGTCAGTTCCAAGAGTTCAAAGCTCTTGTGGAGAACCAGATAGGGAATAAAATCAGAGTTCTGAGGACAAATAATGGGGGTGAGTATACCTCCAAGGATTTCATGGAATTCTGATCCAGGTGGATATTGGTGGCCACCCACCTTCTCCAACTGGCCCAAAACATGTTTCTGGCAATTTTGGTAATTTACTATTTTTAGCAGTTTTTAACTTCCAGGGCCATTTTAAGGCCCTAAACGATGTTTTTTGAGAAAACGGGGAGCAACATGGATCATAGATAGCAGAACCATAGAGGAATTTTACACTTGAGATCAGTGTTTTTCGTTCACAAGTCACAAGATCCCGAAGGCGAGTGATAGTGAAGAGGATACACACTCCTCGACTTACTCACAGACAGACTTCTAGACTAGACTCTCTCTCTCGATCACTCAGAATCGAATGAATAAAATGAGAGGGGTAGAGACTTATTTATACATCTTTAAGCAGGTTACCGGTTAATACATACTGGCAACTGCTGGTAACAAAAGATTCCATGAAGTGGATGTGGCAGTTGTGGACAACAGCTGTTATCTCGTCCCTTGGAGGCTCAGCCATATGGGGACCCATACCAACTTTTACGGAAAGACACTGACTAAAGTAATTATTCCTAGTCACATGTATACACTGTGGAGTTCTACAGGAACCCATGGAACTGTCGGGACACCACTGTCGACCCGATAGACATGAAAATAATATTTTTATTACAAAGTGAGGCAACAAGGCCCACCATGCTTCCATTCTATTTATTATATTGTATTCGGCTATAGAATCAAAAGAAGCGTCACTATCATAACCAAAGTGACTACTGGGAGGAGAGCTGTGATCACTTGAAAAAGGTGGAAGCCAGCTGAAACATCTATAGAAAGGGGAACCTTTCATAGCTGGAATAAGCTCATCTTCTAGTATGCATAAGTCACCAAAATAATCACTAGTGACCTTAAAGGACTGAAACTGAGATGGCTCAGTCTTGCTGAAATGTAAATCACTGCCTCTAAAAGAGAGGTTAAAAGTAAACCATCCTTCATGATGTGAAGCTTGTTGAACTTCAACTTGAAACCATTGGATGAAATCTTCTTTACTGGCACAAAAGAAATCAACATCTCTAGGACAATATGTCTAGAACAATATATATAACCAACCAGACCAGAAATAATGAAAATCTTTAAAAGGAGAACATTCAAAAGTAATCCAGTAAGATCCATCATATTTTGTTTGTAGCATGATTTTGCAGTAATCTTCATATGTTATGTCTGGTGTATATAACACTATATATGCTTGTCCTTGAAATGGTCCTCCAGTCATGATTCCTCTAGCAATATTATGACTGCTTCTGAAATAATTATTGTAAGACTGCAGATGATTATATGACTATACCCATCTATTTAATATCTTTATACATTCTGGGCTGGACTTTATACAACACGCTAGGCAATAAAAACAGTAACAATATTTACAATTGTCACACACTAGGATCCATTTGAATCCTGGTGGTGGAGTATCCCTTATACTCATGGAGGATGAAGCCATTTAATTGTTTTATCCTTTTCTTTGGGTGGAGCTGCTTCTCTGATAAGAAGGTCAGCTATACAATTATCTTTTCCTGGCTTATATTGGATTTAAAAATCAAATCCATCAAGCCACAAGCTCCATCGCATAATCCTGTTATTCCCCTGTTCAAGCAATATTTGATTAGACAACATTCCTTTCATATGTTTCAGGTCTGTTCTAACAATAAAATGCACGGGTTTTAGAAACATCCTGAATTTCTTGATGCCATTTTTGACAGCAAGTATTTCTTTGTGAGAGGAAGGATATCTGGATTCTGTATCACTGAAGCATCCAGAGGTATAAATACATACTTCTTACAGTTTAGAACCATTTTTCTGCAAAAGGACTGTTGCCCATGTTTCATTGGAGGCATCAGTTTCAAGAATAAGCTGGAGGGTCATATCTGGAAGATACAATTTGGGGAGGTTCTGGATCTTCTGCTTAATGATCTGAACAACTTGAGTCATTTTGTGATTCCATGGTATTATTTTGCTCAATCTCTTCTGGAGTATCCGAACATCTTTGGCTTGATTCTCATAGAATTGTCGGATATAATTCAAACAACCAAGGAACCTTTGTAGTTGCTTGTGGTCAAGTATCTCATCAGGGAACTCTGATAGCTTCTTCAGAACATGATCTTGGAGTTCTACTTCTCCTTTAGAGAGTATCAATCCAAGATATTCAATCTTAGTCTGTGCCCAACATAACTTGGAACGACTGAGCACTAAACCATGTTTATACAATAAATCATAAACAACCTTTAAATGCTGTACATGTGCTTTACAATCAATAGAGCAAACAAGCAAGTCATCAATGTATACAATAACAAAATTCAAGTGTTTGAAGATATCGTCCATCCGTTTTTGGAATTCTGATGGACCGTTTTTCAATCCAAACGGCATGACTTTCCACTGGTATTGTCCTTGAGGAACAACAAATGCAGTTTTATATCTATCCTTAGGGATAATCCCTATTTGCCAAAATTCGCTCTTAAGATCAAACTTGCTGAAGATGTTGCATTTCCCAATCTTAGAAAATAATAATTCTTTATAAGGCAGAGGAAATCTTATAGGTAATAGAGCGTCATTCAAAGCTCTATAATTGATAACCATTCTTGGTTTTCCTCTTTTCTGCTCACTGTGTTTGTTGACATAAAAGGCAGGACAAGCCCAAGGGCTTCTACTGACTTCTATTAGTTTTCTTTCTAATAATTCATATATCTCCTTTTGACAGTATTCACATTCAGTGGGAGACATATGATTAGCAGAGGCCTTTTGTGGTCTGGGAATATAATCTTCCTTATATGGAAGGCTGACAAAGTATTTCTCTCTAGTCCAGAAAGCATTAGGATAATCTGATGTACAATCAGATTCTATCTTTGCTTTAATATCCTTTATCATCTCTATTCCATGTTTCTCAGCATGTCCAATGATCTTTTGTATGCGAACCAAATTACTTGCAGATTTTTCAACTTGTTCTATATTCTTGTTTACTGCAATTCTTGATTCATAAGTGGACTTACTTGGAATCTTCAAAGTTTTTCCTGAAATGTTAATCTGTACAAAGCCATTTGCAACAGTAAAGGGAAAACATTTATTTACAAAGTCTTGACCCAATAGAATATCTGCACCAGTGTCAAAACAATATAGAGTAACAAATATATTTTCTTCCTGTAGGTAGATGGAGAAATTAGGAGCAATGAATTTAATCTTTAATTCTGTTTTGTTGACATCTCTAAAGGATATATCTACGGGCTGCCAATAATATGATGGTAAAGCTCCAAATTTGGAAACATCCTAAATTTCTTGATTCCATTTTTGACAGCAAGTATTTCTTTGTGAGAGGAAGGATATTTGTATTCTGTATCACTGAAGCATCCAGAGGTATAAATACATACTTCTTCCAGTTTAGAACCATTTTTCTGCAAAAGGACTGCTGCCCATGTTTCATTGGAGGCATCAGTTTCAAGAATAAGTTGGAGGGTCATATCTGGAAGATACAATTTGGGGAGGTTCTGGATCTTCTGCTTAATGATCTGAATAACTTGAGTCATTTTGTGATTCCATGGTATTATTTTGCTCAATCTCTTCTGGAGTATCCGAACATCTTTGGCTTGATTCTCATAGAATTGTCAGATATAATTCAAACAACCAAGGAACCTTTGTAGTTGATTTTGGTCAAGTATCTCATTAGGGAACTCTGATAGCTTCTTAAGAACATGATCTTGGAGTTCTACTTCTCCTTTAGAGAGTAATTTGGTTCGCATCCAAAAGATCATTACTCTCTAAAGGATGCGAACTAAATTACTTGCAGATTTTTCAACTTGTTCTATATTCTTGTTTACTGCAATTCTTGATTCATAAGTGGACTTACTTGGAATCTTCAAAGTTTTTCCTGAAATGTTAATCTGTACAAAGCCATTTGCAACAATGAAGGGCAAACATTTATTTACAAAGTCTTGACCCAATAGAATATCTGCACCAGTGTCAAAACAATATAGAGTAACAGATATATTTTCTTCCTGTAGGTAGATGGAGAAATCAGGAGCAATGAATTTAATCTTTAATTATGTTTTGTTGATAGCTCTAAAGGATATATCTACAGGCTGCCAATAATATGATGGTAAAGCTCCAAATTCATGTTCTGAATATAGAACAAGTTGAAAAATCTGCAAGTAATTTGGTTCGCATCCAAAAGATCATTGGACATGCTGAGAAACATGGAATAGAGATGATAAAGGATATTAAAGCAAAGATAGAATCTGATTGTACATCAGATTATCCTAATGCTTTCTGGACTAGAGAGCAATACTTTGTCAGCCTTCCATATAAGGAAGATTATATTCCCAGCCCACAAAAGGCCTCTGCTAATCATATGTCTCCCACTGAATGTGAATACTGTCAAAAGGAGATATATGAATTATTAGAAAGAAAACTAATAGAAGTCAGTAGAAGCCCTTGGGCTTGTCCTTCCTTTTATGTCAACAAACACAGTGAGCAGAAAAGAGGAAAACCAAGAATGGTTATCAATTATAGAGCTTTGAATGATGCTCTATTACCTATAAGATTTCCTCTGCCTTCTAAAGAATTATTATTTTCTAAGATTGGCAAATGCAACATCTTCAGCAAGTTTGATCTTAAGAGCGGATTTTGGCAAATAGGGATTATCCCTAAGGATAGATATAAAACTGCATTTGTTGTTCCTCAAGGACAATACCAGTGGAAAGTCATGCCATTCAGATTGAAAAACACTCCATCAGAATTCCAAAAACGGATGGACGATATCTTCAAACACTTGAATTTTGTTATTGTATACATTGATGACTTGCTTGTTTTCTCTGTTGATTGTAAAGAACATGTACAACATTTAAAGGTTGTTTATGATTTATTGTATAAACATGGTTTAGTGCTCAGTCGTTCCAAGTTATGTTGGGCATAGACTAAGATTGAATATCTTGGATTGATACTCTCTAAAGGAGAAGTAGAACTCCAAGATCATGTTCTGAAGAAGCTATCAGAGTTCCCTGATGAGATACTTGACCAAAAGCAACTACCAAGGTTCCTTGGTTGTTTTAATTATATCTGACAATTCTATGAGAATCAAGCCAAAGATGTTCGGATACTCCAGAAGAGATTGAGAAAAATAATACCATGGAATCACAAAACGACTCAAGATGTTCAGATCATTAAGCAGAAGATCCAGAACCTCCCCAAATTGTATCTTCCAGATATGACCCTCCAGCTTATTCTTGAAACTGATGCCTCCAATGAAACATGGGCAGCAGTCCTTTTGTAGAAAAATGGTTCTAAACTGGAAGAAGTATGTATTTATACCTCTGGATGCTTCAGTGATACAGAATCCAGATATCCTTCCTCTCACAAAGAAATACTTGCTGTCAAAAATGGCATCAAGAAATCCAGGATGTTTCTAAAACCCATGCATTTTATTGTTAGAACACACCTGAAACATATGAAAGGAATGTTGTCTAATCAAAGATTGCTTGAACAGGGAAATAACAGGATTCTGCGATGGAGCTTGTGGCTTGATGGATTTGATTTTGAAATCCAATATAAGCCAAGAAAAGATAATTGTATAACTGATCTGCTTACCAGAGAAGCAGCTCCACCCAAAGAAAAGGATAAAACAATTAAATGGCTTCATCCTCCATGAGTATAAGGGATACTCCACCACCAGGATTCAAATGGATCCTAGTGTGTGACAATTGTAAATATTGTTATTGTTTTGATTGCCTAGCATGTTGTATAAAGTCCAGCCCAGAATGTATAAAAATATTAAATAGCTGGGTACAGTCATATAATCATCTGCGGTCTTACAATAGTTATTTCAGAAGCAGTCATAATATTGCTAGAGGAATCATGACTGGAGGACCATTTCAAGGAAAAGCATATATAGTGCTATATACACCAAACATAACATATGAAGATTACTACAAAATCATCCTACAAACAAAATATGATGGATCTTGCTGGATTACTTTTGAATGTTCTCCTTTTAAAGATTTTCATTATTTCTGGTCTAGTTGGTTATATATATTGTTCTGGACATATTGTCCTAGAGATGCTGATTTCTTTGGTGCCAGTAAAGAAGCTTTCATCCAATGGTTTCAAGATGAAGTTCAACAAGCTGCACATCATGAAGGATGGTTTACTTTTAACCTTTCTTTTAGAGGCAGTGATTTACATTTCAGCAAGACTGAGCCATATCAGTTTCAGTCCTTTAAGGTCACTAGTGATTATTTTGGTGACTTATGCATACCAGAAGATGAGCTTATTCCAGATATGAAAGGTTCCCCTTTCTACAGATGTTTCAGCTGGATTCCACCTTTTTCAAGTGATCACATCTCTCCTCCCAGTAGTCACTTTGGTTATGATAGTGACGCTTCTTTTGATTCTATAGCCGAATACAATATAATAAATAGAATGGAAGCATGATGGGCCTTGTTGCCTCACTTTGTAATAAAAATATTATTTTCATGTCTATCGGGCTGACAGTGGTGTCCCGACAGTTCCATGGGTTCCTGTAGAACTCCACAATGTATACATGTGACTAGGAATAATTACTTTAATCAGTGTCTTTCCGTAAAATTTGGTATGGGTCCCCATATGGCTGAGCCTCCAAGGGACGAGATAACAACTGTTGTCCACAACTGCCCCATCCACTTCATGGAATCTTTTGTTACCGACAGTTGCCAGTATGTATTAACCGGTAACCTGCTTAAAGATGTATAAATAAGTCTCTACCCCTCTCATTTTATTCATTCGAGTCTGAGTGATCGAGAGAGAGAGTCTAGTCTAGAAGTCTGTCTGTGAGTAAGTCGAGCAGTGTGTATCCTCTTCACTATCACTCGCCTTCGGGATCTTGTGACTTGTGAACAAAAAACACTGATCTCAAGTGTAAAATTCCTCTATGGTTTTACTCTGTAAAAATTGGTATCAGAGCCATAAGTGTCGTGTCAAGCTAGTTTCTGCCTAAGAAGTAGGCTAGGAGCCTGTCTAATCTTCTTGTATTAGAAGACATAAGACTAAAAGCCCTGCTTTTCTGTGCAGTTATAGCTTACAAGTCTATAATTCATGCCTCCTGCATGATTTTGTAATATTGAGATCAGTTGATTAATATAAAGACGATTGTTGTGAAGTGCTTCTATTTGGAATGAGCCTTGTGTCTGAAGTATATGATTGCGAGAAGTGAAAATGTTCAGTATTGAGTGACGTGATCTACTTGACAGTGGTCTCCAACATTACTGTAGGATAGTAAGTCAGCTTTTGTTGCCGAAGAAGGCATTAGTGCTGCATAGTACTTTTCCCATTGTAAGTTTGATCTTACCACTTGATATATTTGCTTAGTTGCAATACTCTAAGTATCCTGTTAGAAGTTGCAGTAGTTTCAAATGGCTTCACAGAATGACAAAAGTTCTTATGATTTATCTGCTGATGTCAAATATAAACCATCTAAATGGTATACACACTTTCTTAGTCAGTCTTCTTCGTCTTCCTCTAAAGCATTATATAATACTAGGTTGCTAGCTCAAGAATATGAGCCATATGTAAACTGGAGTATGCCTGAGATTGAGCCTGCAAAGATTTATGACCTTCCTATGTTTAAATTTCGTGCTACTACCCTCTTTCGATATTGTTCCAATAATGTTCCACTCTCTCTTGGTCAATCTATTTATCAGATTCCTTTAATCCAGCAAGTCGACATTGATTGGGGTCTTGAAAATGGATATCATTATGTTCATCTTGGCTTAATACAGTTCGGAATCAACCCTCTAGTCAGACCTGGTCTAGACACCTCTGTGCTTACATGTATTATTGATTCTAGACATAATACCTTTCCGGACGCCTTGATTTCTGGATTCCAATCTCTGTTACATAATGGCCCAGTATGGTCATCTGCACTGCCAAGATTTCAAGTCTCTCTTACTGATCCTTATATCAATACCCTGTTACAAGCTTATGTTCAATTTTTCGGGTTTAATATGGCTGAAGGATCCAAGATTGCCCAACTCCATTCCTCCATTTGCTTACGCTTCGTCACTACCACTATGCCTGCTTTAAATTTGAAGCTCTTAAAGTGTGCTACTACTGAAAGCGTGGTGGTTGGCCCCGGCAATGTTTCGCCCCTTACTCTTGGTTTTGCTAAACTCACAGAAATTGAAGAATGGTCTGCAGAGTACGAGCCTATTTCTTCTAGAATCACACCCCCTATGCCTCAAGAACTAAAATTCGAGACTAATTCTGCAGGAAGAAATGTCCTAAAGATAGGAAGATCCCAGAGTACTAGACTTCAAGAACTGGATAGACAAATGTCTTCCCTTACAGCCAGTACTTCTGAGATTAATCCCAGAACATCCTCTGCCATAGTCTTATCTTCTCCCCCTCATAGAAAAACTCTTGTATATAGACCTATCTTAGGTAACTCTAAATTAGATGATCATTTACTAACCCATCATAAAGGTTCGAAAAATTGTTACTACTGTAAAAAACAATTCCCTACTCAGGAACCCTCTTCTGATTCCTTTGTAAATACCGAAATACCTCACTATCCATCTGCTCCTAGAACATTCAGAACTTATCAGTCCAAACAAGATCATAATGGACAACATCCTAACTGCTTTGAATGTGAAAGTCTAGCTATTCCCATGATAAAAATGATGAATGCCCCTTTGCCAAGGAGTAGTCGGGAGAAAAAGCCAGAACTACCATATAGAAATTTAGGACCAGGAAATCATATTCCTAAATTCCAGAATGACATGGTAGATGATATAGACTTTATTAAATACATAAAGGCAGATGTTGATCCTCCTCAAGATATAGTCAGACTTCAAAACTATGCAAATTACCAGTCTATTTGTCTTGCTCAAAACATTGATGATATAGCGCAAGACTTGGTACAAACCAAAATTCATTTGAATGGTTTGCATTCTGAAATAGATTCTTTAGAATCCAATCAAGAACAGATGAAGTCACAACTTGAGACTATTCTTGAAAAGTTAGAAATAATTCAAACTGCTGTCTTTAGTTTGAAAGATTCATATGAGGAAGAAGTGAAGCCTTCCTCCCCTATTTTGATCTCTGACATAGAAGGATATGCCTCCTTCAAATTGTTTGGTTCTTCTAGTCCAAAGGAAGAACATAAACAACTAACTCTTAAACAACTTGCAGTTGAAGTGCCAAATCTTGCCTTGGCTAGGATAACTGAAGTACTACAAATTGTTGTTAATAAGATAGAGTTAGTTAAAGCTCAATCTTCTGCATTAGAAGATGAAATTAAGAAGAGAAGAATAGTTATCGTCCCCTCTCTTAAATTTATAGGTGGACAAGAATAATCAAGTTCTGCTAATATAGACCCCTCTCAAGCAAGGATGCCTTCAGAAGGAGAACCTTCCACAGGCCCTGCCTATCAATCTGCTTGGGAAAAATGGTGTCATGCAAAGTATGGTCCTTCTAAGAAACCCCAACAGGATCAAGATCATCCAACTCTCTCTTCCTCCAATATTGAGAGTGCTCCTATCTCCAATCTTAATTGTAAATAAAAAACTGAGATAATGATGATGATCCAAAAATGGAATGCCTGGGCTAAGACCCAGAAGATGATGTTTAAAGACAAAGTCACTTGGAGTGATTTAGCTCTAAGATTGACTTGGGGGTTTACTGGAAATCTAGGACTTTGGTGGGATAGGGTTACTCCCAAAAATAATCTCAGAATAATGAATCATGAGAAACCTATAGAAGAGCTTGTCAAAGCTGTTATTCATGAGTTTTATGGAAATAACAAATTAGGTAAAAATCATTTTGCAGATTTGTATATGAATCAACAGTTATGTCATATATCCCAACTCCCTAAGTTCTTCTGTACCATGCAAGATCTTATATATAAGGTACCTGATCCAGAGAATATAGCTTATCTACGAAAGTATTTATCTGCTATGCCTAGAAAAATACCAGAACTAGTTAGAGAAAGATTAGATGATTTAGACATTGATATCTCTGAATTATCTCTAGCTGGTTTGCAAGAGAAAATAGTAACAGCTCTGCAAAAAGAATGTCTTCGGAAAAAGATGAATAAGTCTATCAAGAAACAATTGGGTTTTGATTCCTCTGTTTGTGATGTCTTCACTGAGACATCCATCTTTGGTTGTAATAAGAAGAAGAAACCAAAGTCTTCTTGTAAAAAAGGATGTAATTGTTCTGATTGTACTACTTCACAGAAGGAGTTTAAGCGTAAACATCCTAATGTTGCTCACCCAAAAGTTGTATTTCTCAGATAGATATTTCCAACGAGCTATCAAGTGCCCCAAACAGAGATCGTATGCAAAAGTTACGCCCCTGGGAAGTTGGTGTATCAACTACCCCCATCGGGGCCCACAAACCTTTTGGATTTTCATCTTCCGGGGTTAGGGTTTTGGATTTTACTTATGTTAAAAAGGCCCTTAGAGCATCATTGTAATAATCATATTCTCACGGATGCGAGTATCCATCACATCTCTTCTCAGAGATAAGCTACCACCATTCTAGCGAGTCTTTCACTCTGTATTTTACAGTCTCTGTACGTTTATTTCATTAATAGAAATCGTGTATTACTATATATATGTGACTCTTGTTATTTCCGCTATATCTATGTTATATTTTTGTCTCTCTTTCAATATGTCTAAATATTTATGTGTTATATCTCCGTTCTCATTTCGTGTCGAAAATAATCCGGATTAGTGGTATCAGAGCAGGCTGCTCTTGATCGTTTTCAATGCATGTCCCCGACGAGGTCTGAGTATAGAAAGTTGGGTCTCGAGCTTGTCTCTCTTGAGGAAAATCTCTCTCGCACACCCAAGAAACCCTCAATGGTGGAAGAAAATAAAAACGATGGAGCAGACGATCTTATCAGTCTGTTGTTTGAGCAAGCTCTCACGCGACACAGGGACGAAATGATGGAGAATTTTTCCCAGATCCTTCAACACCTACCGATAGCATTAGGTGCATCTTCATCAAGCATCCACTTTGGAGGCACCTCGCCTTTCAAGGTACAGGTTAATTTTGATATTCCCGTATTTGGAGGTCAAATAGATGCAGATGCCATAGATAAATGGTTAAATCTTCTAGAAGGTTATTTCTCTGTTCATAATTTTTCAGACAAGGAAAATATCACCTTCACACTCCTTAAGTCTCTCCCCCATGTCAAACATTGGTGGGAAACTTACTGGGAGCAGAGTTCCATAGAGGAGTCTGGAATATATGGGGCCGAGCCCACTTGGGATTTTTTTATGGATGCGGTAAAGGAACAATATTACCCTGTTGACAACTATGAGGACCAATACATGAGATGGACCACACTGCAGCAAGCGAGGGGCCAATCAGTTCTGGAGTTCACCAATAGATTCCATACCTTGCGCACCAAGATGGGTATGAAAGACTCCGAATGACATTTGGTTCTAAAATACCGTGGGGCTCTACACAGATACATCCAAACTGAAATGGATTTTTTGGACATCTCATCACTCGATGTTGCCTATCGATATGCTATTGAAATCGAGCAAAAATTTAAGCACCAGAACAAATGGGAGTTCAGGTCTTCAAATCCACAACAACCAAAGTATGAAAAAGATAGCCCTAACAAACAGTCTCCTGAAAACCAGTCCAAGCCACAGGAAAAGAAGGGTCATAGGAAGACAAAGAAGGACACTAGAAAATGGTGCGATTTCCACAAAATCCCCTCACACAACACTGATGAATGTCGCTCAAAACAGTGATTGGTGGTCGAGATCAAAGATAAGGAGCCGAACCCTGATTCAAAATCTGATTATGAAAATAATGGGAAAATACAGATCATCGACACAGACCCCACTACTATTGTCGCAACCACAGCAATTCAACTAGAAGAACCAAGAGATCCAGAAGAGGGGGAGCGCCTTTTTCATTCACAGACGTGGGTGAAGGGGACCCCGCTACATTTTATTGTTGATAGTGGAATCCAGAAGAACCTCATCTCAGCAGAGGTCGTCAAACAATTGGGATTATCGACAACACCACACCCCCAACCATACAACATCGGGTGGCTTCACCAAGGATGAGATCTTTGTGTCAGCCAGCAGTGTCGATTGTCATATGACATCCAACCCTTCAAGGATGAGGTATTATGTGATGTTGCCCCACTGGATGTGTGTGATTTTCTCTTAGGCCAACCATATATGTGGAAACGCCATGCTATCTATGAGTCTCGACCCCGTAGTGTCATTATTACTCTGGGGAGTCATCTCTACAGGATACCAGAGGTAGTTCCAACTACTGCCCCACCTAAACAGTGCCACAAGGTAGTATCTCATACTACAAAATTCATCTTCTCCACAATCTGTTCAAAGGGTGAACAGAAGGATACTGTAACCACCACAGCTTCGACCCAAGCACCTTCTATCCAACAGAAGCAGGTCGACAAGGTTGCAGCAAAGCATGAAGATTCCTTCTACACACAGTCATCTAAAATAGCTAGACTAGTTAAAAAGGTCCAAACCTTCCAGCCAAAGGTTTGTGATAGCATTCAACAAGATAAGCAATGCCACATCTCCAGCAAGGCAAGTAGATCACGAAGATTCAGATTCAACAATCGCTTTCCCCTCTCCCTCAGGAACTCAATGCAATGGAGACCATTGCTTCCTAAGGAGGGAGGATTGATCCAGGTGGATATCGGTGGACACCCACCTTCTCCAACTGGCCCAAAACATGTTTCTGGCAATTTTGGTAATTTACTATTTTTAGCAGTTTTTAACTTCCGGGGCCATTTTGAGGCCCTAAACGATGTTTTTTGAGAAAACATGGAGCAACATGGATCATAGATCGATGTTTCTCACCCAAAAGTTGTAGTTCTCGGATAGATCTTTTCAGTGAGCTATCAAGCACCCCAAACAGAGATCGTATGCTAAAGTTACGCCTATGGGAAGTTGGTGTGTCAACTACCCCCACCGAGGCCCACAAACCTTTTGGATTTTCATCTTCCGGGGTTAGGGTTTTGGATTTTACTTATGTTAAAAAGGCCCTTAAAGCCTCATTGTAATAATCATCTTCTCACGGATGCGAGTAGCCATCACATCTCTTCTCAGAGATAAGCTACCACCATTCTAGTGAGTCTTTCACTCTGTATTTTATAGTCTTTGTACATTTATTTCATTAATAGAAATTGTGTATTACTGTATATCTATGACTCTTGTTATTTACGCTATATCTCTGTTATATTGTTGTCTCTCTTTCAATAACTCTAAATATTTATGTGTTATATCTCCACTCTCATTTTGTGTCGAAAATAATCCGGATTAGTGGTATCAGAGAAGGCTGCTCTTGATCGTTTTCAGTGCATGTCCCCGACGAGGTATGAGTATAGCAGGTTGGGTGTCAAGATTGTCTCTCTTGAGGACAATCACTCACACACACCCAAGAAACCCTCAATGGTGGAAGAAAAGAAAAACGATGGAGAAGACAATCCTATCAGTCTGTTGCTTGAGCAAGCTCTCACGCGACAGAGGGACGAAATGATGGAGAATTTTTCCCACATCCTTCAACGCCTACCGATAGCATCAGGTGCATCTTCATCAAGCGACCAATTTGGAGACACCTCGCATTTGAAGGTACAGGTTAAT
Organism: Picea engelmannii; assembly: GCA_009831015.1. Lineage (NCBI taxonomy): Eukaryota > Viridiplantae > Streptophyta > Pinopsida > Pinales > Pinaceae > Picea > Picea engelmannii. The sequence goes on from ML787102.1 coordinate 157,188, forward strand.
TTTGATATTCCCGTATTTGAAGGTCAAATAGATGCATACGCCCTAGATAAATGGTTAAATTTGCTAGAAGGTTATTTCTCTGTTCATAATTTTTCAGACAAGGAAAAGATCACCTTCGCACTCCTTAAGTCTCCCCCCCATGTCAAACATTGGTGGGAAACTTACTGGGAGTAAATTTCCACAGAGGAGTCTGGAATATATGGGGCCAAGCCCATTTGGGATTTTTTGTGTGGATGTGGTAAAGGAACAATATTACCCTGTTGGCAACTATGAGGACCAATACATGAGATGGACCACACTGCGGCAAGAGAGGGGCCAATCAGTTTCGGAGTTCACCAATACCTTCCATACCTTGCGCACCAAGCTGGGTATCAAAGACTCCGAACGACATTTGGTTCTGAAATACCGTGGGGCTCTACACAGATACATCCAAACTGAAATGGATTTTCTGGACATCTCATCACTCGTTGTTGCCTATCGATATGCTGTTAAAATTGAGAAGAAATTTAAGCACCAGAACAAACGAGAGTTCGGGTCTACAAATCCACAACAACCAAAGTATGAAAAAGATAGCCCTAACAAACAGTCTCCCAAAAACCAGTCCAAGCCATGGGAAAAGAAGTGTCACGGGAAGACAAAGAAGGACACTGGAAAATGGTGCGATTTCCACAAAATCCCCTCGCACAACACTGATGAATGTCACTCAAAATAGTGATTGGTGGCCGAGATCAAAGACAAGGAGCCGAACCCTGATTCAGAATCCGATTCTGAAAATAATGGGAAAAGACAGATCATCGACGCAGACCCCACTGCTATTGTCGCGACTGCAGCAATTCAACCAGAAGAACCAACAGATCCAGAAGAGGGGGAGTGCCTTTTTCATTCAAAGATGTGGGTGAAGGGGACCCCACTTCATTTTATTGTTGATAGTGGAAGCCAGAAGAACCTCATCTCAGTAGAGGTCGTCAAACAATTGGGATTGTCGACAACACCACACTCGCAACCATACAACATCGGGTGGCTTCACCAAGGACGAGATCTTCGTGTCAGCCAGTAGTGTCGATTGTCATACGACATCCAACCCTTCAAGGATGAGGTATTATGTGATGTTTCCCCACTGGATGTCTGTGATGTTCTCTTAGGCCAGCCATATATGTGGAAACGCCATGCTGTCTATGAGTCTCGACCCTGTAGTGTCATTATTACTCTGGGGGGTCATCTCTACAGGATACCAGAGGTAGTTCCAACTACTTCCCCACCTAAACAGTGTCGGAAGGTAGTATCTCATACTACAAAATTCATCTTCTCCACAATCTGTTCAAAGGGTGAACAAAAGGATACTGCAACCACCACAGCTTCGACCCAAGCACCTTCTATCCAACAGAAGCAGGTCGACAAGGTTGAAGTAAAGCATGTAGATTCCTTCTACACACAGTCATCTAAAATAGCTAGACTAGTTAAAAAGGTCCAAACCTTCCAGCCAAAGGTTCGTGATAGCATTCAACAAGCTAAGCAACGCCACATCTCCAGCAAGGCAAGCAGATCACCAAGATTCTGATTTAGCAATCGCTTTCCCCTCTCCCCCGGGAACTCAATGCAATGGAGACCATTGCTTCCTAAGGAGGGAGGATTGATCCAGGTGGATATCGGTGGCCACCCACCTTCTCCAACTGGCCCAAAACATGTTTCTGGCAATTTTGGTAATTTACTATTTTTAGCAGTTTTTAACTTCTGGGGCCATTTTGAGGCCCTAAACGATGTTTTTTGAGACAAAGGGGAGAAACATGGATCATAGATCATGTTTCTCACCCAAAAGTTGTAGTTCTCGGATAGATCTTTCCAACGAGCTATCAAGCGCCCCAAACAGAGATCGTATGCAAAATTTATGCCCCTGGGAAGTTGGTGTATCAACTACCCCCATCGAGGCCCACAAACCTTTTGGCTTTTCATCTTCCGCGGTTAGGGTTTTGGATTTTACTTATGTTAAAAAGGCCCTTAGAGAATCATTGTAATAATCATCTTCTCACGGATGCGAGTAGCCGTCACATCTTTTCTCAGAGATAAGCTACCACCATTCTAACGAGTCTTTCACTCTGTATTTTATAGTCTCTGTACATTTATTTCATTAATAGAAATCGTGTATTACTATATATCTGTGAATCTTGTTATTTCCTCTATATCTCTGTTATATTGTTGTCTCTCTTTCAGTATCTCTAAATATTTATGTGTTATATCTCCGCTCTCATTTCGGGCCGAAAATAATCTGGATTAAATTCTGTGCAGGAGAGGGTATCATGAGAGAGTTGTCTGCTCCTTACAATGCACACGAGAATGTGGTTGCTGAGAGGAAGAATAGGGATATAGTTGGGGCTGTGAGAGTCATTCCACATGATGAGGGGCTGCCACTATTTCTTTGGGCTGAGGAATGCTACACTGTAGTTTATCTGCATAAGAAGAGTCCACAAAGGGCAGTGGGGGGTATGATTCCTGAAGAGGGATTTTCTAGGAAGAAGCATGAGGTGGAGCACTTTTGGATTTTTGGGTGCATCACATATTCACATGTCCCTTTTGAGAAGAGGACAAAGCTAGAGCCCATGAGAAAGAGAGGGATCTTTGTTGGGCATAGCGAGACTTCAAAGGCTTTCTTTATATATCTTCCTTCCTTGAGGAAGACTATTTTGAGGAGGAATGTTAGATTTGAGGAGGATGGAGCCTTTAGGAAGTCATGAGGGATAGAGAGGGGTGAGTAGTCTTCACCTCAAATTCAGGAGAGTCTGTAGTAGACTAAAGTGACACAGATTTTAGGGCCACCAGTTTCAGTGACGACTGGTCCACAGGTGACAGGGCCACAGATTGTAGGATCGCAGGTTATTGGTCCACAAGTTTCAGAATCAGGTACTCCATAATCTAATTCAATATCACAGTCTTCAGGAGATGGGGTTGAGCAGGGAGATTCCCCTCTACGGGACACTACTTTAGAGAGGAGGAAGCCCAAGTGGCTTCAAGATACTTTGAGGGAGTCACAAGGTTTAGTGGGGAATCCCAGACAGGTAGTGAGGGAGAGTAAACCTCCCAAGAGGTTTTGAAACTACATCACTATGGTGAGAAGTATTTGGGAGTCTGAGCCTTCCACTTTTAAGGAGGCTACTGGTAGATAGGTTTGGAGAGATTCCATGATGGAAGAGTACAATTCCATCATGAAGAATGATTTCTGGGAAGTTGTTCCTAGACCTGAGGGGAAGTCAATGGTGACTTCTAGGTGGCTCTATAAACTCAAGCATGCTTCATATGACAACATTGAGAAGTAAAAATCTAGCTTTGTGGCTTGAGGGTTTTCACAGGTTGAGGGAGTTTATTATGATGAGACCTTTGTGCCGATTACTAGATATACCTCGATCAGGTCGGTCATTTCCATTACAACAGAGATGGGTTGGAAGATCCACCAGATGGATGTGAAGACTACATTTTTGAATGGTCTTATACATGAGGAGGTGTATATTGAGCAACCATTGGGATTTGAGGTGCATGGGAGAGAGTCTCATGTGTGTAGACTGAGGAAGGCATTGCATGGGATGAAACAAGCTCCCAGATCTTGGTATTCGAGGATTGATGACTATTTTCAACAGCTGGTCTTTGAGAAGAGTGAGGTGGATCCCAACCTATACTACATTGTGGTTGGAGAGGATCCTCTCATTCTCTTGCTATATGTGGATGATATTTTCATTATAGGGGAGGAGCGACTCATCACTAGATGCAAGGAGAGCCTTGCTTCAGAGTTTGAGATGATTGATATTGGACTGATGCACTATTTTTGGGGATTTGAGGTTTGGCAGGAGCCTGGACACATCTTCCTGGGACAGTGGAAGTACGTGTGTGAAATTCTGAGGAGATTTCAGATGGAGGATTGTAGGCCCATGACCACTCCCATGATTACCACCTGGAAAAAGCTTCATGCTTCTGAGTCACAGTTGGTGGATTCCACTTTATATCATCAGTTCATCGTGTCTTTGATGTGTTTGGTCAATACTAGGCCAGATATTTGTTTTGTTTTCAACACTCTCAGTCAGTTCATGGTGGAGCCTAGGAGAGTGCACTGGTTGGCAGCAAAACATGTGCTCAAGTATCTTTGTGGTATGGTAGATTATGGTCTGGACTATCAGAGAGGAGATGTAGTTCATTTGGTTGGCTATACAGATTCATATTGGGAAGGATGTGTCAGTGACCGAAATAGTACTTTAGGGTGTTGCTTCAGATTAGGATTAGAAGTTGTGTCTTGGTTCAGTCGGAAGCAAAATTCAATGGCATTGAGTTCTGCTGAGGCTGAGTATATGGCTTCCATTCAGGTCAGTTGTGAGGCCCTTTGACTTTGCAAGTTGTTGGTGTGATTGTTTGGTGTGCAGTTGAGGCCTACATTGATTTACTGTGATAATCAGAGTTTCATTAAACTCTTGGAGAATCCAATTTTTCATGATAGGTCTAAGCATATAGAGATTCGTTATCACTTCATCCATGACTATGATCAGAGAGGAAAAGTGGAGCTACAATACATATCTACAAAAGAGCAAGTTTCAGGCATACTTACTAAAGCATTGGGCAAAGTTAAGTTTGTATTTTTCAGGGACAAGCTTGGAGTGGTGAGTAACACTTTCCTTGGTAAGAGGGAGTGTTAAAAATAATTAAAAAGTACCTACTCAAGTGTTTCTCATCACCTAGGCGCCTAAGGGGTGAGAAAGTGCCTAATGTGGACCCTAGTCGTTGAATTTGTGAGATGCAAATTAAAAGGTGACTTTATGACTTTAGTGAGGGGGTGAGTGAAGAGACACTCAATATCATCCACTCATCTAATCCAATCTCAATCGTTGGATTAAGAGACTCCTCACCTACCACTATGAGGTCGACTAGGGTAGGAGGGCCCACCCTAGCTAGGGTTGATTCATCATTTTTGAGAGAGCAAGAGGAGGAGGTCGAGCTTGAGAAAGAGAGAAGACATTGGCAGAGATTTGGCACACATTTCAAGGCTACAAGATAGCACACACTTCAAGGAAGCAGACAATAGTTAATACAGTCCGTACATTATGGATTTGTGGAGGCCATATAACCATTAATGTGAATAGAAATCGAGGACAACAAAAACAATTTTTTTTGAGTGTTGGCACACATCCCAATGCAACCACTGCATTTATTGGCACAAAAATCGAGGACCCTATAGGGCATGAATTGATGGGAAAATGAATCCATACACTTTGTACGAACTTGCACAGTTTTTTAGGGTCGTACAATCCAAAAATTATGTAAACATTTTTCGAGGAGGTTGGCATGAGTTTCAAGGTATTTTCCTGCTGGGTATTTCATACTGTCTTAGCAGAAATTTTTGACACAAATTTCGAGACAATCCATACAACATTAAAAATAAAATTGGTACCCATGGAAATATGTAAACATACATCATTTTTTAGTTAACTCTATTTAAATAAATAATAAAAAATAATTTTATATCAAAAAATATGAGAAAGGCAGTAAGTAAGACAATTGTATACAAATATTGTTTTCACAACAAAGTGAAATTTAAAAAAAAAATGAAAGTTTAGAGCTCGTAGAATTTAAAAAAATTAGAAATTTTGTACTTCCATAACAAAAACAAACAAATGTGTTACATATCTTCATGTTTTCTAGAGATTACAAAAAAAAGGAAATATTTTCAATAAAGATGTTAGAAATTATATTATTTGAACATAGCTCTTGAAAATAATGAGGTAGTAGGTAACAATTTCCTAGAATCCCTTAAGACACTTCATGGTTTCGAGAATCAATCATTATATCATATCTTTAAATTTGTGAGTTAATGTATCATCAAAAAATACTAATGAATATTTTAAAAATAAAGTTATCAATATTTGAAATGATGAAGATGAAATAAAGTTATCAATATTTGAAATGATGAAGATGCAATGGTAAGGGGAAAATGTATCACTCTAAAATCAAAATAACTTTATGGTTTTTAAGGTTGTTTTGGGTCAATGGGCCACAATAAATCTCACTTCCCTTGTAAAGCTAGCTAAATGAACCCAATTTTCCTCCATCATCCCACAAATTTGTCCCAACTTTCCCAATTAGATCACTTTTTCAATTGTGCCATTTAGCAACTTCTCACTTAACTCATTTCTCTAAATTGCTCCATTTAGCAAAAATCTCTCCATTCTCCATATTATCTCTTAGTAATCCAAATTGCCTTGTTTTCTCAATTACCTCACTTACTCAACCCACCTCAAAATGACAAATTACTTAAAAACTTTATTTGTTTTGTTCTAATTTCTTTTATTTATAACTTTATTTATTTTTTTACATTCACACTTACTTACTATTAGGATTCCATAACCTTTTAAAAAGATTTAAAGAAAGTCTAATCACACATTAAATAATTCTAAAAAAAATTCAATAGACAATGTTCTTATTATTGCTATCCCATATATATGGCATAAATTTATTTCACTCTAAAACATAAAACTGTCATGAACCTCTATAGTCTTACTTCCCTCTCAAACATGAAAATGGTAATGAAACAAAATAGATCATATAATTAATCATTTCACAGAAATCTAAAACATGAAATGATCTATGAATCTCTATAATCTTACTTCCCTCTCAAACATGAAATGATCTATGAATCTCTATAATCTTACTTCCCTCTCAAACATGAAAATGATAATGAAAGAGAATAGATCATATAACTAATCATTTAACAGAAATCATGTGTTGAAACAGAAGTTGTGTTGAACGATATAAGATTACCTTTGATAGTGATAATGAAAGAGAATAGATCATATAACTAATCATTTAACAGAAATCCTGTGTTGAAACAGAGGTTGTGTTGAAACAGAGGTTGTGTTGAACGATATAAGATTACCTTTTCTGGATGGTCATTGGTATCTGAATTTACAAAATCTTATTTAACACAGCAATCATAATAACAGAATTTTTAGGCGCCCAAATTTTCTGCTATATATTTAACAAGCTCTCTTCAACAACCTCATGGACCCTCCTTTTATATTCTTTGCGATCCTTGCGGTACAACTGAGCAGCCACTGAATTAGCAGGAGAATCTGGATTTGGGTCACACAGTAATGACTGCACCAATATAATACCATATATATTGATCAGCAAGAATATTGCAGCTAAAAGCTTTTGTAACTTGCATCTCCCTGCTTTGAAAATATCACATTAATGAAGATCACCTCAACTAAAAAGTCCAGTACCTGAATTGAAGTGAGAACTGCAGCTACATCATAGGCTGGGCTCCACTTGTTTTGCAAAATGTCCAAGCAAATAACACCATCATTATAAACTGTACACGACAAACCAAAGATCACCTCCTCGATTAGGAAAGACATATTTAAACCTAGGATCTGATATGCCTGGTAGGGATTAAAAAACAAGATATTTAAGAAACATTGAAATCGATTTCAATTTACTCAGATATTTAGGAAGGTAGGTTGGAATCATGGAGCCCGACTAGATATACCGAAATTTGAGGTTACATAGAAGGTTGGAATCATGAAGCACTTACCATTTGGGTGAAACATGTTCGATACAAACTTCACCTTTGGAGGGGTGTTAGGGTAATCCTGTCTGAACTCGAGCGTTAGCTTGAATATGCCTACAAAATTGCAATACAACAGTGATCATGTTCAGTCCATCAAAACCCCCGAAAAATACTGAAAATCTTAATTTGAGAAAATACTGACCACCATCCCATAGAGTATCTGGAGGCCTGCAAACAAATATGGGCACAGGTCACTCACTTACTTGGATCAAATCTCAACAAACGGGCGTATTCAGATCAATCCAATTTATGGAAGCAGAAAAATGGTTATTTAATGATAAATATAACTGATAAAATGCGAGAAGCCCTAATATATATACCCGAAAATAATAGCATCCCAGATCATAATATTGCCCTCCTGCGGCGCTCCGCTAACACCTGCAGGGGCGTCATCTGTCAGCCTCTTTAGATCCGTCGTTAATCTGCTCGCGCAAACAGTCGACATCCTGCCTCCCTCAATACCACAATTACCACGTTGTTAGCGAAGGAAAGTTCAAGAAGAAGGAAAGAACTGGAATGACTCTTGGTGATTATAATTCTGATGAATACCTAGGTCCTTTTTCCTTTATTTATAGAATTTTTTTATTGAGATATTTATTATTCTGTCCGTCTTCATATAATTTTTTTTTTTAGGTATTATTTTATGTTGTATGAGTTTTGGAAAGTGGGAATATTGGGAACGTGGATACTAGTATTCTAGAACTAGTAGAAGTTTCTTCAAATTTGTAGAAAAAGTGAAGTTGGGAGTAATAATATATATTAAAAAAAAAAAAAAAAAACATATTTTAGATTACAATGTATTGAGATAATGATAAAATTGAAGGTCAATCCACCACAATGTTAATTTAGGACAATGTTGTTATATGAATATATTTAACACAATATTGAAAGTTTAACATCCATAAAAATTTGATTAAAAAATGAGAAACAAAACTGAAAATACATATATAAAGTTTTAACATCTTTTTAAAAATTAAATTTTACATATATGAACTTCAAACATCTTTGTAAATTTGAAGCATTATTCTTATTCTGATTGGAAAAAGCTAAATAGTGATATTCTTGTAATTTGGAAATACAATAAAAACCAATGATATGGTTGGTTGATAGCAACAACAAACTGGAGCAAATGTTTGTCATGGATAGGGTATTGATTTATTCTACATTCATGTTTGGTCTGGGCTTGAAGAAAAACAGGCATGCATTAAAAAAAATCATATCTAAAAGTATAAAGTGAATAGTGTTAATTTTTTTTACTTAATAATATTTAGTCTAGTTTAGTCTTTGCTTTATAGTGATATTTTAAATAAATATAATGAAAATATTTGTAATAATTATGTATTTGTAATAATGGAATAAAAATATTTACATTTTAATTTAATAGAATTTTCATTTAAATTTCTTTATTTTGGAAACTAGTTTCCAAGTTCTCATTTTCTTGATGTTGAAGCTCCCAAAAAACTTCCAAATTCCCAAAACAATTCCCATTCAATTTGAGACATTCCCTACTAATTCCTAAAATCGAGAACAAAAATGTTGGAAAAACAATTTCCATACAACTATGATATTATCTGAATTAAATAATTTATTTTCACTTATTATGCTAGTTAGGTTTGAATATTTTTTTCAAGACATTAATGCCACATCACTTTGTAATGTAATAATTAATGAAAGCCTAGGTTGAAGGTGAATGAGGCACAAACATCATTAAACCAATTATTTACTATTATCATTCTCAATCTATTTCTCAATGTTTATAGTTTGTCCACCCAAACACATGCGTTTTATATTATATAAAGATTAATGTATACAAATTGCTATGTGTAATGGTATGATCATTGTTAGTGATAACATGTGCCATATGATCATTATTCGTGATAGCATGTTGTATTAGATTTTTTTTTTTTAATTGTTTTGGACTCTCGTATTACCAAAACATGAATTAGGGTTGCTTTACCCAAAGACAAGAGAAAATGGGAGAACCAAGAGGATGTAGAACGAACAACTTGGAGAATGTAGAATTCCAATGCTTGAAGTAGAATTCCAATACATGGCGTTGTATGTTAATTCCAATGCTTGAAGTAGAATTCCAATACATGGGGTTGTATTTTAATGGGTTGAAAAGATGATCAAGAAATTAACTACTAAGTATTGATTTCAAAATTCTCGATTTGCAATAAAATATGGTAGTCACTTATGTGTATTACTTCTATATGGTGATTGTGTATGTGGTTTATTTGAGTTAGCAAAATCCCTTTACTTACTATTTCTATAGGGTGACTTTGTATATGGTTTATTTTATTTCTATAGGGTGACTTTGTATATGGTTTATTTTGAGCTAGCAAAATTTTTTTGGTTTTTTTTTGGGTTCATTTTTATTGAGTTAACTAAGAGGTCGTTGTACTCATGGGGTATGAGGGCTTGTGCATTATATAAAATTGGATATAAAATTAGGTTTTGTGTTCCAAATATATTATTAGAGTTGTTGATTGTAATGTAGATTGGAAGGTCCTTCTTAGATTTTGGGTTGGCGAAGGGCTCTCCTTATAGAAAAGATACCTAGAAGTGCCTTCCATTGGTGGTTTTACTAGTCACTCATGCTGTAGTAAAAAAAAATATTCTTTTGTGATTAAGAAAAATTGGGCAACATGGAACACATTAATCCCTTTCTGTCTTGGAAGGAGCCAACTCTTAGAACGTGCCTTTCATTCAATTTCCATGATCTTTATTGATATCTACTTATCTATGGGGATACAAAGTCCCTAGATGAATATAGTTATCTCTATAACTATATATGATATATCAAAATGTGGTTTAAGTGGCCAATGATTTGGTGGTTACTCAAATTCAAACATGGATTATCAAGACTAATTTGAATCTTAAGTACCTCGTCTCCTATTGATATAAAAATTTGGTGGATTGTATATAGAGAATTTCATTCCCAATCACTTTTCTCTAAAGCTTCGCCTCCCTATGCTTACAAAATGGGGGAGAGATAATAAATAAGAAGGCCATGAATTCATGAAATATAAGATGGCTATGGGATATAGTGGCTCTCCTTAAATTCATCCCTAGAAGGTTGATTAAACAATCTCTCAAAATTAAAATCTAAACATAAAAACTAGTTTTTCACGATTTGAAATATATAGATCTTATTTAGAAACAAAAAAAAACATTGTTTTCTTGGTTTTTTTCCTTGGGGAGGATACCCTTCAATAAAATATTAACCTACCTAAAAATTCATAGCTATATATGTCCTCATTCCAAACAACTTGAAACCTTGAAGCATAACTTTTCCTTCTACTTGCTAGCCAAGTATTGGTGAGCATAGGCAAAGTCTCTATGAAAACAATACTTCCCTAGTTCTTTGTCCTCCCGAGTTGCCTTGCGACCAATCTCCCTAGAATATCAATTTTCATTCTACCTGGAAGATTATCAAGGCTTAAGTTTTACTTTGGAAATGGAGAAATATGAATTATGGTCAAATTAATTATATTATCACATCAAGCTTCTCTTGATATGATGGAAACATAATCTATATCAACCTATACTTACAAATAAATGTGCATTCCCACAAGTTTTTTTTATTCATGGAGGACCTACAATTTCTTATGGACTATTGGCATGTACCCCCTACATTATAATTTCTATGGTTCTTGGCCTACATATTACTCTTATGTGTGAGAATTTTTGTCTTGTTTCCACAAGATCTTTACGATTAGGTACACCTAGGGACCAAGTTGACATATTGGGATCACCCTAAGCATGTATGCATCCTCTACATTGTATCACCTCAAATGAGAAATCATTTGCATCCTTGTCTCTCACAATTAGAGAGAGGCCTAGACCCTAGGAGGATACATATGAATGAGACATTGTGCAACTAACGAAAACTAACCTGCCACATATTGGATCGGGCCTAGCCCCAAATAATCATTACCAACTCCCCTAATCCATTGGGGTTACTTTTTAATGTTGTTGTTAGATGATTTTATAACTCTTATTTTGTGGAGGTCACACATTTATATACTCTATGGATGTTTTTCCAAAAGGAAACACTTTATTTTCCTTTAAAAATTAGGCGTGGACCATGATTATGTTCTATTTTTCTCTATTGGTGGAGGTTGCTTATGTAGCCCATTCATTTTTTGTTTTTCCATACACAATGATGTCATTAGTAAACAACACTCTTATTTTGTGGAGGTCACTCATTTAGATACTCTATGGATGTTTTTCCAAAAAGAAACACATTCTTTGCTTTGAAACTTAGGTGTTATGGCAGTTGTTGGACCATGATTATGTTCTATTTTTCTCTATTTGTGGAGGTTGCTTATGTAGCCCATTTTTTTTTTTTTTCCATACAAAATGATGTCATTAATAAGCAAAAGAAGCACTATTTCAAGCAAACAAAAATTAAAGGCCATTAAAATGTGCACAAGAAAAATTTTAAATTTATAGGAAAACAAATGTTGCATGGTAGCTTAGTCCCTACTAAATAATGAAATAAACTACCAACACTAGTTGATTGTTATGTCTTGAATGCTAGTTAACACGTCACCTTAAAAATTTACAATTATAATAATTTACAATTATTAATTTATTTCTTTATATTTAAGAAATATCAACTCTTTGTTAATCATAAACCATTTTAAATTTACCCAAAAAAAATATTAATTATCATTAAAAAAAAATTATAAAATATAAATTACCATACTAAAAATTTACCAAAAAAAATATCAGTTACCATTAAAAAAGAAAATTATAAAATATAAATTAACATACTAAAAAGAAAAAAAGAAATTATAAAATATAAATTAGTTAAAATAGATAAATCTAGGAAAAATAACAGAGAGAAAAACAAACCCATCATAACAAAAAAAACATGTAGGATTTCACCCATCCGAATCGGATTATTATAATAAATGATTTATTCATTTATTTAAATAAAATATACTACTCTGATATGATCACTTAAAAATAAATTCGTTTATTTAAATAAAATAATCATAATTTAGATTGTTTAATATAAAGAAACATCTAAGTTAATTTAATTGTATGGATAACATCACATGGATACTCATTACGTGAAGTTGGAAGGTGGATAAGTAAATTCTTGAATGGATGCTTTCATAAGTCGTAAAAAAAACCTAAAAGCGTATTTTTATTATTGTTTATGTTGCAATTTGATTTGATTTTATATTTTTATTTCAAAATCATTAAACTGTAAGTTCATGAAAAGTTGAGTGAATGATTTCATTTTATGATAATTTTGTTAGAATCTTTGAGATATGGTTAAGTGTTGAACAAAGTGAATTTATAATTTTGTTAGAATCTTTGAGATATGGTTAAGTGTGGAACAAAGTGAATTTATATTTTATATGTGACAAGTCATATTATTTTTTTGATAATTTTGTTAGAATCTTTGAGATATGGTTAAGTGTGGAAAAAAGTATATATAATTTTGTTAGAATTTTTGAGATATGGTTAAGTATGGATCAAAGTGAATTTATATTTTATATGTGAAAAGTCATATTATTCGATTATTTAATCGAGATTATATTAGCTAGGAGATGGATAAATTTGATAAATTTGATTTTATTGTTTTCTAAAAGGAATAAATGATCTCTTTGTTGTTACTCTTCTAATTTTAAGTTGTTCAATTTTAAGTTGTCCATGTTAGAATTGTCAATACGGAAAACAAAATTCACAATGATGATTAACAATCACACACAGATAATAGACACAAGGATTTCACGTGGTTCACCCAAACATTGGGCTACGCCCATCAAGCATAGGCATCGGTTGTATTATTATTTGGATTATGGAGATTACATCAGATTTGTAAGTCTCGCACACTCAGTCATTTGCCTCTACGAGCTTACATGAATTTATACATTCACACAAGAAACTAAATCCTAAATGCAACCCATATCCATATTCTAACTTGGGCTATTTGGTTGTAACCAATGCAGAATAATAGGATCCAAATCTGTTCTTGGTAATTCGTTGTCACCAAATCCCAAAAATCTCCACCTTGACAAAAATTAACCTGATACCTTGCTTCTTCCTTTTGTTCATCACATTTTCTACAATCCAAGAGAAGCCAAGCACCACTGCAACTTCTCTAATAAAACTGGCATCATGATCTTACCTGTGTGAATTGCACGAGTTTGGATTTCCTGAGGGGTCACTCCACCTCCAACATGTCTTCCACAACTGTGTTGTGAGACATATTTAGTGATAGATCTCCTCCTATCCAAAACACCTGTAAAATATACATTGCAATTATCACAGACCATCTCAATGTAACCAGTATAGGTGACATGTGTGCTTCTCAAACGCTGAAGCACCCATTTCACCGCAACACCTAAATCTGTCACGTATCTGACAACATCATTAGCATGTGAAACATCTGGTCTTAACCATTTCATCACATACAACATACCTCCTACTCAACTTACATGAGACATAACCTTTTCTTCTTTATAGGCAGGCCCTATGCTTGAAGAAAACTTATAATGGAAAGAAAGAGGGATAAAAACAGGTTTTACATGTTCATACTGAACTCCAACCACAACTTACCATTACCATATCTGTATACTTCCATGCCCATAATTTGTTTTGTTGCTCCTTGATCCCTCATTTGAATTTTATTGTCCACCTAAGTCAATTTCATATTGATTTTATCCATGCTTCGGCTTGCATCGAGCATATCATCAACAAACAACATCAAGACTATGAATGTACTATAAACAGTACAGTGATTTCTACCCTTTGAAAAATTCTGACTCACTATGAAGGATTCAAACCTCTTGTATATTTGCTTGGGTACCAATAAGCCATACAATGAATTATCTAGCATGCAAACAAATTTACCGTTGTGATCTTGAATCAACCATTTTGGTTGTTCCATACATACTATATCTCCCTCAATGATGACCATGTGAGAAGTAGGATCCCACACACAACATCCCTTTATACCACCATCACAACTTGCAGAGATATAAAACAAACAAGAATTCAGAAACAAAGATTTTAAGTCTGGAAATAAATTACCGTTTACCAGTACCTATAATTCTTTCTTTCTCTTATGAGATTGATGCTTCTTCCATAAAAAAAAAGATACACTTGTCACTTTAGATGCCACTTCAGTACTCCCTTCCAACTCATAAGAGTTATCAACCTTTGTTTCCTTCATCACTACTAAATTACCTTTCGACAATGCGAGTGCTCCACCTTGACCTGTTTACTTATATCCACAAGAATCCAACACTCCCAATGAAATCGAATTTGATTTAAGCTCAGGTACATATCTAACATCCATTAATTCCATAACAATACCATCGAACATCCTGATTCTAATACTGTCAACCCCAACAATTTTACATGGAATACCGTTTCCCATAAACACTACACCCTCATCAACATATTGGTAAGAAAATAACCAATTTCTATGTGATCACATGTGGTGAGAGGCACTTGAATCTAATTGCCATTCTTCTTGATATTGTAAATTACTAGAAATGGATAAAACGTGATCAATTATACCTGAATTTGTTACAGCCAAATTTCTTCCTTCGTAGAGTTTTCCTCAGATTCCTTTCTCTTCCAACAATCTTTCTTGAGATGTCATGTTTTGCCACAGTACCAACATTTTGCTTTACCCTTTCTGTGTCTTGACTTATATCGGAAATAACTTCTCTCATTCTGCTCTTTAGTTCGACCTCTGACCAACATCACCTTTGAAGTTGAGGTTTCTTTACTAGATTTTCTCCTCATCTCCTCAGCCAACAAAGCTCCCACAATAGAGTCATAATCTAAAACATCTAATGAGCTAAAGCTAATAGAGGTGACTAGATTATCCCAAGACTCAGGAAACAAACACAATAGTGTAATAGCCTTATCCTCATCTTCAAATTTAACTTTCATACTAGTCAATTGAACTATAAGGGTATTAAAGGTATTTAAATGGTCAACAACTTTTGTACCTTCTTTCATCCGCAAACTGTACAGTTGTCTCTTCAAGTAGATTATGCTTGTCAAGGACTTCGTCATATATAGACTTTCCAACTTGCTCCATAAGTCTGATGTTGTATCATCTCCTACGATATTAAACAGAACCTCATCCACCAGACATAAATGAATGGTACTAAGAGCTTTCGCATCTAGATCTTCACATTCCCATTCCGTCATGGATGTTGGTTTATTTGACTTATCTGCCAATGCTTTTTGCAACCCTTGTTGCACTAATAAATCCCACATCTTAGGCTTCCAAAGCTCAAAGTTGTTTTTACCATTGAACTTTTCAACTTCAAACTTCGAACTCTGCATCTTAACCATTAACACAAAAAATCTCCCAATATCCATTGCTTATAAAACCCAAGACCTTTTAAAAAACAATGTAGAGGAATGAAAAATAATGTAAAGAAAATTATAAATAAGATTAAAAATGAATATTTAATAAAAAAGATTAAAGGATAACCAAAAAAAATTTAAAATAAAAAATTTATATATTTCATAAAACCTTTTATATCCACTTCATACCTAATCATCCACGTGAGGTCCACCTCTTATAAAAAGTATTCCTTTAAATATTATCTTAAATTCCAAATATAATAATCCTTTTAATAAAAAATGCACTTTACTTTAATTCTCATTCACCCCTCCACCTTTACTTCATTCATCTTCTACGTAACTTGACTTTCACCTTTTAAAAAAGAAATTCAATTTTGAAAAACCCAAAATATTTCACCATACCTTAACTTTTTAAAAAATAAACCATGCGAATTTAATTCTTCAATCGTGAATATTGGATTTAAGGGAGACGTCGCACCTCACTCAACTCTAGAGTGTGGGGAGTCCGCACCTCCTGATATACTTCGAGTGTAGCGATCTTTCAAGATATACACAATGTTCCTCAACCTTAACCGCGGAAATTTCAGAAATTGTAAATGTGCGTAAGGATGATTAGTATGTCGTCGCACTCTTCCAGAGGAGGTACTTGCAGTGATGTAGAAATATACACACCTCACTTATGTGGTTCCTCCGATAATTTGAAGCTCCTTGAACCATCTCTAAGCAGCGATGATACCACTTGCTAGAATTGTCAACGAGGAAAACACAATTCACAATGATGATTAACAATCACATACAAATAATAGACACATGGATTTCTCGTGGTTCACCCAAATGTTGGGCTACGTCCACCAATCATAGGCATCGGTTGTCTTATTATTCAGATTATGGAGATTACATCAGATTTGCAAGTCGCTCACACACTCAGTCTCTCACACACTCAGTCATTTGCGTCAACAGGCTTACATGAATTTATACATTCACACAAGAAACTGAATATTAAATGCAATCCCTATCCATATTCTAACTTGGTCTATTTGGTTATAACCAACACAGAATAATATGATCCAAATCAGTTCTTGGTAATTTGTTGTCACCAAATCCCAACAGTCCAGACTTGGGAAGTTCTGCCTAAAGACTGATATTATGTATAGTTCATATTATTAAATCAACAGACCATCCAATAATCCATTTTCATATTTGAAATTAATTGACCATCACAAATTTCAAGTTTAAAACGTGAGGCATAAGCTGTCGACGCATTTAAAGGTTGAATTGCATCAATTTGTAGACGGATTTAAAACATAGATTGCATAATTTATTTTACATTAAAGAGATGTCATCACCTCTACAATAAGAGGGTGAATTCATCTACCAATGAAAATATATTAAAATCATTAATTAAATCATTTTTAAAACAAAAAATCAAAAGAATAAAACCAGACATTAGAAAATACCATAAATTTATGATCAACCTTTTAACTAATATATAGCCAATTGTCAATCTCATTGATATAGTCCCATGGCATAGAATAATAAAGTTATGCAATTTTAATAGCTAAAACATTTTCATACTATTTTGATAACTAAAGTCAACATTAATATCTAAGAAAATTGGATACCATTTTGATAATACAACCAAAACATTACAAAACATCTCAAAGCCATGACCACCTCATAGTCATGTTGCTCTTCATTGAATCAAGATCAAAGCTAGCCTTTTTTTTTTTTCCATTCTGTTAGTCACTTTACAAACTTGTCCATAAGGATACTATGCTTCTTTAAAGCAATCGTTTATGACACAAACTTGAGGAAAGCTACCAATAGAATAACCTAAGAGAGTTTAATAACCTAACATTTCATTGTGTAATACCATTAAAAACACCAAAATACTCATCAATAAGAATATTTCAAAGCCATGCATGACCACCTCATAGCCATGTTGCTCTTCATTGAATGAAAATTGAAAGTAGCCTTTATTTATTTATTTATTTTTCATTCTCTTGGTCACTTTACAAACTTGTCCATAAGGATCCTATGCTTCCTTAAAGCAATCGTTTATGACACAAACCTGAGGAAAGCTACCAATAAAATAACCTAAGAGAGTTTAATAACCTAACATTTCATTGTGTAATACCATTAAAAACACCAAAATACTCATCAATAAGAATATTAGTATAATTTTCATTTTCAAGGATTTCAATACCTTGTAGTAAACCTTTGGAACAAAAGTTTTGGGAACCGTGAGTGGTGTCATTATTGCTGTTTATTTTTCCTTCAATGGTAACTCTATTCATAATAGCTTGATAGACAATATTGATAGGTGGGATGGTTATTTTCCCCTCACGGTCATTATGTTGATGAAACTAATCCCTATTGGACAACTCACAACAGTAAACTTTGTAAACTTAAATCATAACTCTATAATATGATAGAAAACAAATGTTTCCATGACACTTGATTATCCACCAAGATAGCACATGATATAGTTTCTAAGGAAAATGCTAGCAACAATCCATCACGAGGATATATATTATTATTTTTTGAACAACCACGGATATTTTACTCGAATAATTTGTCACAATAGATATTACAATATTATATAATTTCTTATGTAGTGTTTTACTTTACATTTCATATTTGATGTTACTATAAAATTGCACAAAATATTAAAATAAACTAAAATTGAAAGGAAAGAAACAGTGTAAATAATACACACCATCCATACAATGAACATAAGATGTACTCTAGGAAAAAACAATGTAAGAAAACCCCACATGTGACTATCTCCATGTGTGTCAGTAATGTAAGTTGACATGATATCCACTTAGTACCATGGTGGTTGTTGAGATTGGATAGGGAGGAAGGTATTCAACATGCATGACATACTAGCATGGAGGAGGACAATGAAACTTATCCAATTTGATGGGTTAGTCTTTTTCTTAAAATTGTAATTAGGAAAAAGTATATTAAATGGGTTATATTTTAATGTTGACTTAATGACTACTTTTTATAAAGTTAAAGTGAGAAATAATTTAAGTTGTGGTCTTTTAATCTTGACCATTGGTCTCATAAGCTATATGAGGATCAATCTTGGCCCTCGATTCTTTTGGAGATAGGGTTTCTCACTTGCTCATTGAGTAAAAAGGAGATCAACTTGAAGAGGAGTGCATTATGCACAAGAGAGTGACAATTTTCTGAAGAGAGAAAGAGAAGAATTGCTCGAGGGTTTGGAGAGAGAGTTTGCAGGGAGACAAATATGGCTTCTACACTGAGATTGGCATAGATCTTTAGCATTGTAGAGGTCTTTTCCTATAGATATGACCAGGAGGATTTGCATAAGGGCACCATACATTTGTTGAGGAGGTTTTGTATTTGCTTGGGATAATTTTATTGTAAGAGATCTCTATATTTTCCTCCTCAATAATAATAAAATCCAAATCTGTTGCACTAGTTTTCCCTCTGGGGTTTTTCCAGGGATGAATTTTCCAAAAATTACTTGTGTACATGTGAGGTGATTGTTGTTATCTTTTACTGTTAATTTCCTTGTTATTATTTTATATTGTGTATTATTTATTTCTGAAGAAAACCTGGAAGAATCAATTAACAGAAAAATTAATCGATTTAGTGAAATGGGTTTGAATAAAATTCGCATGGTATCAGAGTAGGACTGTTGAACAAGTAACATTACATTCATATATGCAACACAAAAGTTCAGATATGCAACACAAAAGTTGATATCTGCAAGAGATAAGTTGATATCTGCAACAATTTTTTTTATATCTGCAGCAGATAAGTTTAGATCTGCAACAAATAAGTTTAGATCTGCAATAGATAAGTTCAGATCTGCAACAGATAAGTTCATATTTGCAACAGATAAGTTCAGATCCACAACAAGGAAGTTCATATCTGCAGTAGATAAGTTCATATCTACAACACAAAAGCTCATACCTGTAACAAAAAAGTTCACATATGTAATATAGAAGTGTATATCTGCAAAGGAGAAAATAGATATGCATTAGTGGAGTTCATATCTATAAAATAGAAGGGTATATTGCAACACATAATCATATTCAGAAATGGCCATGATCTTGAGAATGGAGGGTAGGGTTCAAGGTGCTTAAAACTTTTCCACCTGGAAGGAAAGGTTCACTATGGTTTTGGATGTCAACGATGTCCTTGACCATGTTGATGATAAGGTTGCAACTACCACAAATGCAGTTGCATTGGTGACCTGGAAGAAGGGTGAGGATAAAGTCAAGAGCATACTCCTTGATGTGGTAAAGGATCACATAATCCCTTAACTCATAGGGGAAAATTACGCTAAGGAGATGTGGGCTACCTTGAATGACCTTTATCAGAGTAAAAATGAAAATGAGATGATGGTTCTTAGGGAAAGACTGAGAAGTACCAAGATGGATAAAGGGGAAAGTGTGGTTCACTACCTTATTCTACTTACACATATCAGGGATGAGCTAGGCACAATAGGTGAAAAAACTAAAGAGTCTGAGTTGGTACGTGTGGCACTGAATGGATTTTTGAAGTCATGGGATGTGTTTGTGCGTGGAGTTGTAGCTCGGGAGAAAATCCATAATTGGCAGCGATTATGAGATGATTTTGTGCAGAAGGAGATCAGAATTGGTCAGTCTAGTGGATCTTCATCTTCACCACAGATTGTGGATGAAGAATGCTTGGCTCTTGCGAGCAAAGGCAAGGGAAAGAGGAAGAAAAAGAAGGGCGGAAAGAAGAACATTGAATTTTCAAAAGTCAAATTTTTCCAGTGTTAGAAGATGGGATACTTTGCCTCACAGTGTCTAAAGAAGAAAAAGAAGAAGAACAAACCACAAATTGCAACTTCAGTAGTAGTGTATGAGTTTGCCAAATTATTTGAGGAATATTTCTTCTTCATAGGTTGTATGTCTAGTGCAGAAGTATCAGACATGTGGTTTGTGTACAATGGCACATCTTTTCATATCACAGGGTGCAATGATTTTTTGACTAGGATACAAGAGGGGGGTGTGAATATGGTTATAGAGCTTGAAGATGACAGGTGCTACAAGGCGCAAGGGGTTGGTACAATTTCATTTCAGAGGGATTCGGTTAAACCACTCCAGTTTGTTGGCATACTATATGTTACGGGGTTGAAAAAGAACTTCATCTTGATCTCTACTCTTGAGGATAAGGGTATGAGGTCAGATTCCATAATGAAAGGTTGTTTGTTAGGCTAACAGAGTCAAGTGAGAATATGGAAAGGATGAATGTGATTAGAGAAGATAAGGTGTACAATATTTAGTGTCAACCATGGAGAGCATTAGTCAATACAAGCACAAACATGGGAGAGTTGTGGCATAGGAGGATGGTGCACATACAATTTGGTGCATTGGTGCACTTAAGACATGTAGTCATATGGTTTCCTAAGTTCACAACAGAAAGCCATGACCCTTGCAAGGGTTTTGCAATGGGAAAGTATGCATGGAGACCATTTCCACTAAGTGAGAACAAGTTTAAGGGAGTATTGGACATGATACATTTTGACGTATGTGGTACAATGAGTGTGGACTCAGTGAGTGGCTTCAAATACTTTTTTCTATTCATCGATGAATACTCCAGGAAAACTTAGATATACTTCTTGAAGGCTAAGGATGAAGTCTTCAACAGATTTCAGGAGTTCAGATCTCTGGTTGAGAACCAGAATGGCAGGAAGATTCAGGTGTTGATATCCAACAACGACGGTGACTACACCTCCAAGGAGTTTCTATATTATTTCACAACAATGGGGATCAAGAAAAAACTCACTATTTCTTACAATCCTCAACATAATACAGTGGTTGAGAGAAAGAAAAGGACCATAATCAGAGAAACATGGGTGATGAGACATGATCATGGTTTTCCATTGTTTTTATGGGCAGAGGCTAGTTGCACGACTATTTATATTTAGAACAGGAGTCCCCACACAATTTTTGGGAAGTTGACACCCGAGGAGGTATTTACAGGTACCAAAGCAGATGTGAGTCATCTTCTCATTTGGGGTAGCATATTTTACTATCATGTCCCTTTGTACAAGAGGAAAAAGATAGAACCCACAATAGATAAGGGGTTTCTTGTTGGATATAGCGAGACTTCCAAAGCCTATAGGATCTTTGTGCGAGGACGCAGGAAGATCATAGTGTGTAGGGATGTACAGTTCGAGGAGGAGCGTGCATTAACGAGGTCTAAATACTTCCAGGCAGAGGACCGGTATGGATAGGATTCCAGAGTCAATCATGAGAAGGCATAGAGTTAGAGCACTGGATAACAGAGTTGAACATAGGGTAGTGGTACAAGTATAGGTACAAGTGTTGAGAGGGATATAGTTGGACATGATCATCGGGAGTGAGATGACGAGGAGGAGAAACATTATGTAGTTCCACAGGAGTAGAATACTAGGCCATGACCTAAGTGGTATAAGTCCACAACCAGTGATTCTAGGTTGGCAGGAATTATAGAGAGAGATTTTAGACGAAGTAAACCACTAGAGAGACTTGGGAACATGGCATTAATGACACAACTCATTGATGTAGAGCCTTCCACTTATGAGAAATTTGCATAGAATTGAGTGTGGCAGGAGACCATGATGGAGGAATATTTCTTCATTATGAATAATGATGTATGGGAGGTGGTGCCTAGGCCAAAAGGAAAGAAGGTGGTTGGATCCAAGTGTATCTACAAGGTCAAGCATGAAGTAGATGGAAGCGTGGACAAGTATAAATCTTGCTTCGTGGCCAAGGGGTTTTCACAGTGAGAGGGAGTTGACTATGAGGAGACTTTCACCCCAATGTCAAAGTATTCCTTGATCTAAGAAATAATATCGTTGGCAGCAGAAAAGCGCTGGTGTGTTCACCATATGGACATGAAGAACATTTTCCTTAACAGAGTTGTTGAGAAAGAGGTATATGTTGAGCAACCAGAGGGATTTCAGGTAGGCAGTAGAGAGATGAATGTGTGTAGACTAAGGAGAGCCTTATATGGGATCAAGCATGCACCTCGAGCATGGTACTCAACGATAGATAGCTACTTGAGGGATATGGGTTTCCAGCGGAGAGAGGCTGATATGATCCTGTATTTTCTTGTAGGGGAGGTGCCTCGCATATTGATATTATATGTTGATGACCTATTTCTGACAGGGGATGAGAAATTGATAGCACATTGCAAGGTCAACCTTGCACATGAGTTTGAGATGAAATATCTTGAGTTGATGCATTACTTCATTGGTCTAGAGTTTTGGAAGCAAGATTGGTGCTTCTTCTTGGGACATGGGAAGTATACAAATGTCAACATTTTCAACCTCTTGCGGGGCTAGATGAGACGAGACGAGAATGTTACCCTAGGATTTAAGCCCCAGGAAAGAATGTGCATTGAAATCTAGACCAATGTTCTTCTAAACTACAGTCCAAACATAGATCCATTTGCCTTGTAATTTAATATTTTAACAATTTTTTATTTTTATGTAATTTTATAATTTTGTACTATTTACAATTCAATTATTTGTATGTGATGTTTTATACAATTGAAGTAATAAAAATAAATTAATAAAAGAAAGACAAATGATAAAAGTCAAAAAGCAATGTTTTTGTTTATTTTAACAAAAGGTAAATTAAAGTAAAGTTAAGTAAAAGCTATGCAAGTTAATGAACTATACTAGATTTAAAGTAACCTAATTAAAAAAAAAAAAAAAAAACTTGTAACATTAGTTTGAAGCACATAGAGAAGCAACATTTTCTTGATATAATATTTTATGTTTTTTTATTTTATTTATAAGTTAGGATGTAACTTAAAAAGTAATTAAATTAAAAAAGTAAATGTTTTTTTATTTTATTTATAAGTTAGGATGTAACTTAAAAAGTAATTAAATTAAAAAAGTAAAGTAAACAAAAATAAAAGTTTATGCATATTAATAAATTAAAAACTTTATAAACATGATTATAAACAAAAATAAAATATGTTTTTTTCTCTTTAAAAGTTTATCTATTTATTTTTTTCTTCCTGAAATCAAAGTGTAAAATAAAGATTAACAAAACCAAAGAATTTGAAGAAAAATCAAAGAGATATACAGAGTGATAAAGAGTTGATTTCCATTGAAAAACTTCCCATACAACATCATAAATTATCGAAATTTTCAAGTCTCTACGTAGACGAGGGCCAGGTATATGGTCTTTATCACTTCTAGACGCAACGTACAATAGAAAGACCAATCATGAAGAAGAAAAAGAAAGTTGAGCCAAGAAGGAATATAGCCATGATGGTGAATCTCAAGGAGAGAAACTACATATTAACACTGATTAACATTGAATCAATTAGAGCCTTATTACAACAAACTAAATAAATAATCTTTACCTCATGAAAGCCAGCAAACTCATCCTCTTTTATCCTCTTCGTTGCTTCCCAAGACCAAGACCACCTGCTGCCAATGATTTCGTCAATCTCTGTTGAAGATGTAATGGAAGAATGAAATGAAAAAGCTCTCCCAACACTCACAACATACAACTCTCATAAAATTATTCCAAAGTTCTCTCTCAATTTTATTTCTGAGATCATATATCCTTCAGAAATTTTTTGCCTACCTCCAAATTTCTTCTCTTGAATCCCCTTTGGTAGGCTGTGCGCTGCTCCCTTTAAAAAATTGGGTGAACAATTTCTTCAGTTATCAATTTTGTAACTGGACTCCAACCGAACATAACCATCACTTAACACGGAAACTAATTTACTTTTGCGCTCTCCTTAATAGCTTTAAAATCATTTCCCATTGGTTATTTATGTATGATGGGACAAATTTGACTAATTCTATGTGGATATAATTCCAATAGTTTTATTTTTTATTTTTAAATTGGTTAAGACACCCTTCAACGTTTAGATTTCAACGGTTCGAAACTCACACACAAAATTTCATGTGTTTCACATGAATTGCACCATCGCATATATATTCAGGACCATCAAAATATTCTCTCTTTTATATATATATTCATAGAGTTCAGCGAAATATTGTCAGGACCATCAAGGTATTCTCTCTTTTATCTAAGTCAAAAATAAGTGATAGAAGTAATGTATGAACGTTTTTCTTGAATGAGTGACAGATGCGAAATCTGAAAGACTGGTATGCCTAGTCTAGCACTCCCACACATATTCCATGTGTATATTCTCTTTTGTTTAACTATTCTGATTGGCATGTGTATGAGTCTCTCGTTCATTAATTAATGCAGTTAGAAGAAAATGATGTATACACTAAGTACGTTTTTTCTTTGGTTCAATAACTCTGGCAGTGCGGACTTGGCTCAGTTTATAAAAACATCATACCTCTTTATCTACATGGTTTACGAAATGAATGTTTTCCGCTGGAAATTCATTCCTTTCTTTAAATTTGTTAACCCCCAAAAAACGTGTGGTCTTCGTGCAACTCGGATCAATCATCGATACTCAATACGGATGTCAAATGTAATAAGGCTCTTACTTTACAGCAGAGAATCATCAAGTTTTATTCTCTCATGGAATGGAATTAGGATATATTCTTCACTTTCAACAAAGAGATCCGTGAAATGCCCTTTTAAAGTCTATTTCCCCGATTTTGGTGTCAATTCTGGCTGGCAAACACAACAGGGAATCCTTAAATGGATAATTGTGACTGGTTATCATCTCTAGTCTTTCTTAGGATCAGCCTTTTCCAAGTTCTCGAATGAGCTAAATCCATGTAAATACAATGCCTTTGCAGTAGCCAAATCCAACTAGCGTGCTCTGAGGACAGCTTCACTTCCTTTGCGGACTGTCCATTTGCTACTGAGATGAATACATGTAAAATATTCACACTGGATACATCCTCTACTGGGAAATATATTTGATGCTTGCTCATAACCGTAATCAAAACATCTGAGAGAATTTCTAAAAAAGTTTTTTGAAAAATCCCAAGTATTGGCAGTGGGGCATCCACCAAATTCGCAACCTCTTCAAGCAAAGAAGATTTAACTCTTACTTTTCCACCAATATCATGCGCCAAAGCATCAGCCGACTCTAATATGATTCTCTTGCGTCACTCCATATTGAGAGTGATCCCAACAATATTGATAAAATTCATATAGTCTTCTGTGCAGGCCATCCTTATAAGAGGCGATGAATACACTCGAAGAGCATGAGAGAACTCATGATACCTGTATATGTAAATGGCAGCAATGCATCACCGTGTAAAGTTAGAATACATCTTATGAGTATGTTAAAAATAGGTCTTAGTATTCCAATGCATTGACTTTCGGAATGACAGCCCTGACAAAATATGTGGGAAGTCTTCGGCTAGAATCTATATAGCGAGTTTTTATAATATAAATGAACTCAGTGATATTCTTAATCCTCGGCGCAATTACTGCTTATTTGGTTTTACATTATAATAATGCCAAAAATTAAAGAGTCATCGTTGTTTGCACTCTTTTCGTCAATGTGTGAGCAAAAAGTGAGTGCTTACATGCCTACTTGGGCTCTGCTAGGCATGACAGCTGTGATGAAAAAGGTTAGAAAGAAAACAACTAAACTATTAACAAGAATTAAACAAAAACTAAATGGAACTATGAGCATAGAAATAAAAATAAAAA